>OX336424.1:32323290-32923290 GCA_946903255.1 Schistosoma spindalis | reverse complement strand
GTGTATATGTATTTTCTATCTTTGAATTATTCAGTGTTGATTAGTTCATTGAACGTGTGTCTTGCTATTTACTTGTTATTTATATATGAATAACGCTCTGGAGTTTGAAGTGATTTATAATTTTACCTGATTCGAATCTTAGTTTGAATATTTTAAATATATAACATTAACTGGACTTTTTTAACCATTATTAAGGCATACAATTTCAGTGACTGAAATGAATTTTATAAAAAAATGTTTATATTTGGAGGTCAACTTACTGCTGTACATTTCATCAAGTTGAAATTAGGAAATAAATTAAAATAATACTATTCTATCTTGTCATTGTTACGCAATAAGATGAAAAAAATAATTTATGATTACAGCACACCAATAATAAATTAAACTATAAGCAGATATGGATGGTGATTAGCATTGGGATCTAGGACGTGTATTTAGACCTATTTAAGATTCGTCAACTAGATGTACCAACATCCCTGAGTTGATGTTCACTCCAGGACTCAAACCAAGTATCGACTACTTAAAACGTCATAGCATTATCCACTTAGCTTCTGAGTGCAGGTAGCCACTAGCTTGTGTAATAATAACTGTTTAAATTTTGATTCGTATCATTAATAAAGTGATATTTTCAACAATAGTGAAGGAGTAAGTTCTACTTTTATTAATAAATAGTGCATGTAAATATACAGATTAAAAACATTTTGGTGTGTACATATGTAAGGCTCGCCTGACATCGTATTTTTAAAAGAAAGCGCTTAATTATATCTGATTCATCTCAATTTCGTCGGAAAACCTATATTTATGGTAACCATAATTATAAAAGAAATAACAATAAAAAGAACAATTTATGGTGAAATTATTATTGATAGAAACAGAAAAACGAAACAACAACACATACATATACTTACAAAAATCACTTGGTTTAGCTTGAGATAAATCTTTGTAGAAATCTGTTCGGTGAGCTTTTTTCAAACCTGTACATAAGCCAAAATCACTCAATTTAATGTGACCCTATGGATCATTCCAGAGAATACGGTATAATTGTAGTTGTGATTACGTTATGTTGATAAATGCAAACGCATGAACGATGAGTTAGATGATTGAGTTGTGAGAGGAAAAAAAAGGAAAATCATTATGACATTAATAGAATGCTAAATAAGTGGTGTTTTAATCTAGAGGCATTTAGTAGAGATTGTAGAATTTTAAAACAGTTTTAGTCATGAATTGATATTAACTAGACAACTATTAATGACATGAAAGAACTAGACAGCCATTTAAACCTAGCATAGGACTACTAAACAGTGAAGATTCACGAACTTGCATCCAGGAATCGAATCAGGTCTCAATGGTGATCTTGATAAGATCAATATGTGAGCCAAACAATGGAAATTCTACAATCTCCTTAGTTATTTTTATACTGATAATAATCGTGTGGTCATCAGAAACTAGCTCCAAGTTCGAGTGAGAAGTAGTGACCAGTGAAGTTCAAGCAATTGATGAGGATTGCGCAGTATTTGTGCATTGACATGTACACTAATAGACCCCGGCTTAGTAGTTTAAAGGTTAGGGGTTTGCGTACGAAAACGAAGGTTCTTGGTTCCATTCCAGGGCACACGGTCGTGGATGCGCACTTCTGTGGAGTCTCATATTAAGAATAAATGCCCGCCCAGCACTTCCAAGTTTCAATAGTAGTTTAGCTGAGATCAGTTTGTGATCTAAGTTATGAAAATGTTATTTAGAAAACTCAGAGACGATTTAAACAAGAGAATAAGAAATAAGAAATGAGAGAGAAACATTTGTTTATAAACACTAGCTTTGTGTATCGCACATATTTGAACAAAGCAATGTTTAACGAAAAGGGAGTAAGATGAAAAATACGTAAAGAAATAGGAGGACAAAGAGAAAAGGCTTTCTTTCTTGTTTTCTACTAAAAGCTGAACTGAAATTAGGATGTTTTTGTTTTCTTAAAAAAAGAGTAATAGATATATGCATTAACATAATTATTTTATCAGTAGTATGTACACTAACAAATTAAATTAACACAACAGATCATTGGATTCAAATCATAAGTATCAAATAATTTGCACCAAAATACAACATTAATTCTAGTAATCACTTTAATAATATTATTTGATCAGTCGATTAAGTCGAAAAACTGGTTTATAAACAACAGCTGAAGTAGTGTAGTCAACAGTTACACATCTCTAAACTACAGTCTACTCTATTGTATGATATTGGTTGAAGAAGGATTATGGTAAAGCAATATCAAGGATTGACGAATTGATACGATGACACTGAATAATGAATTTAACGACTGTCAATTTACGTTGTGAATTTAGGTACAATTTTCTTTAACGACTTCTAGAAGCTGATGAAAATAAATGTTTAGGCATTTTAATCGACACAGTATATAATCGATAACCGATTATGATACAAAAGGCCTCGACAGGACAAGATATTAAGGAGTAAATCATCACAGCGTCATTTGACGAGGGACTCACATCATGGTAGTCTTTGATAAAGAGAATTTTTATCAAGAAAGTCGATGGTATGTTTGAAGACAACAATGATAGAGCAATAAAAAGCAAGTGAGACTGAGTACGTACAATAAGAGCTAAAACTACTCTACAGCATTCTCACTCCACAAAACTTGGAGACAATAACCATATTGTTATTATTCCAAGGGATAGCTATATAAAAGATGTCTATGAAGATAACCTATCACCGTAAAACCGTCATTAATAACCGAAAGATGTTTATCTTTTTTAGAAATAAATAAATCTTTGAAAGCCTTGAAAATCAGCATTGCTCAAAAAAGTAACAAAATAACTTCTAATTTATACATTGCAAAAAAAGAAACAGTGGATAATAATCAGTTACAAGACAACTTGCTCGTATTGAGACAGATATTATATTGAAGAAAGTGAGAGTATTCTTCATTTAAGTATTAACGAACATAGAACTAAGATAAACGATATCAATGAGTCTAGACAACAACAAATATAGATTTGACCGAGAAAGGGTCAAAATTGTATATCGAAGATACCGTAAAAACATTGATGAGTTTGTTAAAGTCAGACAATGAAGTCACTGTGTCACATATAGACATGTAGCGACAGATTAAAACCACTTATTGATGAAAGCCAGATCAAAAAATCACGTGATCAGAGGTCATCTAAGAACAGCAATCCAATGTGAGTAAATTTCTAACACGGGAATCAGAATGGATAGATTCGACAAAACTTCTCCTCTGTTTCGTGAGACAGATGATGGTGTTATCGAAAATAACAGTTAAAGTTTTGTAATTAAATCGCCCACTTAAGAAAATCTAACAATCTCGAATTCATTTACTCACTAGCTTTCATAAGGGTCTCTAAAATGTTTTATCTTTAGGAGAGCTTCGCTTTTAGACTAGTATTTTTCTTTTTTATTCTAAACTATGTAATTCATACTGTGCTCTACACTGAAAATAGGCGGTTGGAGGTAACTGTAAAGGAGTTTTGGAATCAAGTTTTGTGGTAGCTAGAACCTGTCATTGAGAAATATTTGAGATCTCGAAAGAATTGATCTTCTCTGAGGCACTAAAATCTACACCAACTCATCTTATATGTACAGATATATTTTGACTGCGACTGACTTATAAGACTTGTTACTTATTAATAATCAATATGATGTGGTTAACCTACGATTGTTCTACACATGGATACATCTGCCGTCACTGCTACTGCTTAGAGCCAACGAGATAGTATACTTAAACTGAAGTTTGTTCGCTTATTAAATTATGACGAACACTACCATATAATATTATAGAAATAATAACGCAATATTCCGAAATCAAGATTACCTATATACATACATGCACACAAAAGCACACCTACCTTTGCATCCAGTAATAAATTGTCCGGTTTAATATCACGATGAATAAAACCCATTTTATGTATTGAATCTATTGCCAAAACGGTTTCTGCTATATAAAATTGTGTTTGAGATTCTGTCAATGTATCTCGTTTCATCAACAGTGTCATCATATCACCTAGAACATGAGAACACAACAAAGGAAAATCACAACATTAAAACATAGAAATCAACCAGATAAGATAATATTATGAATAATATTGTGAATAAAAATACGTTACAGTGAAATCGAATATTGTTCCGCCTAGTTTACCCTAATTTATCCATAAACCACAGAGCTAGGAAGAGTTTATAATCATCCGTGTTTTAGTATTATTCAGTATAAACAAGAATTTCTTTTTGAAAAAGATTTGAAGATAAATATTGATAAAAAGATGGTGGATACATTTAAGACATTATCAGTGGGTATTTTTAACTTCATCTTAGTAAAGAAATAATAGTATTGAATGAGTCTTGGCTACGTGAACTAAAACGACTAAAGTGAGCCAGGAACATGTAACTTATGGTGTTTCAATTGCTGGACTAGCGTTCTCGATCATAACAACTACTTACACCACAGTCATCATGAATAACTGGAAAAGATATAATAAGATTTAGTCACAATTAACGATTCATAATTGATCGCTGACAAACTATAACTTCAATATTGTTTGTAAAAATTATATTTTAAATTATATCAGAAATTGAAATTTAGATAATTCCAAAGTTTGATGAACGAAACGTTAATCACTCAGATTATTTTAAAAATAATGTATTCTATATACTGGGCAACCGATTTCTGTCATACTATTCGTTCAAAAATTGACAGATTCTACTGTCATTTTAAAATTGATCAAAATGAACACCGGTTAGCATTGCGCGTCGTGGTAATCGGTGTCCAGGCATACGCAACAGTTCATCTCTTTGCTCGAACTCTATGCAAGTGACATTGATGAGCATGTTACGTCCTGTGATTGCTTGTGGACGAAATACGGTATACAAATGACGGTACTCGAACGTGTAGAATTTTACAATCGAAAGTCAGAAGAAGCAACGGAATCGATTAATGGGTAGGAATGAAAAATATTAGCGTTAGCTTTAACATCATTATAATTCAGGCTATCCACAAGAAGGCAAGTTAGACTACCGTTCAATCGTAGCATGCCACGTTCATATTCCAGAAAGCTCTGTAGTCAGACGGAAACTCTTCGCCTTCTTTAGAGCCTATGGAGGCTTTGTCGTGCTTCTCAAAAGCCGTCCCAACAGAGCAGAGTAGGTTAGGAACGATGAATATTTTAAAATTACTTCACAAGAGCAAAAGACTAAACCTAATAATTTTCCGAATAACTCATTTACATTTACGGACGTAGGTATCCATCTTCTAGCGCTTTTCACCATTTATTTATTTATGACAGTAAATGAAAAATAAAAGATTTATATTTTCATTTTTTGTAAAGCAAAACTGAATTTTGATGAATCTATGTTGGCATATTTACACCCTGCTGTTTGGATTGTCTCAATATACCCATCATATTATTTATTTATTGTCATTAGTATTTATTTATTTAGAATAGATAAGTTGTGGGTTGCAATGAAATTAAGGATACCGATTCCGTCCTATTTACGACTTATCACCTGATTGTGAACATTCTTACTGGTATATTCAGGTGGTGAGTCTCAAACAAGATAAAATGCGCGTTCTACATTCTACTATTAGGCAGGAACCATTCGTTTTAAACTTTCGGTTTCGTTTAGCTTAAGCGCAGTATTGATGACATAGTAGGATAACCATAAAAGACAGTATTAAAAACACAAAAAATATTAACAATACAGGTCACAGGGGCATACAAATATGCACACACACTTAGTATAATATAAAGAATGATGGATAATATCATTCTACTTGAACTAAAGTAACCTGAAATTTATCCATTAAAATCAAGTATACTAGTTTAGAAATGCAAACTGATGACTACACTCGTGTATGTATGTGTATAATCAATTAAGTGGATCATGACCTACAAGATGCTAGTCGATTACAAAACGATTCGAAAGGTAGGATTCAAGGGGAGTAGAACAAAGATTAAACATTAGTACTTATCACTTACACTTAGATGTACGTATACAAGAGTGCTTATGAAGCTTAACTTGTCAAGGTCAAGGACATATTTGGACTGATAGTATACGATCACTGATATTCCGCAGGCGTTCCTCTTTTATTTTTTTAAGCATCTAGTAAGAAATGCTGAAGTTAGAAGTAAATTTCTAAGTATAGACACTCAATCGGTTTGTGGGATAGAAAGTATCAATCTACTTATATAGTTGGGAAACTTGTCATCCACATATAGCCTAACCACGGTCTAAAATGACAAGCTGAGCTAGATAATATACGAGTATATTGATAAAATAAAGATAGAAGACAATACCATAACATGATATTATCCCATGAAATCAAACGACCGTTTATATCAATATGGTTAAGATTGGTGGGAATAATCGAAGTTAGATAATAGACAATAACATAGAAAGTATTTATTTTTTCCTAAATTTTAGGTGAAAATATTGTACTGTGTTCTTCAATCTCTTATTGAATTATCTGACGTAGGATGGGTAAACAGCATCTTAATAATTAGATTATATTTATATCAACTAAACATTGATATGCTCCTAATATCCTTTAGCAGTTATAAAACTGAAATATATATAGAAAATATTATTATAAACTATATTTTATTGTAATGATATTCATCTATCACTGTGTGAATCAGTTAAATGAAGTCATATAAACTGAATTATTTGACTAGTTTACGCTTTCAACTCATTTACAGTTTTCAATCACAAAACTGTAGATCAATAATTGATTTTGTCATAGAAATTATCTTATTATTCCACTGATTTTATAGTAATTCTAGACAAGTAATAATTGTAAACAAAGATTTTATTCGAAAATAAATAAATAAATAACACTTAAAATTATGTAATTGTTTATTAAGATTTTAAACATGATCTACACTAATAGAATTTATTTTATTAATTATGAAGGTCCAAGTCAATAAAGAATAATGGTAGTCTGTGTGAGAATTTTGAAAAAATTTAGTAAATACTCTGTATTGTCTGATCAGATTAGAAAAACCTACATACAGAAAATGAACACTAAATATGTGTAGAATTGAATGGAAGAAAAAAACTAAAGCGAATCTCATAAAGAACTCATTTCAATCGCTTTACTTTTGATTAGAAGTAGTGATTAGACAAAAACAGCAACAACGAGAGAACCAAAAATCGCCCAACATGCATTCAAACATAAATCACATATTAGATAATAATAATAATAACAGTACAATGTTGATATACTTTAGTTTTCGGTGTTTATTGAGATGAAGTGATAGAAAATAATCACAATATCAAAATTATTCAACAATAAAAATTGATTACAGGTGGATTCGTGGTGATTTGTTCATGTCATAATTCACATCAGGGATTAATATTAGTTAAACAACCACTGAGAGTAGTGATCCACTGAGGTTTGGTTAGAAATAATAATCATTGGTGTACAACTATATCAAGGGTGTCGGGAAGTTACTTATCATTGATAATGAAAGATAATGGTGCGATATCACGAACTTATTGAAATTAAACTATGTAAACCGTTAGGTTTTGTTTAAGTAGTCAAAAGGTTAAGTTCTCGTTACAACATATGAACTTCTTTGGTTATGATATATTTAATAACTGATATTGGAAAACAGTTTGATGCTACGTTTTATACTCGTCAGTTAAGTCTGTTTATTGTAATGTAGCGAAGTATAAAAGTATATATTCAACGATTAACATTAAGTCATGATTATATCACAAGTATTACATATATTGTGTACGGATACTAACATATGTCCTTGGCACTATCGAGGGTGTAAATATTCCACTCTCCCTCTCGAAATGCTCTAACATGGCCACGACTATACAACCACTAACAGGTAAGTCTTATTCACTGCCTTCTTGCGGCATTACTGTTGTTTACGTTTACAGAAAACCAATGTTCAGAACTTTAACCAGGTTGATGGATATGGAGGATCCATTTAGGGGAGTTGGAAAACTCTGATTCCAAATCAGTTGTGCATATGTGCTCCAGGAACCTGAGGGGACAAAAGGGGTATGTACATATTGTCGGTCACCGCCTACCATGAGACTGAATCTCCTGACGTTGCTTCACTAACTTGGGGATTAGACTTCTAGATCAAAGGCTCGAGAAGTGATCTTCTAAGAAAACCACCTGTTTCGGTTTGGGAGTCCGCGCAGTATTTCAGCCCCTACACAAATAGAATAATGAAGTGTGGCACAGACATATTTGAAACCTCCTTGTACCAAACTTTATGTGCTTAAATAAATAAATAGGATATCTCACATCACTGATGTGCATAGTTTAACCATCTAATAAAGAAGAATATGTCACTCCTTTTGTAATTATTTTGCACGATATATCTACCACGATTAAATGCATTTATATCACGTTATGGTGAAGAAAATAAACCTGATGACAGCCAATAGAAAACAACAGAAGTGCACTATCCAGAAGGCATCCCTCCAGGAAGTTGACTATTATCTTGTATAAAAAAAAGGTTCATTAATTCGGTCAATGATAGTACACAATAGAACTAAGTACTAGAGTTTTTTTGTGAAATTCAGTTAATGAATTGATTTTCAATTTTACGATTTAAAATAATCAAAATTCTGAAATCTTTGACATAGATATCAACCGATTGATAGTTGTTATGAGTAGTTGTATCAAGTACATTACATTTTGTTAAATTATAAAACCCCACCTATATTTATTGTTCACAAGGTAATGAAAAGTGACCAGATAAAAATTCTATTGTTATGATAAATCCGCACCAGTCTACATCATCATGAAAGAGAAAATATCCCAATATATCTGATAACTGTCATCATATCGTGCTTTCTCCCACTCGTCACTTTTTTTCATACCTCATTCGCTTAATGTAGGCAAACAAACAAAAAATATATTACTACCATAGTAACAATATCGTTATAATAATGATTATTAAATTTATTTTTCATAAAATATTCTATTGTTTCCCACTGTTTTGTTATATTTTATTGAGAGTTGCATTATAATATATGAATAGGCGTTATAGAAGTAGAAAATGAAGTATAGATTAACTGTTCAGTAATATTCACAAATCATTCTTTCTATAACTATAATTCCCAGAAAAAGGAATGAAAAGCAGGACAGAGGCCGCATCATACTGTTGACGTTAGATGAAAATCATAATATCACAAAGTAATTGGACCTAGGAATTTAGATCACTAGGATTTCGAACAAAATGGTTGAAAAGTGTGGTGGTCTCAGTGAGAACTGACGATCTTGTAAGTAAGTTTGAATGAAAAAGTTGTCACATTTGCATGAGTAATGAAATTGTAGAATAAAAAAGCTTATGAACTTGATAGTTATATTCTTTATACGAATCCATATATCAGTCTGTACTCGGTTCGAGAGTCACAAAGACTCAACTTGTTAAAGGTTTTAACCCAGCTTCATCTAGTTTGATTTTGACCATCGAAAACTATCATCATTAGCCTTTACACAAACAGTGAGATTCAGAGTTGAGTACATAAATCTACTCTTTTTAAATGAGTTACAATAAGACATTAACTACCGTGTTGTTAAAAGGCATGCTGATGCCTTATAGAAATTAGGATTCACGTACAACTGGTTAATCTGAGTTACATAGATTAATTATTTGATATTAATTTTATACTAGACTTCAGTAAATCTAAACATGTGTTTCGTAAACCTACCCTTGAAAATTCAGCAATAGCAAAGGTTAAAATTAACAAAAGAAACTTATATATATATATATATATATATATATATATATATATATATATATATATTTTAAGACCAATTCAACAATGATATAAATTAAATCAAGAAAACACTGATTGAACTTACCACCTGGAAGGAATTCCATAACTAAATACAGATTGACTGAATCTTGAAATGAATAAAACATTTTCACAACCCAAGGATTATCAGCTTTGACTAGAATATCACGTTCAGCTCTTACATGAGCCACCTAATGATTAGAAAATAAATAAAGTATCCGAAAAATTAAGAATATATTTTCAGGTTTTGAAAATGTTGAAATTCATTACTTTACACTCAATTAAAACAACTAAAATTGAAGATAGAGATCTAGCTTTGTGTTACACAGACGTGACATCTTTTTAAAATAATTCATTGACTATTTTTTTAGAAATATTAGACAATTATTTCATAGTTGGTGGGATTGTGGACGCACACTGCTGAGGAGTCTTATACTAGGAATAAACAGATGTTCAATGTTTCCTTGATTCGAGTGATTATCTTTAACTAAAGTTAGCTCATGATCTAAAACTATGAATTTGATTATAATTTCTCTCTGAAACCACCTATACCGATAATTTACTCTAATTAGTGATGGAAATTCCTAATCAGATTGACAGAAATCAACACTAGTTCACAAGTATATGGTGCTTTATTAGCAGGTTGGTTTTGTTAGGTGTTCCACGTTATGGGCTTTAATCACTTGGAAAACTATTAGAAAGTAGAGAGGGGTGGAACGCTGTTTGAGCTACGTACAGAATTTATAAGTAATTTGAATTCAGACTCAGTAAGGACTGAAGACTTTCAGATATTGTAGCGAATTAATTATCCTTAGACTAGATCCTTGTTGTTTACATCTACAATAAACAAATAGATAGAGGGCGAGCAACCTAAAACTTGATATCGACAACCAGTTTTAACCATATTTTTGTTTCACAAATGACAGTAATTCAATAAAACAACACAACTAATGTTATCTTATTATTACTAAAATAACGAAAGGAATTCAAGCGAAAACAAACTCAACAAATGACGTTTACACACATGTTGATGATTATAATGATAACACGCAAATGAAAAACGCGGGATCAATAAGCGTAGAAACCCATATTAATAACAATACGACCACTACTACTAATAATAATAATATTACCATCAATCTCAGAATTACAAACGTGATAATTTAAACATAGCTGAAAAAAAATCAATACAAACGGTGAGTGTATCTATGTCCTTTATATGTGTGTACCTGTAACTAAGATTAATGGTCAATTTAACTATTGTATTCATGTGTATTACAACATTTTCATAGTTGTGATGTATAGCTCTTTTGTGTTTCAGTGAGTAATTTATGTGTAGAACTACAATTACATAAATATTCATAAACACGGTTATAATGGGAAAACAAAAAGAAAACATGTATTGTAATGAAAAAAATAGTAACAATAATAAGTTGTGTTTTTTCTGTGTAAGTAAAATCAATTTATTTTTTTGTAACTCTATGGGCAAAACAAAAATATATTACGAGCACAAATGCAGAATAACATTTCTGAAAGAGTGGTATAGAAGCTAATAAATCTATACAAACACATTACAATTCGATGGTCTACATGACAATGGCCAGTAGTACAGATATATCTTCTGACAAAGATTTGTGAAGAAATTGCAATCTGTAACTATTTCGAAACTATTCAGTCAATAATCAAACCGAGTTAATGAAGTTTAATCCATTTAAGATTTATACAACAATCACGGAACAACGGTCAGTCGATTAATATTATAAAAGGGCAGAGTATTTATTGTTAATTACTGATTAGTTATTCCACCACAGCCAAACTTATCAACCGAATGCTACGTATTTTGTCGTTCAAGCTACCTACTGTTAGCAAACAAAGAAAATAGGGTGTCAAAATAAGCCCCCTCTATTCTTAATGAAATTGGAAAATTTGTAATTTATCCAAACCGAGGGAGGTAAGAATGCTCTAATGGACTGACATCGGAGATCTTTAGGAATGATGGTCTAGTTTTAGCAGCTAGATTGACTGAGATATTAACTGGCCTCAAGACTAGACGTAATCTAATATGACTGGTACCAAACTGTCACTGGAATTAATAACGCGTTGGTATTCGTCATGGTTGTCGACTTCCTTCAAATTTAACTTTTCCATAAACATATTAGAGAAAGCTCTCTCATCGTCCGAATTTTTATCAACTCATCTCCCATCAGGATATATTTACGTGTTGACTTAGAATACATAGATGACATAATCCTGTTTGACCAACATGATGACAAAATGCAGTCTTTTAAACACTATAAGAAACAATACAAACATTTCTGGGACGTTAAACTCTAAGTAAAGGCAAAAATGTTGCTCCTCGAATCAAATCTTCTATGTCGATACATAAGTGTGCCAGGTTCTAGGTTGCATAAGACTGACTAACTAACAAATTCGTTTAATGTTTCATGGCTATTTCCTTTTCATATGCATCTAAAGTATATATATCGAGAATAACAATGAAAGATTTACAGTTAGATCATTTCGTTCAGAGAACGTGACACCTCCAAATACGTACCGTCATTATTTATGAATTACATAATCAAGATTGGCAATTCTTATTGAGTTTGTAATTTGCTTTATTCCTAAAACATTCGTATTGAAAGTAAAGCATTTTTGGGAACCTTGAAAACAGAATTATATGAAATTGTATATAATGAATGGATTGTAGCCAGCAGTGTAACACAGAACGAGCGTTTTGTCCTATGATTATATCCTAACAAGGACTAATACTTAAATCAAAAGTATCAACATCAGGATGAATACAACACATATAAATCACATCATTCTGACCAAAAACATTAACGGCTAGCTGGACTCAGTGACTCGATGAATAACATACTGGTGTTTGAAGAGATATATACTAGAGTTCAAGTCTCAACTTGAACATCAATACTAGGATGATGTAGGTGTATGCAAATAAACGAACACCTATCCTAGAATCTACCGCTAGCTGTAAAATTTATCTGTTCTATATAACCATTAGAATTTTTAACAGTAAGTTATTTCAAGAATACAAATAAGTGTATGTGTTTTATAAAAAGAGAAATTATTGTCATGCCTTAAAAAAGCGAATTCAACATTAATAAGGTTAGAAACTAAACAAGATAAAATTAACAATAATCAACAATCATATATACCGAATAATATTAACCATGGTTAATTATGACAAGTCAAAGACTAAGCGCTTACTTGATCCTTTTGTAGCATATCTGCTTTATGCAAAATCTTCATAGCATAAATATAGCCATTGTCTTGTTTTTGAACTAATCTTACCTATCAAACAAGTTGTATAAACACAAAAAGTGAGAGATGGAAAAATTATAATAAAAGTTTCATCACAAGGAGAAAAAGTGAAAAGGTAATAAATTGTGAAAATAAAGCTTTTCGTAAAGTTTTATGAACAACTTCCTCTTTCTTGTCAAATAAACTACAGTAAAATATGAATTATCAGTGTAAGAGTGACAGGGACCATTATTTAATAGCTAACATGATATGTGTTTTTAGTGTTATATACCAATAAGAATAATGAATGGTGATTTTTGGGATCCAATTATGGACCGATATTATGAGTATCTTTTTATCGTATAATTGTTACGTAACTAATCTGTTCATATCCATGTCCCTCTTATTATGAGTTTTATTTTGACCTATGAACTATTATTATACGATTTACCATTCCTGAGTTATGGCCTATCTATTGATTGCTATCTCCCTCATTCACAGCCACATCTGGCTAATTATTGTACAAATTTTATTGGTACGTTGTGGTCTGTTTGATCGGTATATAAACTCAGTATGTTTGAAATATAGTGATTCATATCTGCGAGGCTGAGATTTGTGTACCGGACTCAACTGGCTGGGTTAGACAAGGAAGCAGGACCAATCAGAACTCTAGGCTGCTCGCACGTATTTTATGCGTCACTGTCTTGATCGATAATTCGCTGCTCTCTAATCGGCGGGTCACAAGCTATAACATTTAGTAATAGGCTAAAGCACACACGAGGAAAGAGATTTCTTCTACAAACGTCTGTAAACTGTTTGATATTCTGTATTACTAATAATTATTGATGAATAAACGATGTACTTGATGTACTTCCACCTTAATTCCTAACAATCGAACCCAAGAAACCAAAAGTAATTTATTCCAGAAGGGAACAAATGCACACATGCATCAGATTTCATTTTGTTTATAACTGGTAAGAACATAGCTCAACGCCTAAAAACATTAAAACCAATCAACAAGGGGATGAAGTGAATAAAAGTTTGGTATTAAGATTGTTGAGAGAGAAAATGTATAAATTAATGACGCTTATTAAAGTGCTTCAGAAAACCTTCATCCTTAACTGTTGTAAATTCATTTCAGTTATTTTTACAATTTAGTCCTATGACAGTTATGAATCATTAAAAATCTCCAAAAAGGCAGTCACATGTTAAACTGTTTTATATTTTTATCATTTGTATTCAAATGAACTCTGTGACCTCTGATTTCGACCACATAGCCTGTTTAATAAACAACCAAAACGAAGATGAAAGAAGCAAAAAATTAACTGAGTGCAATAAGCATCACAAGTCAATCTAATTTAAATGATCAGTGACAATCAGGAAAAACTGAACAGCTGCTTTGTCTCAGCATAAGTCAACAGTTGTTGACCATAAAATTAAATGGTCTCCACAAAAACCCTATATTGTAATTCCTGAAGTTTTAATGAGAAACCAGAACCAGTGGAGCTCAACCACATTCAGTGTGAGGCAGTTAATCCCCGATGGCGTAGGAAGATGATTGCACATTAAGAACCAACTGACGTTAGAAATATAAACTATTGGATGGTGAATTAGAGGTTTAAAAGTTAGGCGTTCGGGTTAGATTCCTGGAGATGACCCGGATAGGCATACCCGTGGAGTCCCGTAGCTGAATAAAACAGCTACCGCGTGTTTCTTGGTTTTAATTGGTTGTCTAATTTAGGTTGGTTTATGATCTCAATAACATTTGATTACGCTTGTACAGAAATTATTTAGCTGTTTAAGTGAGAATGAAAACTTAGCAAAAACAATTATATTATTCAGGTTAGTTGATAATTGTTCCCAAGTTCTATGACACTGTATGAACTTCCTGATATATAATACACCGTGGAGAGAGTCACGACAAACTTATTTTGTAATTACTTTTTGATACTATTTGCATTTTTTGTTAGTTCTCATAATTTGTAAATTTACTACAAATGGTTGTAAAAGTTGTATAAAATTGCATGACCTTGAATACTTTCTCCTCCATGCGGAATCCCATATATTTTATTGTTAAATGACAAAATATTAATGGATTTATGAAAATCCATTTACTTAATGAATTAAATGAATTATTCACTATATTTTTAAAAATAGCAACATCCCAAATCCGCAGAGACGAAGCATAGTAAAATCTTACTGGACAAGACCACCAACAATCAATCACTTAGACTCACCTCAATGAGTATCTGAACAGTATTCAGACAAAATTTTATTTCTAAAGTCGTTAAGTAGGTGAGAATTTGTCAAGGAAATAATAAACTACTAGAAATAGGTATACATAGATGAAAAGAATAACAGGACAATACAGTCAACAAGAATAGATGGCGAGACTATAATTTATGGACCAACAAATCAGACATAAGATAACAAGTCTTGGATTTTGACGCGAAATTCATACATACATTCGGTTAAATAGCATGTTGGCATTTTAACTGATGTCAGTTTGTAATGAAAACACTAAATCTAATTCCTAACCCTAACCATCAACTGTAAATTATAATTCTAATTATTTACACTGGTTTATAAACCTCGTTTAGTCCTAGTTAGTACGTGAGCATTCTCAAGGTCACCATTTGGAGTCGCTGAAAGGCCGTCCAAAAATTATAGTCTTACCGAATAGATAAACTTTCAAGTATGAAAATGAAGCGATTTTCTATCTATGCACACATACACAATGGTTGATTCGGAATTTAATTAAAGTAAAGCATATGAGTATTCCAGCTTTGTATTACATATTTCAGTAGATTCCATCAACTATTTTAGTTTAAAACAGAAATATCTGACATTCTGTTTATCAGAAATAACGTTATAATCGTGATGATAAAACCTATCAATATTATAGAAAAGTAATATGTTTTTCCGATGGACTTTGAAAGTACAAGGTTAAAAAATTTCTATATCTCTGACACTTTAAAAACCTAGATATAAGTGCAGTGTGATGTTCCTCTTTAAAACCTATTACTTAAAAACAAAGATAATTGTTGGTATATATTCATAAACAGAGATGTACTTCAAAGTACATTATGTTTCCGTAGAAGAAGCTACTCACATACTTAGCAGTAAAAACACAACTGTAGATAAATTTGACCTCATTGAATAACAGATTTCATTTCGTATAATTGTGAATAACATGTTATAATTACTCTGCCTTATTTCTGAATTTAGAAAAAAATTTGTGTGTTTGATAAACTCAGTATTATTACTAGACAGTTTACCGCTCCTATTTAGTAAAATCAGTCAGTTACGAGTGACACAGAACCTAACATTTCTGTACATCGCTTCAAGCTGTCACATAAGATCAGCATAGAGAGGAAATAATCGAGGCAAATGTAAACTACATTCACGCTATATACCGTTGGGAAGATCTATTCAAGTGCTTCAAAAAAGGATAAACCTCAACAAGTAGATTTACCATAGAATTTGTACAAAACTAATAAGTTTAACACAATAAAGCAGTTCAAACAGGACAAGAACAATAAATTTAATCAGAATGACATAAATCCAGTTTATCACGGTTCAAATGTAATCAGTTGTATAAGGTTTCCTTAGGGTTGAAGCTAGTTACATTGGTTAACACAACCATCTAAAGGTTAATGGTAGTAAAGCAAGAAAGACAAGAAGTCAAATGTTTAATGATGACGAACTACATCTAAATGACAATAATGGTGATTCTACAAAACAAGTTTATATTATTAAATCAGTTATTTTCACTACCTATCTTTATGACAACTCTCCTAAAACCAATTTCGATTATAAATAAATAATATATTTGTAATATTCCAATGAGTAGAAAATTAGTTTTTCTGACGTTTCGTGGCTTAGTGTAAGTCACTTCTTCAGAGAATAAATAACCAAATTAAAATTAATCCAAGTTTAAATAGTACAACGGAACAATACAAAAATAATATTTCTTGTATTGTTCCGTTGTACTATTTAAACTTGGATTAATTTTAATTTGGTTATTTATTCTCTGAAGAAGTGACTTACACTAAGCCACGAAACGTCAGAAAAACTAATTTTCTACTCATTGGGATATTACAAATATATTATTTATTTATAACAATCAACCCAATGCTCAATTTATTCGAAATTATCAAATCAAACCTTGGTAATGATACCTACAATTTCGATTATGGTTAGTTTTTGTTAAGCCCTTTTATTAACTAACTTAACAGACGTTTTTCGAGCAGTAAGAATTAGTCTAATTCTTTGTTCTATTATAATCAATATAATATCTGTATAAATGTGTACGCTTGATCAGATGACAGCCTACGTAAATATCTCTCTGTAGCTAAAATGTTAATCGCTTAATTATGGCTCGATGAGTCATTCTCTTTCCCATGTATATATGTACTCGAATCCCGCCATTTGCATCTGCCTTGACTAGCTGCGCTTTGATTTAGTTTGGTTATAAATTTACCTCGCTATTCGCTCGCACACACACGTTCATCAGTCTGCTACAAATTTGCTAGATGTGCTTATAAATTTGTCTGCGCTATCCGCTAATAAACTGTAGTCGCCCATTTTTATTGCCTTCTGATTTCAAACACCTATGGAATTTATATAATAACGGTTATCAAAGTGATCGATTAACGAAGCTAAGCCACTACGTGTTTGGCCTGATCAAGTAGAACTCATCAGTATGATGTCAGTTCCTATTTTAAATTCATCTATTTTAACTATTTATTGCACTAACAGGGAACATCAAGAACAGTAAAAAATGAAGGAACATTTGCCACAAAATTTCATGGTTGCGATTAACAGGAACAATGTTCACTCATTCGTCAAGTAATGATCTAAGTCCATCTAACATTTGACTACGTTGATTGTTCTTAACAACCTCTTAGTTAGTGTTGCTTCAAGCTTATTTCCAAGTTAGTACTAAATTTACGTTTGTTAATAAATGAATTTCAAGAAAAATGTGTATAGAATGTTAATTGCCTAATCTATTCGCAGAATGTTTATAGAAAAGACAGAACAAACACGTTAACACCAAATAACTAGTTGAGTAACAGATTTTTTCGATAGTTATGGCTCTTGGATTTATCGACAAATTATCAAAGTAACATGAGCAAGGTACATAAAAGGGTAAGGCTATAATTTATGGACGGCCTTTCAGCGACTCCAAATGGTGACCTTGAGAATGCTCACGTACTAACTAGGACTAAACGAGGTTTATAAACCAGTGTTCATATGCGCTGCTGAGGAGATTTAAACTCGGACGAAACCTCCCAGTGCTTCTTAGTTCTTAATCATTATCTAGTCAAAGTCAATCCGTGACCTGATGCTTCACATTCAACAATCTTTAAAACACTTCGCAATAATAAATTACTGAAACTATACGTACCTCACGAGATACACATATCACTGAATGACACGATCGCTTACAATATCTGTATATAAACATACACAAAGTTGCTATCAGTCTACCACCAATAATAGTGGTATTTACCCGAACGTTGCTGCTACCTTGACGTAATGGTCGGGTTCGCTTATCGCAATGAACGAATCGAGCTATACTGGCTGGAACAATCGTTCCTCAATGTTCTACCATGACAGACAGGTCGGTTGAAGAGCGGTAAGACTAAAAGCAGCAAACCTAAGGTCCGAGGGTGAAGTTGTGCTGCCCACTGTATAGATGTATGCCGGCATTAAGGTTTTTCCTTCAGACAACCAGCATAACAGAGATGCTGCCTACCAACAAGGAAGGGTGGGGTTAGAAAAGATCGACTCTAAAAATGCACACCTCGTCACCGAGTGTAAGGTCTCAACAAGTACGGAGGTAACACGAAAACCACTCACAAAAAGGTCGTATGACCGTCCTCAAGCAGTGCATTCAAGCTATCAGTTCACTAAGACTATCCCTAACCCAATTTCCTTTTCAGGTACTTATTGAAAAACCCTTCCACGGTGTGGGCAACCGGGAAGTGATAACCGCCCTCATATGTCTAACGGCACTCAAGACCACTGTATTCATAATCAACCTCTCTCTTAGTGGTATTTGACACAAGAGTAACAATAATATTAATAAACAATTTATTGTTCAATTACTAACTGTACAGAAATGTCATGTCATATCGTTTTAAAGATAACACGGTAGAAACATGTATAAATTAATGTTCCATAAGTCAGTGCCAACGACAACTTATTTCCTACTTCTATACGATACATATACATGAGTATTGGAAAACTAAATCTGACCAACGAAACAAAAGATTCCAATAATTATCAGAATTGATTAGATGATACACATCTACCTTTTATCTTTGTAAGATATCCATAAGTTAGTGGTTTTTAAACAATGAAAGCGATGTTGAATGTAGTGCATTGTACGCCAGATTCATTGAAAAGAAATATTGGTGCTTTGGATAAGGCTGGTGATGATGTGCTGAAGATTTAACGCTGACATGTCTGTTAAGCGAACGCTCGATCGAATTTCCTAGCCGCTTCTAATAACCCTAGACTAAAACTACAGGACAGCTTGAAAACTGGAGAAAATGCGCGAAGTATATGTACAGTAAATCAAGGGTATTAATAGAATTACACAAAATCTTGAGCTTCTGTAATCATACCAAATAGTATCAATATAGGTAAATAACAAGTTAGAAATGTGACACGTGGCTCTTCATTTTCTGCATGTTTACGAGAAGCTTCTATTTAACGCTGATCAGATAAAAGGGTTTTGAAAGTTTTGAGCCCTGACGGACTTTTTCGAGAAACATTTTGTAAATACTCACATGATCTTTGGTGATAGACTTTCGAACCGATCCCACCTTTACTTTTTATTCAAACATTCCGTAAATCTTGAGGTAGAATATTATTTGTCAATTTTTACTCGTCGATGTCATCAAATCTTTACGGAACATGTTTAAGGGTTCACCACTTCCATCAACATCATTCCGATTTATTTAATCTTGTATATTCCACAACGTTAAGTATTCCAAAGGATACTGGGATTTAACATACTAAAAATATTATCCATTTATTAAATCACCGAGCTCAATTGCAGTATTCTAATACATACGCAATTGATTTTTGTGTCGAAATCAACCCAGTCACTTTATTGTAATGAACAAACAAGCAAAAATTGTAATTACAAAACTACCGATGAATCAACATGTAAACATGACATTTACAGTTTATGTAGTCTGAGATTTTTTTAATATAACACATATTTCATTATCTTTTCATATGTATGGAGTTTAGCGTAATTCAGTTATATCTACCAACATAAAATGATCATTCGAGAAAAGAATTAACTATGAAATATACGATAATATTTTCGTCTTGTTTGAATTTCGTCCAGAAATTTAGTCTAAATGTGTTCACAAATATTTTGTACATTATTTCAAGAGAATTGTCAAACAGACAAATAAATAACTAAATTAAAACACATACATACAAAGGGGGTCCATGAAACAAGTGTTTGATGAATCATCTTATTTGAATTATAAAATCTAATTAAATTATTTATCAGTATCTAAGTATATCTAGGTGCATAGGTATTTTTCTATGTACACATGCATACATACATATAATAATGTATTCGCGTACTATGATGTATATTACATTGTGATACGTGATACAAAAAAAAAACTAGATTTCTTGATAAAAGATAAAGAATTCAAAATATGGAAAAAAAACAATAAAATTAGTCATCACTTAAGATGGATTTAGATTGATTCAAGTGTCGTAGATTATAACTATCATCAATAGTAATCAAAACTATAGGTTTTTTCCATTAATCTGCCTCGGCAATATCAATGGTAATTTACACACGAAGTTTCAATCAAAGGTATAACTTTTAACCAATGGTAGAAATGTTTACCACATAACGCGTGGAAATAGGAAAGGTAACACGAAAAGGGTACATACATTATCAACATTATTGTAAGTCGAACTGGGAGTAAGGATATGCTCTTTCAACTAATCATTGCAATGTGGCTTTATTAAGTGAACAGGAACCACAATCCATTCCAATGTTACCTTTCTGAATATGTAATGGATTGTATTGTTCAGAATTAGCTTTTATTGATTAACCCTCTTAGGTATAAATGTTTGTAGACCCAATATCCAATCTAATATTATGGTTGGATATGGAAAATTTCTATTTAAAAATAAAAACCTTCCAGATTTCGCGTAGGCTTGTAATCTAACTGTAGTTGATAAAGACGAGGTGATAACAAAGTGAAACCATGGTGCAATGAATTACCAAGACAGAATACTATGTTACCTAGCTGCCTTAACCACAAAAGATTAATTATTCTTTTTGAAAAAAGAGCAGATTGACTGAAAATCTTGCATTATTTCAAAATTGAAGGGATATTCTGTCATAAAACCTGAAAACGAGTTGTTGAATCTTCAAATTTTATTTCTTCTCTTGAAGAACATTAAACGCAACAACGAAAAACAATCGAGTATAAACGAGTGTTATTTAGTCTCTTTTTCCAAAGATGAAAAGCAACATCTCCCTAACGGTTAATAGTTCGAAATTAATACTTTACATTGATAATCCAGGTTAAAAACGTGCGACCACTTCTCAAAGCAGAATTAAAGTGCTAGAATACGTCAATTATTTCTTTGAAAATTTCGATCTATAAAAATAATGAACAGTCTCGAAATCCGCATTCTTTGCCTTTCACTAGTTTCATTCTTTTATGTTTGAAAAGTTTAAGAAAATATACGTCATCATTTTAAGTCAATATTAGTCAAATAACCCTTATAAATCAGAATCAACCAGTGGTGAGAGACGTTTTGGAATATTTTCGTCGACTGAGATTATGATTTGAATTGATGAACACATTTAGGACAATTAATCAGTGACTCTACCAAATCGATAACCTGAGGTACTTACATAATCAAAACAGTAGTTACAAATTTGAACAGAAAAATTGACTACGCTACGAAAATTTATTTACGAATCCGAAGCGTTATCTTGAGTGCAAACTAAACATAGAATTCAATGGTTTAAATGCGGATGGTGTAGTCAATATACAATCACCATCCCCATATACTTCAGCGAGCTAAAGATGCATCTATTCTTGACATTCATTCAAATATATAAAATGATCCTAATACCAAGATTTATAACATTAGGAATGAATATAATTGTATTATTTTGATTGAGATCATGAACTGATTGATTAATTCTAGGTCACATTATTTAACATTACAAAAAATAGAGGTTAAGATTATTCCAAAGGGGTTCTAATCTAGATCTCTGTACCTACCAATGTGGTTAATTCTAACAATTAGTGACTACTACAATAAGACTAAATATGAATCATGAATTTTAATACTGATGTCAATAAATCATTATTCGTAAAAAATATTGACCAAAAGTAGAATGTATACTTTAGAAAGCAACAAACAATATATGATATCATCTCGTCATCTTGTGTATATAAAATAAGCAAAGAAATTTATCATTTGATTAGTGAATGACCTTTCTAATCATTTAAAAGAATTTATAAACCTATTGTGAATTCTATACCCTTTTTCAGTATATGTTTCCCAACCTGATAAACACATACACGCACATAGATTAACTCATACAACAACAAACATACACGTTTTGTCATAAAAATTTACCAAAAATAAACAAATCAATTTTTTAACTGCTCAACATTTCAATGAAATCAATCAATTTACAATTAAGACAAGAAAATAAAAAGAGAAGGAAAAGGTAAACATTTACGTAAACACAACTGAAAATGTTAAATTGTAGTTTAGCATTTTATAGTTTAGAAATGTGTTTATCATTAGACTACAATTGGGTATTATTATTATTCATTATAAGAAAATGTAGATGGTCACTAGCAGTGGAATCCAGAAAGCGCGTTTCGTCCTATTTGGGACTCACTAGCTGGTACAGGTACAGGTCAGTGATCAATTTAAACAAAGGAAGAACTATAGGGTCCAATGACGATGTTGGATTCAAGGGGAAGCATACAATAACTACTACTTATATCAACAAAAGTAGTACCAGTTTAACTACATGCTTATCATAAACGTCACTCATGTATTTTTCTTACATCATACTTTCGAATAAATGCTTCCGAATATAGTAGAATTTTAAGATTTAAAACCGCTTCCCACATCATTAGTCAATTGAATAAAAGGAATTTGTATATTCATACAGATACACATACATAAGGAAGGAATTACATGAAAAGAAAATACTTACTTCACCAAATGCTCCTTTACCAATTATTTTAAGAGGTAGAAAATCATCAACTGTGAGTCGTGCTCGTTTAAGTCGGAGGAATTCACTTTCTTTGAGAGCATGCTGTGTACGTTTGATTTGTTTCTACAAAACAAGATATGAGTGTAAACACAACAAATATTATTGACATGCAAAAGAGGAAGCAACAACCATTTTAAACAACGAGAAAAATTAAGATTCCATCAAGTTCGTTTATTTATTTACTAATTATTGATATGATAGAGTTGGAACAATGGTGTCAGATAACTGATGCTTATTAAAACAAATTAAGGAATTACCTTGACAATTCTTTTATAAACTTGAACATTGTAGTTTTGTTTATTTGCTTCATTTAACTGACTCCCTTACTTATTCACTGTATTGTTTATTCGATTGTGGTACAAGATAAATTATCAAACATACATATCTCTTATCTAACAAAAAAAACGATTCCTAATTTCTAGGATTCGACTAGTGTGTTCGGTAAATTTGGACTTTATTTGATCATATCAAGTAACTTGAGCCAAATTTTAAAGAAAAAGGTTTGAAATATTATAAGATATAGTTAGAATAGAAGGTTTGTTACAAAAATTTCCACATGATAAATGACTGAAAACTTGTTGATGTATACAGAATATCAATATGAACAAAGTATTTTCTTTTCGTAAATTGCTATCTCAACTTTTTAAGTGACAATTTGTGTTATTTCAAAATGAACTTTAAAACTACAGGAAATTCATGATTTCTACTGAATTATTCGATACATGGTTGAGGGACGTTGATGCTGAAGTATAAAAACTACAATTCACCATTTATATGACTAGATTCAGTACAGATGTGGGTAACTAAAATGATATATGTGTTGTTCAAATTGCTCGTTGTATCATAACGATAACAACCAATCTACATTAATCTAGCAATACCTTAAAATAAAATACATCAGTCAATTCTACTAACTTTAAACGCTCACATGCTCCTTAACTATACTGTTTCATAAATTAATACTGTGCGTCAGCTTTAGTGAAAAGCACACAACTCTTCAGATACTTCCATCACACTATTTGCTTAGTTACGGAATCTACATAGCCACAGGCTTTTGCAATGGGGTGAAGTTTAACTAATCTTGTATTGGTTATTCGAATATTTTCATTGATGTTTATAACTAAAAATGATCAGTCTCTTATTGTCATATGCGCATCCTGTGTAACCTGTACTTATAATGCCTGTGACTTAAGACAATATCGAGGCGATCTGCACGGGATGCACATATGCCAATAAGAAACTGACCAATTACAGTCCTGAAAGTCGATGTGACGATTCAAACAACCAATATAAGATGAATTGCTTTTTCTACCTAGTTTTTATTTTGTTTCATATTTTTCAAAGTAAATAAAACATGAATTTACCATAATCTATATAAATCATTTGACAGAGAAACATGTTTGTACGGAAATAACAAATTTACATAGAGAAATTATCAAATCGGGAAAAAAAATGCGATTTATGTTTATGAAAAACCCGTAATGTTGACAATGTAAGTTACAAAATCCTGATAATCTTATTTTGTTTCAGTGCCTCATTATATTTCTATAGATTATGGCCACTACTGTAACAAATACAATTGTGAAGAGTCAAGCCTAGAATAGCGAAAACATTTGCAATTAATTGATCAGTGGGTAGTAACCAATGTCATGTGTGTCAGGTCGTGGAGGTCGAATTCTACGGACCAAGATGCAATATGGCGACTCCTGTGACTTGACACCAATCAACTGTAAATACATCCTAATCTTGCAGGTCAGTTGCACCCCAGATAGCTCAGTGGTAGCATCTCTGACTGTGAAGCTGGGTTACGCGGGACTGTATCCATTAAGGAGCACCAGTTTCTTCAACATTACAGGCACACATTACTGATGAGGGTCAAATTCCAAGACTACCTTCAACCACCACTTTACAGGAAAAATAAGTTGTAAGCATATATTTTTATACGCTAGTAGTAGTATCTCAAGTAGTGTGAATTGGTGCTTATAAAAATAAACCTATATAATGGTGTACTTTCTAACTAGGTAAAAAATGATAACAAACCACAAACCTATAAAATACCGAGTTTATTGATGGGAACAATCAATCAACATTAACAACGCCAATATAGTGAAGTAAAAAGAAAGACAACACATGCAACTCTAAAGTGAGCATAATACAAATTTTCTCGACTTGGAAATCATTGATTAGACTTAACTGTCTAATACAGAAAAATAAATATTTATATAGACAAATATATGCCATTCAACTTTACGTTAATCATATAGCACTAAAGGATATGTGAAAGGAAGTGATAGAATAATACTAGGAAAATAGATATGAGGCGCGAGGCAATAATAATAAAGGGAACTATGTGTATAAATTTGACAGTCAGTCAGTTATTTACAACGTATAACTTTGTGTATATTTCTATCGGTTCACGTTCCTACACCACTATAGCAATGATATGAATGAGGAGTCAGTCATGTAAGATGAATTAAATCTTAGTTGATAGTGATTATTCATGATGAAAAAAACTACGGGATGATTAACACTGACTTCAGTTACGATTTATGTCCGAATCGATATGAGTATCAAGATTTCCCGAATTTCATTTGTGAGAATCGACAGACATAAACTCGTTACAACATTATTCTGTGAAATTACGTCATAATATATCAGCACTTCCATACCAAGTAACCGAAAACTATTGTTTAAAGACTAGATCAATCCTACTAGAATTTTTAGAGGTCACACGGTAGCTTATATGACATGAATAAAAAAAGTCGTAAGCCTAGTGCAGTAATATTTGAACAAAGATAACTATTGAACATTCTGAGCCTTGAAGGACCATGTCTAAGAATCAGGGAAGTGTTGTGATTACTGAAAGGTTTTACGGTCGGACAAATGTAACAATGCATGGAGGTTATACAACTTGAAGAACCTACCTCACAGTTTTCGTTTCTCTACCTTAAATCATCTTCTTGCCCTCAAAGTTTGGGGTTATTTTATTACAATATGTAACATATTTGTTATCATTGTTTCATGTTCTTTATGCAGCCCAGAAAAAAACTAAACAAGTGTTTGCAGGTACAAACAACTAAGAACTTCGAGAAAAGCTGATAGAGAAGCAAATTGACAAACAGTTACTTTCAACTAGTTGAAATGAATTAATAGGTACAATCATCTTAATATATCGGGTTCTAAATGGACAGATCAGAACGAAACAAAGATGCTTGATTACAAAAGACTAACGAGCACACATACTCAGTATCGAATATAAAAATGATGATTAAAAGTAGGTTAAAAGATAAAGGATAAAAACATATGAATTTCGTGAGTTCCTACAGTGCCAACAAAATCAAGATTTAACTACCAGGTTTAATGCTTGCCCGAGATTTCACAGGTTCATAGAAATGAAATGACTTGTAGGTTATGTTACAACTAATACTTTAAAACAAATGATCATAATACAGATTATGACAGTTGGAAACTCTTTATACGTGACGGATTCGATTAACCTTCAGTCTATAATTATTCTGAACTATTATATATTATTCCCTTATTTCGTTTAAAATTCGATAATGTGTTATGCTCAACATCCTAATTTACCCAATCGTAATGAATATTCGCATTGATTTAGTTTATAAAAGCTCTGTGTATTAAACTATGAATCAATATAAATTGTGTAGCTAGTTATATCAATTTTTATTCAGACGAACACAAAAATGTTTACATTTTTTGATTATGTCAGGCCATTCGGTTGTTTACTAATAAACACAAATACGAAAGCATATGAGCACAACATAATTAAATCTTCTTTGATAGATATCTTGGATTTTTTTTGTATGAGAACAAAACAGGAATAACGATTAAGATATACTGGGTTGTTTGATTGCATATATATAGTTCCAAGTAACTTTTCAAACTATATTTGATAATAAAAACAATTGTTGAAGTATAACATTTATCCGCAATAAAAAACCATAAGTGATTCGATAAAATCTTTAGAAAAATATAAATACATTCGACTGAATTAATAAAACTCGATAACAGAGCACAGCTTCTAGAGCTTATTTTTGAAGTACATTCTTTATATTAGTGCTAATAACAGTACTGTCTAGCTTCCTAAACAAGATTGTAGTTGGAGCTAGACTTAAATCCACAAACCCATCGTCGAAATTTTAAACCATCATCATTCCATTGAAACCTTTATATAATCAGTAATCAAAATTAAAGGTCACAGATTTAATTTATATCCTGCTAGCATGTCGGTTCATCGTAGACAGAAACTATAAGTGTGCACAGATATATCATCTTTAAAGTGAAATTCATTGTTAATAAATAGGTAACATTGATTCCAGTTTGATTGAACATGATAACTCTTGTTTTCTTAATTTAAAATTAACATGAGTTAAATGAAATCTTGTTCGGGAAAATAAAATGTTTGAATGTTTAACCAGTAGCTATTTCATATACAATCGACAAATCAGCGAACTGGTAGTCTGATAAAATAAAAACGAAGGGAAAACCGATTGGAGGACAACACACAAAGTATCATCTTCAAATATATGAATTTTTGAAATATCCCAGATGAAAGTTATGCTAGTGATCATTTGAGACTGTTAAATGATGATCTATAACTATCACCAATACATATATGTATTGAAACAAATATGATCATTTAAAGGATTGGACCAAAATTGTAGACAAAATCAAGAACAAGTTGATACGTATTTTAAAACAAACTATAGAACGCCATATAGAACGCAGCAGGTAGAATATTTTATCCCTTTAATGAAACCTCATATTTCATCAGTTAAAAAATAAAGCTTTGTTATCGGTAAATGGCGGTATATATTAAGAATTTTATAAAACAAAAAATGCCTACTTGTTCTTCTGTTAAGCCTTCACTTTCCATCATTGACTCTAAAATTTTGTACCTGTCAGTAAGAAATAATGAATAAAAAAAGAAATATTAACAGTATTGTATTGAGAGAAGAAAATGGCATTTTGCATGATAAATATTACACTAACATGAAAACCAGTTATATTAACCGCCTATTGGGTTAGTACTTCACTTACGAAAAAAGAGATATTAGGACAGTATCACTAGTGTTCACAAAGAAATTATGGCTCATTGACAAGTATGTGAATCTTTACTTTATGAAACGATAATAATGGTCATTACCATTTATTATTCAGATTTGTATCAATCTTTCTAAAACAACGAACATTTGGAACAGTATGAGTAGGGGCAGAAATATGTGTTGGATGAAACGATGACACTAAGAGGAAATAAAAACTGAATCCATAGTTGTCATGATTAAAACGTGATAGAAAATCCACAAAAGGATATGTTTACAAAAACACTTAATGACCAGATTTTAAGCAGAAGACAAAACCAAATTTAGGGACCATCATTAGTTTAAATGATCGGCTGACATGTAACAAAATTACTAGAGGAACATTTAGTTATGATGAGGACATGTAGGTTAATTAAATCAGTCAGTCAGGTACAACGCAGGACCAGGCACATATATACATCGGTCCAAGGTGCCATACCGCAACACAACAAGATGAACACCGAATTCATAGTTACTTCAATGAAAGTGAAACAGAAAGAACTGCTGCGCAGTATACTCGTCCCTTTATTGATAGATGGATATCTCGCCTTCACCATAGGTGACGTACGTTGGCAAAAGCCAAACGAGCTTTTCGAATCCAGGCTGACATTTCGTCAGACACCAATCCATTAGGGCTGATCAAACTTCAAAGATGAGTGAATTTGTCAACGCGTTTGACTACGTCACCCATCATCCTTATTTCAGGTGATGAAGCAGGCCAGTCCTGGAGTAACAACTTGCATTTAGAGGGGGAGAAACGCATTTCAAACAGCCTGGTATTGTTTCTCAGTGCTACCAAAACACTGCATTTTACCTGCTTCTTCACCAGACAGGACTATATCATCTGCATATTCCAAGTCAATAAGTGCCCTGGTACGACCGAGAGTGGGGAGAGTCCGCTCTCCCTCTCGAAATACTCTCACATGGCCACGCGTATATAGCCTCTGCCAGGGAAGTCCTACTCACTGCCTTCTTGTGGCAGGGATGTTGTTTACGAAAATGAGAGGACGAAAAGCGAATGTCTGGCGCTTTAACCGGATCCCAAACCAACGGTGCACATGGGCTCCAGTATACTGAAGGAACAAATGGCGTATGAACCGATCGTTGGTTACCGACTACCATGGGACTGCATCTCCTTACGATGGTCCACTGCCTTGTGGGTCAGACCTTTGGGTCAAAGGCTCGGGGTGTGGCCCCCTAAGAAAACTACCTGCTTCGGTTTGGGCACCCGGGCAGTATCACAGCCCTCACACATATCAAATGAGATTTGTGTGACGCATATGTATTTGGTGCCTCCTTGTACCAATATCTATGTGTTGAAATAATAATAATAATAATAATAATAATAATAATAATAATAATAAGTCAATAAGTGGACCTCCTGGGAGATCGATTCCCGAAAATTCAGTCGACGAGAACGTGATTTCTAACAGTAGGTCTATGATGAAGCTAAACAAAAATGGAGATAGTAGACAGCCTTGATGGACACCACTTAAGGTTGTGGAATCCGATAACAGTTCGCTATAAGCTCTGAGTTGACTGGAAGTGTTCGAGTAAAGAGAAATCACATGGTTTACGTACTTTTGAGGTACGCCTCTCAATAACAGACACTGCCACAAAACCTCTCGGTCTGCGGAGTCAAATGCTGCTTTGAAGTCAAGAAAAACTATTATTGTTTGACTTCTAAAACCTGACGAATAGTGAATATTTGGTCGATACAGCCATGACCAGGTCTGAAGTCAGCCTGATTTTTTCGTGTTTGCAGTCTATGAGTCTTTGTTAGGCATCAAATAATTATTGACGTCAGTAACTTAGATGCTATATTAGTCAAATTAATCCCTCTATGGTTATCATAGGATAATTTTGACCTTTTCTTATAAATTAGGACAACCAGTCAGATGGGATTACGTCGAACTCACAGATTTTAGCTAAAATATTAGTAAACCTAATCGCTAAAACTGGACCATCATCCTTAAAGACCTCTGAAGCCAGTCCATCTGAACCAGATGCTCTTCCTCGTTTCATATTACCTAATTAAACATAAGCACTTAATATTCCATAGCATTTAACGTTTAAGAATGTCAGCCTTCTCTAAGTGATTTTAGAGACATAAGGGAGAGTTATATCATCTAAATGTAAACAAGTTACATAGGCCTATGTAATTTGGTCACATTGAAATTTAAATATCAGTCAGAAGATTCATATGTACATGACTGGAGTCTTTAGAGGTGGGTCAAAGGGATTCGGTTTTAAAAAATATGCAAAAGTATAGATCATTTTCATAAGATAAAACATCTTGAACTGTAACGAAAACTTACATTTTATTTTTTACCACAAGAAATTACTTCAATAGTGTTTCTACATCTTAGTGGCTGATAGACACAGTAGACAACCAACAGATTCAGTCGAGTGAATTTTCCACTCAAAACAAGATTTGGCTCCTTTTAGACTTTAAACGCCTTATGTGAACAAATTTAGGATAACGGTTTGTCAGTACAGTGATGAATAACAATACAACATTAAAGTACACTACGTGTTATATCTGATCATTGCCATTTGTTATGCAGGAATCGCTTGTCATTTATGCTAGTAAACAGACACTATATTAACACCTCTAGGTATAAAATTAATACATTGGAAACAAAATTACATGTACTCATATAACTATTGTAATGGAATAGTCATTTCTGTTATCTCATTTATCTACACATAACACCTGGATTTATAGCCGATGCATAATCAAATTTATTAATTATATGTAAGTTGGTACTTTAAGCTAAACGTTACACTTATTCTATGGTGGTTTGTAATTCTTTATAATTGCTTCAACACAAGGTGGAGTGGAGTTTGAACTGTTGAATAAGTGAATAAAAAAAACCAAAGGATGGACCACTGAGTAGTAAATCGATTTAACTAATTGTTACAATGTATGAATTTACTTTTAAGTACTACCCTAAAACGAACTCACCTATTTTGACGTTCTCGATATTGAACAATTAAATTGTCGTAGTAATATTCCAATGTAACTTTTGCAACTTTTACTTTATCCAATGTATGACTGCTAACATTCAATGAATTTATGGAGGGATTTGTACGATTTAATGATGTGGTAGAAGATGATGATGTCAAATCACCACCGCCACCGTTCATAACTTGACTATTTTTTGACATTGAAATAATATCAGGCTTCATTATTGTAGCAAGGGGATCGGTCGTTAAACTAAGATTACTATACGGATGTGAACTCGCGGTTGACATGGTGTTTTGAAGTTATTTTCACCGTTTCACTTTTAACAAAATTACACTTAACCTCATTGATAGACGACAGTTACTTGACTGAGGAAAAACAAAAGAATCATGATTAATATTCAGAACATATACAGTGATATATAATTGAATACAACACGACAATAGTAAACCATTACTTTAAAATTACATGCAAAATTTAATTGTCCCATAAACTTACACTGATTCTGCTTTTGAATTTTATCAGATACTCATATCTCCCGAGTTACAACTGGTTCCAAGTCCAGGTAAAGGAAGGTATTACTAGTGATTTGTTGTTTTAAATTACTTGGTTTTTTGTTAGGTCCCGATAACATAAATTGCTACTATACGACAGGAGATTCTGAATTTAGTCTGTTAGTTTTTGCTGTGGGAGCTATAATATAAGCAAATTTACAGATCTATATTCACAAAGAATATTACAACAGCTAATGTTTACTGAGTGATTTGTTTAAAATATGCATAGGATTAGTCAGCAATTACGTTGTGAGTAACGAAGGTTTGGTGGGTAAAACTCATTTAATTAATTCATAACACATAGTGTATGGAGATGTACTACCGGTGTATCATTTGGCACACACGTGAAGTCACATAGAAATGGCATAAGGCAATGTTGGAATATTGTGAAATAAAGAAATCGATTGCAGTTTATTGATAAAAATAAGAACAGTTTATGATAATTGTAAGACAAATCTGCTATCAAACTTTTTAAGCGAATGGATAATAACTTCGGAACTAACATTATAAATCCCTACCTTAAGTACTAGGAAACACGATTATACTAAGCTATAAAATGTTTGTTGATGCATATTTGGGACAACACTCTAGCAAATTCAAATAGGTTATTGAATGAGACTAACTAATCTAACTTGATGGTGCAGTAGAAAGCTTCTGATCTCCAAGCTCAAGTAATGTTGATAAATACATTACAATTGAGAAAATGGTGGCGACAATTAAGACATCCAATATAAATATATATGTGCTGGCTAATATGTCTTATTACCTCCACTGTATCTCATTGACTGGTTTGGTTGTGGGCAATATATTTAGTCACTCTTAATTTGAAGACGATATAATATATCGAATTCGATCAGTGCTGCCTCATCACAGATATTCTAGTACCACTGTAGCTCCTCGATTCAGAAAATGATGAATACATAAATGCCATAGCTAGCTGTAAAGCACTCACAGAGTGCTAATGTGTTTGATCGAGAACCTAACAATCAGAGTTCATATTCAACAGAGGCTCTTATGCTTCGATTTTCAAAAGAATATATCTAGAGCACACTTATTTCTCCAATGTAGAGCTGCATTAGCTCAACACCTTGAGAAATGCGAGAGCAAAGAATCAGCCTGATATTGGAATCTTATTTCTGAGAGGACAGTTTTCATTTCAATGGGTTAAAATGTCAAGGAGACAGATGTGTAACGTGAGGACATAACGCGCACAGTTATTTCCTAACCCTACACATGAGGTTCAGGATTTTTGTTGCAAATGACGGAAAAGTATTAACCTATGATCCCCAAAACCGAGAAACATTGGAACAAGTGGTCTATTATCTAAACACCAACTTACAGGCACAAATCCCTACAATCAGTAAGTGTCCAAACTAGTTTAATATAAGCGCTAAGCAGATTGAAGGTCTCTGATTTCTAATTTCTGTATACAAACACTGTTGCAATTTTACAGCACGCTATGGATATGGGAAATTTAAAATGACTTAATAGACAAATAAAAGTAATGTTTCTTTTTCGCATTAATTACTTCTGCACAATGTTTCATTATAAAGAAAATTCATCGACAGGTAAATTAAGATTACGATTTTTCAGTTCAAAACTTGTTTTTAATTGCAATTTATGGTTGTATAAATCTATATAGACGGAAATCACGAAGACTTATCAAAAATGCTCTGTAGTTTACTATACAGTCGACTTTTGGAATCCTGTGTTTTATAGAAAAGATAAGCACTTCAGATGGATGTTTTGGAAACAAGTTGTAAAAATTATATTTTTGGCTTTTTTTGTGAGAATTGTCATGTTTTTACGTTTCTAAAATATCCGCATATGAACTGACTTTTCTACCTCCAGTTAAACCAAACGGAGCAGTATTGACCGTAGGGTTGTCAAACATTTGGCAGCTATGCATGTCAGTGTGCAGATGTTTTATGTTTTTGGCTAACGATGACTCTTAAGTCGTTATGCTTCAGACAGACCGAAATATATATGGCTTGGGGAATTGGAGTCAAATGTTAACTAATCGATAGTACATTGGAACAAGGAAAAATTAGGTCTCATGACAAAGTGGATAGAAAATTACTTGTCGACGTTCTGCGAGGAGTAAGAGGTATATATATAAGCCAGGCAACCGTGAGAACTTGAAAAATCATAATAGAAGAAAAATTTTCAAAGATTTAAATAGGTCGCTCCAATCAAGTGTTTTATAAAAAGTCAAATCATTGTTTAGTGGTATTTCGAATCTTGGTCGCCGAGTATGGAACTTAACGCGGATTACAGGCATCATTCATTCAGCTGTGTCTGTCTCATCCTGATCGCAGTTAACTAAACTAATTATCTGTCCAAAACTGAGTTGTGTTACACACTTCTTGGAAGATCATAGTTTTTTACATGAGCAGAAGAAGCACAAATGTGTGGGGCCCGATATTTTGTTGTCATTTAGATCGGACGATGTTTTCGATGGGCTCTCCACTTTACTAGGCCGGGATCTGACTTCATGTAGATCGTCTGAATGTTCGTTGTTGAAATATATATGTCACCTATCCTTGTATATAATCATCGACTTAAATCGCGTTAGTCAATAGCGGAATGAAATTAGTCAAATAACGAGAATGAACTTTTGAATACATATATTTTGTATATGAAGCAAATGAAATAGAGCGGAGTGAAACGACGCGTAGTGAAGATGGCGGGTAAGCCAACTGCCTTTTAACCAAGCGTTAATCAATATTTATAGGCACACAAAAATAAGTTACAGACATCTGATTAGAAAAGGGATAAGAAGTGTACACAAACATGAGCTCATATAAAGACATTCAAGATTGATAAGTGAATAATTAACAAGGTTGGAATGTGACTGAATGAGTAGAATGGCCTGTCCGAAAGCTGGAATAAGGTATATGAGTTAAATATAATAATCGATTGCCTTAAAATGGAGTCTTCAGAGAGCTAAATTTAATCGGTTTACTGCCCGGTTATGTCAAACAGCGTTGTGACGCAGACAATCATGTATTCATTTTGCAATCTTTGCGTTAGCATGTGATAAAATCCTCCCATGTAGACTTCTTGTGAGGGTATAGCAAAGTCTCGCATTATTTATAACATTTCGTTGTCATGTACAAAAGTTTAGTAATAGTAATACCTATATTACTTTTAATGTGACGTTCCTGATTTTTTATATACTGGGAGACATCTATATAGCTACTTTTCCGAGTTCTTGTTGATAGAACAGATCAAACTATGTTACCGTTTGATGGTGACCTTAAAGATCACCAGCTCTGCTGAGTCACATTGATCTGCAAGTGATCACATCCAAAAATATTGTTTCCATACATTTTATGGTTTGTTTACTTCCTTATTTCCGGGATACCATGATGGTTGTGTTCTAAAAACAATAATATGTTGTTTGTTGTATAGGGTCTACACTTGATTACAAATAGCATTTTTTAGAGACAAACAGCACTTTTATTCTCATTAGCATTCGTATGAGAGTAGTTTTAAGATCTTTCTGTGGACAGTTTCATATTCTTATAAATATCTAGTTAAAATGATCTCGAAGCATGTAATTTTTATTAGAGTCATTATTTATCTTATTTTTAAGTGTTGAGTTGTTACTTTGAATTTTCAAATTGCGTTTTTGTTGGAATTTTTAATTCTAGGCTAGGATGGTCTTATTATTTTAGTAAAATTTCTGATTATTCTCAATGTTTTATTTGATTATTTGATTTTCACAAACGAGGTTGGTTTTATATTTATTTGATCTTTAACTAAGGCGGCTGCCACGGTCTGATTATTGTCTTTCGAACTGGCCAGTTTAACCTGTCTCAGAGATGATGGAATACTATTACCTGATCAACATAGTGTACTTTTTTTCTTTGACTGATAATATTTTGGTGTCTTTTACCAATTTTTTTATCTAATGTATTGTAAAATTGAGCTGCTACTCTTTTAGATGATTCCGCAAAGTTTTGTGCGGCTTATTTAATTAGGTCTGTTTCTTACAGAAGCGTCTTGTTTTGAGTTTGCCCGCAAGAAAAGATGAATATCAAATGTTTCCTTTGTGCCATTCAGAATCCACATATTTCAATTTGGAATTAACAGCTGGTACGATAATTTTAAAAGCTAAACAATCACAGAACTGTATATGAAGCTACATAGAATTACGTCCTAGTTTCATCGTCTTTAATATCTTCGTTCCCATGAGTTAAGTTATAAACGAATTTTTGTGTTTTTTGAAATCATCAATCCATAAACCAAGATTTAGATTTCTAAATATGGATTCCATCAAAAGCCAGATCAGATAAGTTATAATATCGTTTGTGTTTAAAGAATGGGAAATTTTACGCTCATCCACTATGAAATTCATCGGCTCGTCTCCAAAGATATGATATGCGCACCTAAGTTTTTCTGTTGAAGGATCTAGGTAATAGACTTGTTTATGCATAAGAACATATTTTCGGCATTATTCATATCAATATATAGGTATACCATACTAATGTCGAATCTCATTGGTCGAGGTAAATAATGGCATTTGTAGAAGGATATTATTGACGTTAGCGTGAAATGTGGAAACTGAAGCAATTCGAGTCCGAAAAAGCCTTTGATACTCAGAGTTCGTCAATTTGACACGTCGAAAACTCTTCTACGCAAAAATCGCTAGGTCACTGTAAATAAATATTTTGAATCACTGTATTTGAATGCACATATGAATAAGTGTCGTTGTAAAATGGTATGTGTGGTTTTAGCTCATAAGTTATAGCACGGAGCACACAAATATGATTGCTCGCAGATGTTTGGATGGAAATGTTGTGATTGCTCACCTACAGATTGTTGTTTACCTTGGATACTTTCTTATTACAACCTTCCGATAAACGTATTAAGTGCTTGAATTACTCTATATTGTGGTCAGCCAATCCTGCCTCCAAAACGCTGTTATAAAACTTACTGTGACGATGAAAGAATCTACGAAATAATATTTGTGAAGTTCATTTATATTGATGCTGACCCAATCGGTTTTACTGTACACACCTTAAGATATGCCAATAATGTTTGTGGTCCATATTGATGACTATGGTCTACTCGAGGTGAACAGGGATGAAGTGGTTTTCTAGCTCACAAAATAGTCGCATTTCGTGTTTGGAAGCCAACATGGGCTACTCTTTTGTGGTGGATACTTTGATAATTGTAGAGAACAAGGATCCTCTATGTGCAAAGTTCATAAGTAAGACCAGATAGATACAAAATCCATCCACTGACTCACGAGTCAATCTATGGCTTGAAACCGATTAATCAATTCAGGTTATCTTAGACTTCGAAGGTGTCCGAAATTCAGCCTAATTATCAGTGGTCTATTATAGAACGTTTTGTCTGCCGAATGATTCGCTTAGGCTTGGTAACGTTTCAGTGGTTCTACTACATAAAATCTTACTAAAAGTAAACATATTTGATGTGGAAGGAGTAAAAACTATGGAGACCATAGTGTGTCCTCAGAGATTTCCTCGAATGATCAATACCAGTTATTCATTCTTTGGCTTGTTTAGTCTTTTCGTTGTAGTACAGCAATATTTCATAACCTTCGCATTGATTATAAGGCCGTTTTGAAACATTTGAAATAAGATTATCTTTTTATTTTCGTTCTTAAAATATGGCGTTTATACTGACTATTTAAGCTATTTGTTAGAATTAGTGCATAGAAATGACTTCATTCAAAAGTGTAAACAAGTTGTTCGTGTTGTTCTACTGTTGTCCGGATATATGAAAGCCGACCACAAAATATGATGCAATGCAATTTTCATGACCCAAGTTTGATCTTGAAAAATAACAAGGAAGAACAGATAAATAACTCACACCCTATCAATGCTAAGTGTAATAATATAAATAGTGATTTGTCCACGATGATAATAGAAAAACAAAGACGACATGCGTATGTGCACAGTTTTACTGTTTTTTTGGTGTATTTTGTGCTTTACTACATGTCAAAAATCGTCTTCAGCATGAATGACAGATTGTGTAAGAGTTTAAACAAAATTGTCCATCCACAGAAAACTAGCTACTTCTGTGTCGTATTCCTTTTTTCGGAGTTAATGTTAAACTTTTGCACAAAGTTGTGTTAGAACTTGGGTCCATTCTCATGTTGTTTGTTTTTGTATCTACAGAAAAATAAGACCAGTGCATATCGATAAGAATATAAGCATTCAGCTTTAATAATGGTTGTCATGTAATACTTGTGATTCATATTTGTTTCTTGATAGTGGAGCGTTGAAGACTTTTGTAGTTTATTTTTTATTGAACACCCGAACTCGGTCCTCTTTGACATGTAAATTGTAGGTTTCTTCAGACAGTTAAACACCAGACTTGATTGCAAAGTGAGAAAACTTGTATATCATGTTAAATCTTTTTGTCCTGTGATCCTGTACTCGCTTTTTGTATCATATCAGTTTTTCTTGCCAATTTATAGAGAAAAAGATACTTTAGGTTCAAGATCACTTCGTATCCAGTATACTATTTTTTAGTCTACCAAATTTACTTTATAAGGCACCTATTTTATGGTAAGTTAAACTTTGTCTACCTTGTATGGGTAGTGGCTCTCTGTACGTTTTTGAAGTAATTCAAGTGACCTATCAAACTGTGGCTTGCACCATAAACATGTTTCCACTTTGGGCCATTTTACGCGAATCGTTGTGAGCGAAATAATGTGTTTGAATGTTCTTAACCCTCATATCTAAAAACACTTTTAACTACAATTAAGTGACAGAAGATTGACTTACTCTGTCTTCTACATCATTTTGAATTAGGAAAATGACGAGGACACTAATCATTTCTGCAGTTTAGGCCATTCGCACATCTTATTCTTTTAAAAGCAAACTGGGCTGGATTAGTTGGTATTAATCAGATTTTATATCATTTAATCACGATACTTAGGTCACTCTTGAGAGAAATTACACCCACCATCCGTTACTTCCAATTATGTTTTGACTTCAGCGTAAAGTAGCGTTTGTGTCCTAGCTATGTATGTTAGCTCGCTGATATAAAGGGTAGAAATTTTTTATTCATTTCCATTTAATCGAGTTTGAAAAGTGGAAGTGGATCGAGGAAACATTTGACACTGTTTGAATAGGTTTGTATATTTGTTTGTATATCGGATGTCACATCGTGAGAATAGTTTGTGGATGTTTTTGCTCATAATTTACCATTCCGTCTCCTCAAGGTCTTCATACAGAGATAAAAGTATAATTTAACAGGACAGTAATATCTATAACAAGATGAGATTTCAAAAGTCCTAATACCGAGTGCATTTTTTTTGACAGTGTATTGAATAGTAATAAAAAATCCGGTGTTTTTCAGCTCAGTGTTCGACAGTGTTTAGCTAAGAGTAAAAGTATCGGTGTGTACTATTTTGTCATCTTTATAAGCCACGTGAATTTTTTTCTTACACACCCATCAGTGATGTTTGAATTCAACCATCAGTAAGCATGGATACTTGCAGAATAATGAATCTGTTTCACAAATAAATAAACGCATATACGAATCCTTTGTTAAACTTGGTTTGTTATGTGTATACTTGTGATTTGAAAAATAGTCTTTTATCTTGTATTTTTTAAAAGACAGTATCAAATTGTTTTAGGGAAATTTTATTTGTAATGTTGCAAAATACGGTAACTTTAATTAACAACTAAATGTATAAACGAATTCCACTTCACATCAGACATTAAGGGTTCTTAAAATGTCCGGACTAAGCATAGCCATTCGGAATTCTTCTAGATGTTTTCCTGAGGTTTATCTTTTTATCCATAATCTCTTGTCTTCTATTTCTTCGTAAAACGTTAAAAAGTTTAATGAACTCTATGTTTAATACTTGTATATAGCGTGATTACAAATTCAAAAGATTTTAAAAAATTCTTATTATTCTTAGTTTTGTTGACAAGTTATGGACAATGATTAAAATTTTATTGGTAGACATTAGTGACACTTGGAGGTACTTCTGTTTTTAGTGGGCTGATAATTAAACTCTATACGCAATGCCTTAAAACATCAGTGATGAACTTCATAGTGAATTAGATTTGGACAGTACTTAGATGGTTAGGAAAAAAGTGACACACTGTCTGAGTGTAAAACTAACAACTTTAGTTGATACAAAGCTTTTGACAATTCTTCTAGCTTGATATTAGAGTATAGTTAAGCTAACCTGAATCCATAATTACTAATAGAAGTTCTTTTACCAGATAAAACTGTACCACTAAGCTCCGGTTTAGTCACTGAATATTTTGTAATTAAATCGACTAAATAATAAGTATCAGTAAGTTATAGTAAAACCAGTTTTAATGAGCCACATTTTGATTAGATAGGATTATTTTGTATGTAGAGAAATCAAGTGATATTATAATACGAATTAGTAGTTACTAATCAATCGATGTACTTACTGATATAGATATTTTATTTATCGATTTCAATCTATTAATCGTGTGAAATGTAGACTTAGATAGAATCAAATTTTGTTTGACAGATAGCAAAGGTACAATTATGTAACTGGAGTTTGATCATTTGAATCATTTCATCATTTTTTTCGTTAAAATACACTAATCTTATATGAGCATAAGGAACTAATTTATTCTTTTTAACTCATATAATAGTATTAAATTTAAAACTATTCTTTTATCAAACAATTTTTACGAGGAAGGAACATATTCATTAACTTTTCTGTTATATATTATAAATTTCTTTCAGTGCTGAATCGAATTGTGAAATGCTGTTACAAGAACTTGAGTCAAGAGAAGCATATCTTCAAGATTTAAAAAATTCACTTTTTAAACGTGTGGAAGTAGCAGAATATCAAATGAACAAACTTATTTCCCTAAGAAATGAAGAAACAGAAGAGGCTCAAAAAGCCAGTAAAATATTACGTTCTAGCATAGCCAAGTTAACAGAACGCTTTATTATTGACAAAAAAGAGCTTGAAAACAAGGTATGTTATGTGGTTGTTCCTTTACGTAGTATTTATAACAATATTGGCTATATTCACTACTCATGTGTGCGTAAAATACTTAAATGAAATAAAACCTTTTTAAAGACATAATTAATATAGACATCAGCAGATCACCAATAGGCCTAAGACTATACGTTTTAGGTTAGTTAGTCCTGTACAACTTTTTCGTCGCATAGCATACATTCTGAGTACGGTATTTCAGAGCTTTCCAATCTTGTTTATGTTTATGTAATCTAGTATATCTGTATTTTGTTTTGTTAGAAACCATACTAAGGGGAAAACGTGAATAATACTGCTGTCCAATTCGCTAGTTGTTTGACTTAACATAGCATAAGGGAAATGATAATGTGGAAATTTAAGTTAGATAAACGTTGTTAGTTGATCTAATCCAGATGTATTAGCTAACTAGCCTCATTCATAACGTTTTAAAAATACAATGAGTCCTGTTTGATTTAAAAGCCATCAAAAGGATATTTACAATATGATTTTTGTAACGAAACTTAAACATTTTGAAAAAATTTTTAATCTGTTAAAAAGCCTGAAGATTTCCAAAACTCTTTAGTTATTATTAGCGTCCTACTCTTGATTTCCCTTTATGTTCCTACGTCAATCAGTAAACTACGGACTTACGTGGATGTCTTCTATGTATCTTTGGTTGTATCTTGAAAGTTTTTAAAAATACAATTTGAGATTTACTTGTTATATGCTTACTAATCTTTGAAATTATATTGGATTATTTTGAGTGTGCATTAGAATAAAAAGACGAGGACTTGAGTTCATTTTTGCAATACAATACTCATTTGCACAGTCTAAAAAATCATCATTGTTGTATCGTTTTGAATAATTCGGTGTTTAAGAATACAAAACACTGACTCAATGAACCTGCGATTGCTACTCTACATCCTACTTGAGTATAGCTTCCTCTTTACTTGAAATTATCATTTTTCTGGATATAAAAGTGATAATATCTTTATTATGTCAACAATGGTTAGCATTATATCAAATTTTCTTTAGTCGAACATCACCTATACTTCATTTCCATTTTTTAAATCTTATTTAAAGATATGTTCCATTCAAGACACGTACGAAGGTCGAATCACAGAACTGAATAACATATTAAGACAATCAGAGAAAAATCGTGAAAATTTGTTCGCAAAATTTAAAACATCGGAATTTACAATTCAAGTGGGTTTAGATCTCGATATATTATCATATAAAATTCATCCGTGTGTAAAATCCCTAGATGTACTTGTAAAAACACATCCTTGGTTCATGGTAGTATAAAAATACTCTTGAAGTCAAGTTAAAAACTGATATTCAACGCATTAAAATCAACGAATAGTTAGCATTAAGCATATAAGAAAAAATTATTAGATTTATACGATGAAACAAACACAGTTTGCACTGACATGTTAGAAAAGAATATTAGCTCAGGAGAATAACTTTGTTACTGTTTCCTTCTCTGAACTATATTTTTCAATTTTGAAGTTCTCATTTTCCTTCCAGATGGCTTATTACTAACCAAAAAACAAGCTCTAGGCTAATAAGTAAAAAAATAAAGACGGAAAACTTGCAATAAAATATAGATTATTCATAAATAATATGGTTGGAAAATAATCGGATAAGCCCGGCAAGTTTATTGCTGTCTTAACTATACTTAACAATGGCTTCTTGGTAATTGGAGACTTACGCCATCATTTCTATATATACTTTAAACAATTGATACACATCAGTCAAGTTGTACAATAAAAATTTAGAAGTGAACGGTAAATTGTCAACTAATCCAGCACATTTTTTTAACCATAATGCATACAGTCAACTCCTAGGTTACTTTTTAACTAAATAAATTTGTCTAAGACAGCTATCTACTAACGACGTTTAAATTAAATATTTCTTTTTATGGTTGTTAATGGTGTTGCAGGCTTATTGTTAAAAAGCAGAAGGAATTGAGGGATGAAACAGTTAAACCATAATGATTTTTTTAGCAACTGATAGTAACTTATGATTGGATTTATTATATTATCGATCAGTTCATGTTCAACTCAATCAATTTAAAGCATATTTTATTTTATTTTTGCCTTTTGACTATCTTATTGTTCATTAACATTATCGTTTGATTTTTCAGAAGTTAAATAAAGAAATTGCAAATGGTAAGAACGAATTAAATGACTCAATGCGTCGCATTGCTCATCTTCAACAGATTAATTGTGACTTGTCCAATGAGTTGGCTAAGTCCAAGTTAACTGTCCAAAAAACTTCAGCTCGTGCGGAGAACTTGGCAAAACAATACAATGAGTTAAGATGTAAAACTGAACAAGGTAAATATATGCCAAAGCTAACTATAACATATACTACCCAAACATTATTCCTATCGCCACAAAACCTATTCAACTATATTATAATGGTTGGCTTACTGACAACATATAGGTGTTCTTGAGATTATAATGCGAAGATATTGGAACTTACTTATGCTGGAAGGGAAACAATTGCTATCAACGATACTAAATGGTTTTTATGCTTTATGTCCTATTAATTTGAGTTAAAGTTATCCCATTCGGCAGCATTTTAATGAATGGTGAAGAATATTTGTACCTCCGGTGGATGGTTTCGATGGAGTTTTGTTCTCTGAGCTGAATGGTTTGGTCGTGGAGATTTCATCGTTCTTTCGAATGACATCATCAGCACAAACTTCAGGTAGACCAAACCATTCAGCTCAGAGAACAAAATTTCAAAACCATTTTTATGGTTCTAATGGTGAAGCGTTCACTACGAGACCCTGAGGTCCAGAGCTTAATCTACAGTGAGGTCGTTGAAGTGCACTAACGTGCTCCATACTAGGATAAAACAGTCTTCTAGTGTTTCCTTGTTTTCATTGGCACCAACTGAGATTATTTTTTAGGAATACTGCTTTTGTCGACTCACAGTATTTCTCAACACTGTACTTGATTGTGAATTTAATTTCTGTTTTATCTTACGTGAAACGTTTGCAAGTTAAATAACTTTTCTGTGTGTGTGTTAAGAACCAAACTGATTTTAAAGCAAAAAAAAATAATCCCCATCATTTTTTATTGTTGTGTTGTTAGATTATGGCACAGAGTTAATGCGGTGATTACAAAATCATGATGGAGACGTTATTCTCTCTCTCACTCCATATATATATATATATATATATATATAGGCTACGACATTTCAATAGAATCAGAAGTACGTCCTCTATGCAAGTGTAAACCACTAACATCCTAAAAAAATATTTATATTTGACGCTTAATTCGGTCTTAGTGTTTGAAGTCAATCAAGAGATATATCTGAACTTAAACTAATAAGATTTCTGATACATGTGTATAAGGTAGATCTACACCATCCAGAAAACTGGTTCTCTGTCCAGTACTCAAGGAAACACTAATCAGTAAATATTATTACTAAGCTATTCAGGTCATGTTTAACTGATGAAGAACTCAAACGAGTATAACTGAAGGATTACGATTCTTGTTTAAGATTTCTATGACTCATTGTTTACCATTTAAAAATTAATATATTTATGTTTTTGGAATTTTTACATTTATTTACTGTACTCCAAAAAAAATTCATGACTATTCTAAAATTTTTTTGGTTAGCAAATGCTAATTTAACTCAAAATGAAAAAGCTGTACGAACTGCGTCTGAAAGACGTTCATCAGCTGAAAATGCATTAGTTGCTGCACATCAGCGAGCTGATAATTTATGTACACGTAATACACAATTAGAGAAAGAATTAACAACTATTAAAGTTCGTTCTGAAGAACAAGCAAAAGTGAATGATATAACTGTGACAAAACTCAAACGTCGTTTACTTGCTATTCAAGGTGAAGCTTCAAAATGGAAACGATCTTATCAGGAGGAAAAAGTAAATTAACTACAGTTTCGTAAAAAAGATTAATATAGTTGTAAATTTCTTGACTCATTATTATTATTATTCTTGTTGTTCATCATCCTTCTTGAGTGCATTTGGCATGTGATTCTTGATAATTAACATGTTTTACTCAACTCTTTTCTGACAATTCAAGTAATGTTATTTAGATTTGTTCCTAGATTTTCCAGATCATTGTTTTATGTTCCGAATATAGATTCTGTTATTAGCCTAGTGAAAAAGCAATGTTTCCCAGTCTAAAAGTGAGAAATTTTATGTATCATACAAAGGTTAATCATATGAAACCAAATTTTAAAAATAATGCAAAGATACTGAACAAGTAAATCAGCTTTTCTACAATGGTATTATATTTATTTATAGGTTTCCTTACAATCCGAAAATTTCATGATTACCGAAAATAACAAATGGTTTGATTAAAGAATTTTCGTACTAACATCAAATTGGTCACCAATTTTATGATAGTTGGATTTAATTTATTCAAAAACAAATTTAATCACGTATCCACTACATAAATATCATGGGGTGAGACAGCACAGCCGTTCAGTGTTTCTTAATTTCCATAGCGGTTCAAACAATACCACATTTTATGTTGTGATCGACCTTCAAATTATTTTAAAAATCAATTTTATTTTACCGATTATCTATGAATTGCCTATAAGTTACATTGTTATTAACTTATTCATGTTGGCTGAACCATATACAACTCTTAGATATCAACATTCTTAAAATGAACGATGTATAAAGTCTTCGAATCTGTTTTACAATCCACCTAATAAAACATTGGATGTTTTCCCATACATATGAATACCTAGTGGCTTTAAATATTATCTAAATTTATTCTTTTAAAAATTTGATTCATAAGCTAACGTCAATTATTCTCTGTGGACAGGTATTCTCAATGTTCTTCTAAAGTCGAAGTACTGATCCACAGTAAATCACGTTTGGTCTAAAATCGCTAATACCTCGTAAACAAGAAATACTTGAAGATATTTGTACATTGACAGAGCCAGTTGTTTAATTTTGTTATAAGTTTGAAAATATTTAGATATAACAATCGTACAAAAACTTTTCTATATTAAGCGAGGAACTGTTCATTTACTTATCTATGAGAGTACAGTTATTGAATATATTGCGTTGTCTCAACTAGTAACCAAACTAATGTGTTAATATTCAGTGTATATATATATATAGTTAAATTTTCATTAGTAAAATTGAACTGTAGCGTGGGGTGGAGTTCATGAAGTGTGTTTCATTATTTTTCAGATTTGTCAGCTAGATGGACCTTCATCCAGAGTTAATTTTCACAATGAATGAATAACAATATAGAAGTATTTCACTCAGCATTCACAGACACTTCAAAAGAATGACTTACAGTAGTTTTTATCACTAAACTAGGAAAAGTACAATCTCTTTCTTGTATTAAAAATACATCTAAGTAATCATTAATTTCAATGATTAAAATCATGAGTCAGTTGAAGCTAGACCAACATGGAAACCTGGAAGCACTGGACGGCCGTTTCGTCCTATTATGGGACTCCTCAGCAGTGCGCATCCACGACCCCGCCCCCTGCGAGATTCGAGAGGTATATCCTGGAGTTCTAGTGAGAAGTAGTGACCAGTGGAGTTCAACCAGGTCTGTTGTGGGACAGTAACTCACTGAAGACAATGGTGGATGTGTCGCTCAATTTCGTTTATTAGTTGAACTTAGACATTAACACCGTTGGATGCCGGCTCAGTGGTCTAGTGGTTAAGTGCTCGCGCACGAAACCAGTAGGTCCTGGGTTCGAATCTCGCAGGGGGCGAGGTCGTGGATGCGCCCTGATGAGGAGTCCCATAATGGGACGAAACGGCCGTCCAGTGCTTCCAGGTTTTCCATGGTGGTCTAGCTTCAACTGACTCATGATCCTAATCATTGAAATTACTACAATCTCCACAAAACCCCTTCTGATAATAACCATTAATTGTTTAATTTGTTCTTTTTATTTAATCATTTTAAACTTTTATCATAATATTTGTTTTCATATAGAATAATCGTGATTTAGATTCAAAAAAAGCAAATGAATTAATTCAAACTATTTTAGATGAACGTAATTATTTAGAAAAAGAATTAAATTCAACAAAAAATGATATGAAAGAACATGTTTTATTAATTGAACATTTACAAAAACAAGCTGCTTTTGATGCATCAAATGCATCAACACGTTTATTAGCTGCTTTATCAACTGGTGAAGAAGGTGTAGCCACAGCGTTAGAATTAAAACAATGCATTGAGCGACATTTACAACCAGAATTAAAATCTTTAATAGAAAAATGTAAACGTTTAGAGTCCGAACTCATGGTTAGTAAGTCTTATTATTATTTCATCCTATCTAATATTCTTTCTATTATCACTTATTTCACTAATTATAATTATCTTTTTCTCAGATTTACCCAGTGTTACCTACTTGACCGGTCTACCCATCGATATAATGTAGAGAATTTTTATCAATCTAGTTTAAGCCTTTAACTCAATAGGTTATTTAGCACAACTTTGAGGCTAGCAATGCAGGGGCTCTGTTGTGACTGAACGGCCCTTAAAGTAAAGTGATGAAAAATATTCTTCACCTGATAGGTTAACAGACGTGGGAGAGAGTATGAATCGGCTGGAATGTTACTTGATATAGTCACGATTCAGATTAACTCGAAAAAGGACATTAAGCAATATATAACTAACAATACCATAATGCATGAAGAATAAGAAAGATGTAATTATTTGTAAACTAGAGCATTAGGGTAGAAAAATGGAGTAGAAAAGGTTGCGTTTAAATCACAATAATTTTGAAATAAAGAAGAGTATGGTAGTGATTGATGGATCAAACGAAGACTTATAATTTTCATGATAAAACAGGGACAAAACTAAATATTAGTAATTTAGCAACTTTGCATTATGTGAGGCCATGTTCCCCAAAAACAGCTTCCGTTTTTCGTCATTGTTTCTTTGTTTCTTTCTTCACATCACCCAGAAAATTCTGTATTTTGGTTTTAGAATTGGAAATGCTGATTTCACGCTCCAAAATTCCATCATGAACTTGGAATCCGTATTCTTTTCGATAACCTATGTTTGTTTCTTTTTGGTTATATTACGTCTTATTTTGTAAAACAAACGTACAATCGGGTTACATAATAATGTTATTTTTATTGTAGGAATGGTAAAGATCTTTCGTTGAATATCAATCTTTCTTTCTTTATAGCAAGCATGTTTTTAACTGTTGGTGTTCTTGCCACATAGATCGTTAGATAGCACAAAACTGGTATAATTTGAACTATTAGAATTGATCAGTTGACTCATAGGATCTCGCATTATTTTTTTTATGATAACATATAAAATCGAGATAGTTATACTGACTACTGTCTTATCGTTATATCCCGACGAGAATTATGAATGGTAACTTTTAAGAACTATTTATGAACCAATACGATACATATATTTTTACTGTATAATTGTCAAGTAAATAAACTATACATATTCATGTTCCTCTTATTATAAGCTTTATTTTGATTTATAGACTGTTATTATACAACTTACCGTTTTTGATTAATGCCCAGTTTATTAATTACAGTCACCCACATTAACAGCCACTTTTGTCCAGATCTCGTACAAATGTTGTTTTCTATTTTATGGTACGATGTGGTCTATTAGGTTTGTCTATAAACCCAGTATGTTTAAAATACATAATTCATATCAAGGAGACTAATATTGGTGTTCTGGACTCAACAGGTAGGGCTAGGCAGGAAACAGGACCGATAAGGACTCTAGACTGCTCGTACGGATTTTATACGTCATTAGTCCGGTCGATAATTCACTGTTCTCTAATTGGCGATATGATTGCGTTATATATTAATAGAGCACACAGCCACAAGTTATAACACATATATTGAAAGTATTCAATAAGTGTACGTATAAAAGCGCCAAAACTCTAAGTAAAATTACATTAATACTAACGTGTCTTAGAAATTTTTGTATGAAGTACTTTTAACTTATTAACAAGTGCACTTACGAAAAAAAGACATTGTCACGTTTGACAGCATACTTTTCTCAGGTTAGAAATGTATTCACGAAGGTTGTGAAACGATAATAGCCATTTGAAATTAGCAATGTATGTTTTTATTTCAATAGTTGAGATCATGGGTCAATGGAAGTTAGACCACCATGAGAAACCTGGAACCACTGTACTACCATTTCGTCCTATTGTGGGACTCCTCATCAGTGTGCATCCACGATCCCGCCTCGCAAGATGCGGATCTAGGACCTATCGGTCTCACGCGCGAACGCTTAAACTCTAGACCACTGATGTTAATATCTAACGTTAACTGATCTATGAAATTGAGTGACACATGTTCATCAGATATTTCATTTTGAAATTATTTTTATTAAATGTCATTTATTGCAATTATATCAGTAGTTAATTTATTTAAATAATTTATCAAGGAATCAAATAGTAAAAATGAACAATTACAAGAAGATTTTAAAAAAGCCAATGAAACTATTGAATATACAAAATTAAATTTAAACAAACAAAATGATAATTTTGTAAATGAATTAAATTTATTGAAAGAGCAAATTTCAGAAGCAAATGAACAAATAAACATTAAATCAAAATTATTAGAAAAATCAGAAAACCAAGTAAGAATAACTATCATAATTGCATATTATTTGTTTAAATTAATCCAATTACTTTTTTGTTTTAATATTTAATTATTATGAACAAGTAATAATTAATGTAGATAAATTAATTGAAACATATATTGAGAAATTCTCTATTATTGATATCATAAAATAATTAGAAATGGTTAGTGATAATTAAATGTTTAGAAAGTGAACTAAGTTTATCATGTCCTACAGCGGTTTCTGAGTGTTGATTTTTAGAAAATGATTCTACCAGCTTACTGAAATTATTGTATCACTAAATGTTTAAAGTTTTTTTTTTATGAACTGATTCTCTTGTTACTTTCTATCAATACAAGATCATTTATATTGCTTTTACTATTTAATGGTTTACTTTAATAAAGATTGAAACTGGGTTATTTCAAATATGATCTAACCTTATTATTAATAAATTGTATTATTGTCAAGTTCTTCATTTGAAAGATGAATATTAATCTGTTTTATTTTGTTTTAGTCTGGGACTTCTGATATTTTATACGAATTATTAATTTGTGAATACGGTTTATATGATTGTAATTATAGTGTAAGGTGTTTTATTGTTTATTAGTTTCTATAGTTGAGTAAGTTACTTTTCTTGTTCTCAAGAAATTGATCATCATAAACAAAATAAGAAAATATTTAAATAACTTATGCGATTCGGTTTTCGCTGGTAATAAATTTTGTTTACTTTTGAACAGTAATTCGTATTTTATTCAGGTAAATTACATTGGTTCTACCTAATTTTTCTCAGTTCTCCAGAAATCGATTTTACTACATGAAGATGGGTATGTACTTCACATTTTTCTAGAAAATGCACCTGATTACGAATAATTTAATGCACATATTTCTTTGAGTTTAAACATCGGACGAACTGTGGTTTGTTGGTTTATTCTAAACAGTTATCTACTGAAGTAATCAGAACTTGTATTACGTATTGTTAACGAACATCTACTTTGAAATGGGATTTTAGTTTGTGTAGGAACGGGCTGGGAGAAAGCTGATTGTGGATAAACCATGATCCACTATCAGTCCACGGAATCACTGAAAGCTAAGCTGAGCCGTATCTTAGATGGGTTCGATTATTTTTACTAAGGTTTGGAGACGTTGTGTAGCATCGTCCAAAATCCGTCTTAATGGCTCAGATAGATTATTTTTATTGGATTCTGATTTTTTCATTGTTTTGTTATTTTTATTCTGTTAATTCACTCTGTCTTTTTAAATCATATCCACAATGCGTTATTAATTTTAATTCAACTGATACCACCGCTTCTATTGTTTTGGCATTCAACTTGTTAATTTCATGTCGCTGTACAGATATGTTATGACAACTTGAGCGCACGTTAATTTTTATCAGTTTCTATGTTGCATGTGTCAAATTAGTCAAGCTAAATCAAATTACAGACGGTTTTTTAATGAAAGATGTGATATTGTGGGTAAGGATAAATTGCACTCCCTTTCTCAATTTCGACTTAGCACCTGACAACCAATCAAAATTAAGCTAGAGTAATTACTTACACTATCGCAATTCATGATGGAGGACAAGTTTCACTCTCCATCATTTTTGCTGGCTTACATGAAAAATATAAGGTTTTCTACGACATAAATACCACTCCACCATGGTACGGAAGTGTCAGTCAGTCAGCTACAACGTAGGATCAGGCACATATATGCATCGGTCCAAGTTGCCATACCGCATTAGCACAGCAAGATTAGCACCAGATTCATAAAAGTAGTTGAGTCAATGGTGGTAATATGTAAAAGAAAGATTGCATATAAGGATATATTACAGAAAGAAAGAATTAGTTCGTGGTAAGAAAGGTATAAAGTAATTTTAATCTCACGTCTTAAGGGAAGACAGAGAGTGTAAACACCAACGCCATTGTGATCGATTCTGAACCATATCACCCAGAGTCTCCAACTATTGGTTACGATAGTCACGCGGATCCCAACCAAGTAGTCTGCATCTACCAACATGGCTAAGACTAGAATTTAGTGACATCTTTTGTAATACATACCTACTTGATTTATCTTTTTGGGTAGATGAATTATTCTGATGTTTCCACTTGTTCTGTCAACTATGCATGTTACCTTGGGTTGTGTGTATGACAGATAGAATATATTTACATGTTTGTTTGTATCTATATCATGCTTATTAGTGTAGAGTCTTATTTAAATTTATCCGAGTTTATTATTTCCTCTATTCAAGTTCACATGTCTACCTTGTTTTCGACTTTTTATATTCACGCAGTAATTCATCTGATTTATGAACGAGACATATATGAAGTAAATAAGATTAATATGTTGTCTATATAATTAACTATATGGTATCAGGCAACGTACTTCTAAAATATAAACGATTAAGAGCTAGACAATGTGAAACGAAACATAGAAAGTTCAGTTTTAGTAAATATTAAACATTTAAGTTGTGTAGTTATCAATGCAAAAGTTAAATTTGATAGCTTCAAATAAATTGAACATCGGGTAGAGAGTTAATGATAAAAATATTTTGGTGTAAATATTTCTTCTGAAGAAGTGACTTCCATCAAGTCAAGAAATGTCAAAAATACAATTTTCTGCTCATTTGGTATATAAAAATATATTTATTATTTAAATTTTGCTTAAAAACTTTGATATACGTAATGCTAATTGGTACTTCTATGTAACTTCTTACAAATATCACAGCTGACTACAGAATATTATCATGTAGTTTGCGTTGAGATACATTTTTATAGCCTTACAAAAATGTTACTCTAATAAAGTTTTACCATTTCACTCAAAAGTAAATACTAAATACTCACTTCTAATCAGTATGATTCAACTGAATTGATCTATGTAGTCTGTTATCAGATAACGAGTGTAATGTAAACACCTATTCTATCCATCGCCAAACACTTGGCTTGATATCGAATAGTCTTTTCTAATTTCAAATAGATATTCTTTTATTTATAATTTTAGTAACAATCATAGTATCTTATCATTGATGCACCAAAATGATATATATATATATATATAATGCACTTCTATGCACCTCATTTTTAATGGACTATACAAATAATATACATGCATAATAATTTGGAAGTTCCATTGACCCAGTTCATGGTACAATCGATGTTGCATGTATTTTCTTTGTCTATAACATTATTATCATTATGATTATTTTATTTCTTTTCATAAAAAAATTTTTCTTTTAAATTGAAGATAGAACAATATCAATTAGAATTGAATAGTTTACGTACATCTAAAGTTAATATTAATGAATCAATGGTAGAAGAATTAAAAAATTTGACAAAAGAATTAAATGATTTAAAATTAACTCATACTATTGTACAAAAACAATTACATACTAATCAACGTATAATTAATAAATTAAAATTAGCTAAAAATACAGCATTAAATAATTATGATAAATTACAAATTGAATTAAAAGATAAATGTGATAATTATGAAAAACAATTAAATGAAAAATCTAATGAAATTCAACGTACACGTCAGAAATTAAAACAAATTGAAATTAAATTACAAGAAGCTAATAATAAAGTAAGTGTCTTTTCAAATATTTATTACATAATACATATGATATGATTATACTATTTATAAATAACTATTATTGTACTATTCAGTTTCTTGGGTTATTAGTTAACTAGATGCTAACAGACTTCCTTATTGATTGATGCTATAATTTACATTTTTAGGCTAACCTGAACTTGTCAGTTTTTCTTTGTATGTATATAAAGCTGATTGTTTAATACTGGTTCATTCATATTTGTTTTTTATACTATTCATCTTATTTACTTTGGTTTATTCTAATATTTTAACCAGCCATTAAAAAAACTTATCTGTTTATTTTTATCAAGTGATTATCACTACTAAACTGTCATATTACCATTGAACCTTCCAATAATATCGGAAAAGTAAAATGCATAAAAGTGTTGTAATATCAAAATACAAAAAAAAACACTATTGAGCAAAGATTTTAAGAAGGTCACTAGTAATTGCATTTGTGACTTTCTGACGAGTTAACTTCCGCGGATCAATAAACACTGATTTGTCACATTGGGATAACCTGATTCTAAAGGAATAGATCCTTTTGCGTCTCAGAAATTCGTTGTTAGCGACTTCGTGAACTATTATCGCTTAAATGTTTATTCAGCAACTGCATGATTTAGCTAATATTTGCCTAGAGTTGCTTGTTCTATGTAAAACATAAATCAGTGACTTTAATTACAATTTAATTGGCCAACTTTCTGTGGTAGCTTAAAATTTCGAGCTCAACTTCAAGAGCTACCTGCCATATAGTATCAGTGCTTCAAAAATAACAAGTCAAATACTTGTAATATATGTATATTGTCTCAAAAATTGGTTTGCAATGCAAGATACTGGATTGTTAAATAGGGATTTGGATTTGATACTATTAGTCATTTTTGTGGGTGTGTTATGTTTAACGAGCTGGATGGTTTAATTTTGAAGGTTTTATTAAAAGTCCGAGATCTGACTCCGATTTGATTGAATGAATGTATATGCCATGAAAATAAATCTTTCGTTCAATTCCGAATATTATACCTAGTCTAACCCTATTTGAGTGGCGACACTAATGGGAAGCCAAATATGGATAAAGTAAAATGAATTTATTTCATGCATACTCAAACTCACATTAAAGAGGGGGAAGCGAAGCATTATCCAGTTGAATTTTGAGTATCTGAGTGCACATGATTTAGTCGACTCCATATTGTAACACAATCCTAAATTGTCCGAAATTATGGTGAAAGAGTTGTTTAGTGTTTTTTAGTATACAAGCTAATGTCAAGCTGTTTACAAAATCCTCAGAAATAAAGCAATTGCCTAAATCAACATTATTATTATACTTTTTTATCAGTATGAAAACCTTATCGAGGAATCTAACAATCAATTATGTTTCAGTCAAAATGTCATCAAACAGCTAGAAAATACAATGATGAATCAAAATAATCAAATTACAAAAATTAATGAAATGGAATTAAAAATAACTGAATTGAATGGTTTACTAACAGAATCTGAATTACGATTAAAATCCGCTAATACATCGCAGGAATTAAATGACCAACGATATAACGAATTAGAAGTTTGTTTTAATCAATTAAAAATCAAATTGAATGAACGTGAAAATTTGATTAAATTTTTGGAAAATGAAATTCAAAGTAAAACTAGTTTATTTGAAGAAAAATCAAAAGAATATGAATTACTTAAAGTGAGTATTTAAGAAATCTCTTCATGTCTTCATAGATAAGTAATCTGTCTTCTTGATGGTTTATGTTGTGTTTGAACTACGAACAATTTGATGATTCTTCTAATACGAAAAAAAACACTAACTAAATAGACTAAACGATTAATGCACAACTTCCCAACTATAACCCCGTAAACGGTTAAGGAAAGAAGTTAAGAGCTTTGATAAAACCTGATACTCAAAGAAGTCAGGTTGTGACAGAATAAATTTTTTTTACAGTATTACTTAGGGCTTTGAGGTACATAAGTAAAAACATTCAAGCTATAGATAACGTTAACCAATTAAACAACTGCAATTAATTTAAGTAGGGTAATTTGAACTGAAAAAAGTTATTGAGAACTTATTTAACACGTTAGAAGTAACGTATATCAACAATAATAAAAGAAGTTTAGATAATTTGACATTCTTCTAACATTCAGTTTTGTATTATTTTGTTTGATTTTGACGGAAAGTCTCGGTAAACAGTTGCATTAACGTGAGGCAATCAGCAAAGAAGTATCATTCTAGGTTTACAGGCATAGTAACACAGTTAACCAAATCAGTATAAGAATTTTTCGAGAGTCTAAAAATGAACAGGGAAGTATGATATTTTTACGGAAAACATTTTGATTAATCTGATCATACATTTATTTTTAAGTCATTTTATTATGGGAATTAAAGAACGTTAAGAATATACAAAATGATAATTGAGAATATTGGAAAAAAAGTGAAATTGTATAGTACAGAAGTAATAAAAATTTGTCACACTATTCCCGAGATTAAAAATTATTTAAGAGGGTAGGATCACAACCAGAACAAACTGTTTGTGTATATGTAAAATTTTCTCATTTTTATTAATAGATAGGATTTCATACGTCTTTTATGGTTGCAATAATCATATCTCTTTGTAGTGTTAATCATCACGTTCAATCAGAACACCAGAAAGCCAGATAAATGGTTGTAAACACCTTTACTTTATGAAGTCATAACTTCTGTGATATTAAATGTGAAGTTAGATTATCAAAACTCATGACAATCTATAAATCACACTAGATACGTCAGTTAAACATTTTCGATATTGGTATGATAAGATAAAAAAAGGCAAAATTCTTACTTCGTGTCGAGGGAATTGAAATGGTTCATCGTTTCAAGCATAAGTAATAAGCGAAACAGATAAAAACAGGAAAAAAAATACTGTATAACAAATTTATAATTGACTGTTATCTATGAATTGTAAAAGATATGACAGGAATTATTGAATCGAAGCATAGCTTTTAATAAGGACTCTATAGAGATTACAAACAACAAGTGTTTAATTGAAATGTCTTTTGAAAATATGCGGGCTAATGTACTAACGAATTCCTACTCAATTTTTACATTTCTCAAACCTTATCTCTTCTTGATAACATTCGAATCGATCAAATAATGGATAATGGTAAATTTAGCTTGTGGCTAACATTAGAGTTCAAGATAAGAGTTTTGATACACGAACCGAGTGCCCTTTGCTTCAAATGCCAAACACGTTATCCACTGAATACAAATAGCCACTAACTTGATTAACAAGTATGAAGGCTTGTATTCTCCCCTTGCCGATATTTAGAACTGTCTCTGTTCTCCGATCTGGATGATCAGTGGAATGTCTTGATATAGTGTCATGTCACAAGTTTTTTTTATTCGTATTCATCTAATAATGGAATTTAGGTTAACAGTTGTTTTAATTGTTGAAATCGCATTTTGTTGTTAAGTAGTAATTTGAAATGTGCATCTATTTGCATAATTCTATTACACTGGTTATTATTATCATCAACCAGGCAACAGTTGACCAACAACTTGCTAATTCAAATAAAACAGTAGAATTTTCAACTAATTTACATAAAGAAAGTGAAATACAAAAATCTAAACTGGAAGAACATAATAGTCAACTTCAACAAGAATTGTTAGAAGTTCAAAAAATGAATCGACAATTACAATTAGATATTCGGGATTTAGAGAGTAAGGTAAGTGAAGATTATACAAATGTTTTTAATTTCATCCATTTAATAAGTATGACTTAAACATCTTGTTCAAGTAGATTGCATAGTTGATATTTAATTTATTGATTGAATTTAAGGTGTTTGCTAGAATTCTCTAAGTAATAGGTTCCATTAAGAGGGAGCAATAGAGGTTAGATTTTGATCGCATCTCAATTTTACCTCAGATGATTTCTAACTATATAAATCCTATACATAGTCAACTGAAAAGAAAAGATGTGACTATCAGTATTCAGTTAATATATTACTCAATATAGCATTCATAACTTTCAGTTATATTCTTGATCACTTATTTGTTTTTTATTCTAGTTGCTATTTCTTTTATGTCAAGTAGATAATAAATTTTAGGACTTTTATCATGAAATACTTGAATTCAAGGTTAAATACTTTTGATCAACTACTTGATACCGTCTCATCGATTTCTTTATCGACTCCAGCGGGTAGGACTTTAATTGTAATCCTAGATTTGAAGCAAACTACTTTCTAATAACAATGACGAAACTGAAGTAATACAATAATAAAAAAATAGGTATGTCATGATGACACAAGATCCGACAACCAATACAATTGGTAATCGATAAACTTATATCTCACTGAGTCATGGAATACTTAAAACCAGGCCTGGTTTTTAACTTAGATAGATTAAAATTTAGAGAAGTCACACTTTTCATACACTTAAAAATGTAACAATTAGATGTTTAATTAAAGTGACTGGTTTAACAACAGTTTAGATTGTCCAGTAAGGTTTTTCCGACAATTTAGCAGCAAAATCAATCTCTGAAGTAAAAAGATTTTTACTTCACTGACCTAAAATAGTGGTTAACAAACTCGGAGTTCATCAAATCAGCTTTCACGTTACCTTTTTAAGGATTTTTTGCTAATTAACCTGCTTCAAGTATATAATTTTTTCCAGAAAGCTTAATAAAAAATCTTTTAGTATGTATTTGACATTGTATAGACTAAATTTGGAATTATTGATTTAAATTCATGGTCGTTTGTGCTCGATTATATTGGTTTGTAGTTATTGGAACGAAATCATGATCAAACGAATCAAATATCTGCGTATAATGAAATCAAATACCAATTAAAAGTGCTAACTGAGAAGTTTAACACGCAAACAAAACTGTTGGATGATACAAAACTGAATGTTGATGCATTGACCAAGGAGAAACAGTTACTTCTTGAACAAATTGAACTAGATAAACAAAAACATAAACAAGTATGTTTGTAGATAATCTGTATTTCACCTGGTGGAAGATAGAAAAAAGTCGAATTGTATTTTTGTTGGTCAAGTGTCCCCCACAAACCCTAAAAGTCTTTAGTTCGACCCCTGTTGAAGTCGTAGTGATTATGTACTAATCATAAATCACTACATCGGTCTCATCATATCAGTAGTTGCTTGTTAAATATTATCCATCTACCTTTTAGAAATGTGACTAGCATTTACAACGGCACGCTTGATAGAAAACATCAGAAACCCAAAACGTTCCCTTACTTTCTCAGTGTCCTTACATGTTTTCAAATAAGGAAAGTGACCTATTATTACATAGGACACACAAAACAAGCTGTTTCAAAAATCATCTCTGAACACTGGCTGACTTTTTAAAGTATTACGTAAGTCAGTCAAAAGCTAAAGCTTGGAGCAATTACTTAATTGTGGTCACTCTGCTTCATGAGAAATCTTTATCAAAGCCATAGATACATTCAAAAGATTGATTGATCACTGGGTGACCAATGTCATGCGTGTCTAATCCTTATTATTATTGCAGATCGAATGCTATCGATCGTGTTGCAATGTGGCCACCAGTCTAGGTGACTCGACACTGCGGGCACTATTGTAAGACTAGATGGTGGTTGAAGGTAGTCGACAGGAAACCATGGACGCGCTTTTCGTGCTACTTGGCACTCGTCAGCAAGGTGTACCTGTAATCTTTGACTGAACTGGTGCTCCCTGGCGGATTCGATCCCGTGTCACCCAGCTTCACAGTTAGAGACGTTACCACTGAGCTACTCGGGCCGCCACCGATCTCCTATAGGACTGAGATGTAACCACAATTGATTGTTCACTGGGTGACCAATGTCGTGCGTGTCTAGTCCTTATTTTTGACTATGATGATAAATTAATGCTGTGATACTGTAATTATCTACTGTTTTGACCGTTTTCCAATCAAGCGATATCCAATTATAAATTTTAAGAATGAAATTTTCCGTTTTATCAAATATATTTTTTTACCCTACTTCCTTTGATCACATCTTATCTAAAAGGATTTTTATTTTCTAGTTATTGACATTATGGACACCCATTAGTTAGTCTATTTTGGCATTTGTGCATCCCGACCGGAGTTTCTTGATATTTTTATTTCGTTTGATGTACGGGTACATCCAGCCGGCGAGTCCCAAACGCGTTTTCTAAGTTCCACTATTAGCTACCTTCCAGCTTTACTAAAAGCCTGTGACTAAATGACTATATTGATGTAGACTGTTTACAATGCTCACATTTTAAAAGAGAATGATCAGTGGTAATCTTAATTTCAAATAACTTGGGAATGCAAACCCTCATAAATAAGAATCATATTCATTCCAAACCTATCTAAACTCAGTAGTTCATTTTATAACACGTTGGACATCTTCAGCGTAATTTACCATGGTCTGAGTCTCAATGTGAATATTATGGATAACATGCTGGAGCACCTAACAGACCAGTGCAAAATAGGACAAAATTTTCAACCTATACTTTACTTCTGGCATTATCTAACTTCCCTAAAGACTTGTGATAATTTTCTTAAGTTTTTTTGGTTTGTGTTTATAAAACCTGTGATATGTATCATATCATCTAAATCATGGTATTTTTATCATCTAAATTTTAGTTAGAGCAACGACTTCAGAATGAATCAAAATCACATGAAGACTTAAAAACTATTCTTACTAATCAAATTTCAGATTTGAGTACAAAGTTATGCAACACTGAAAAACTACTACATGAAACCGAGAATCGATTTTATTTAGCGGAACAAAAGGCGGAATTAGCTTGTCAAAAAGCTAAACAATTAACTATTGAAACAGCAGCTGTTAAAAATCTCCCACATTTGGCAAATCCTTCTATACATGCTGATGAACTTAATGATATAATTTTAGATTCACACTTACATCATAATAATGGTTTACACCTAGTTGATAATCAAAAACATGAATCCAAATCAATTTTACATCAACTTCACAGTCGTAATCCTTCATCTGTAAAGTTGCTAGTGGAAGACAACACATTTCCGAATTCAGGTCTTAGTAACTACAAATTATCGGCCTCAAATCGATCTTCTATGAATTTTACTCCATCCTCTCTCATTGATAAATTAGGAAACGTAAGGCGAACTACGGAAAACTCATCAGATCCTGGTAAGTTGATATCAGTTGACTGAGATTATAAACCACCCTGTATCAACCTTTGAGAACCAAAACACCACTGAAGAGTCCTACACGAAGACGAAAGTGCTCTGTCCAGCGCTTTCTAGTTTTCATTGATTCTCTAACTTAAAACGGTTCGTGAACACGATCACATTCAACAATCCCCACAAACCTCTATACTGGTAGATATTAAGTGTAATGTTATTTGTAACGTTAATTTTTGTTATCAATGTTTATAGTTGTTCTGCTTTAGGAACCTTAATAGAAATTATACCAATTTTTAAATGTTCTAACATTAGTTTTATTTAAAGTAGGGTGAAGAGATGACTTTTATTTTAGGATAATAAATATAAGTAAACAATATTGTTCTCAATTTTACTTTTATCAAGCTTTAATAATGTCTGTTTTCATGCTCATATGAAAAGGAGCGGATCAATCGAAGTAATTCTTAGGTCAATGATAACAGTGAAGCAGGTTCACAGATAGTAATAAGCATAGAAAACATTTAAATAAACATGTCAATATGGGAATTCGGTCAAAGCCTGAGATAATAAATTTATTAAAATGACAGTCATTAAATTTTACACAATAAGAGGGTGTGTGAAGAATCATTTTCAATATACTAAGACTGAAGAAAAGACACCAAAAGAATGAACCAAAAGACAACAGTGATTAATAAATGAGTGAGAAAAATGAGTTAAATCTTTTATTATGTCTTACACGGCTTATGGAAAGACAGGGTTAGGTGTTATTTCTTACTTAAAAGTGTCATTTTATTTTTGCATATGACCGGACGGATTCATGTAGCAAAAATAAATGAATTGCATCAAACAACGGAAATGTTTATCAAAATACGATTAGTCTCTCAAGTTTTCTCATCAAACTGCAAGGAAATTAGAAGATAACAATATAAGTTGGATGTGAAATGAATTAGTAAAGAGTAACAATACAAGTCATTATAAAAACTTTTAATTAAATTAAATTTATAATTGTCCGTATACTGATTTCCCCGATAGTACAACAAAACAGTATATTAAGAGTACACAAACCCATACTACGGTAGCATGAATCAAAATATGTAATAGTTCTTCAGTGTGAAATATTGAGATTTATTCAAAGTAATTTTCATCATTTCTTTTAGATTATAAACAATTCATACTTTCAGATTTATTTCTTCTTGGATAATTAATTGTTGTTTTCTGGCTTAAACAACTCCTGATCAACATGAGTAATGGTTATTTGGTTTTCTTCAAAAAATTAGGAATAAATGCAAGTTACTGCATTGAAATTAATAATATTATTTATGGTAAAATGCATTCAAATTTTAGTTGGTCTTAAGTCGTACTTCTTAAGAGATAAATCATCAAATGAAGTTTGAAATGAGATGCAGGTACATCCAGCCGACTAGTCCCAAATAGGACAAAACGTGCGTCCTGGATTCCACTGCTAGCTACTATCCATTTTTGCTTATAATGTTTGTGAATTAAGGCAATATACACATATGATAATACGAGACTGATCGATTGTAATCCTAGACATCAATGGAACGATTCAAGTAAACAATATCAAGTGTATGTTATCCTTAGTCTAAGTTAGTCAATGCATCTTTTTGTTTTATTTGACGTGAATCCATCTAATTCATAGTATGTTTTATTACAATGACATTGTACAACAAATAATTTTGGTTTGTTTTTAGTTTGGCAATCAAATAGATCTATTTTTGTAATGGAATAGACTAAACGATAAATATTTATATAAATTAAATGTTAAATAAATATGTTGATATTTTGATTTTCATTATATTTTTCAATTTGTGTTTAAGTGGAATTATTATTATTATTCACAGTAAACCGTTGGAAATAAGTAATGCAAGTTTTCCAATTCGAAATAGGTCTATTTCAAAACAATTTAGTCTTTTTATTTGGTAGATCTAAGGTCAAAATATTTATTACATTTTCTCTCTTCTTGTACTACATTTATTCCGTTCCATTGAAAATGAACTGGATTGTTTCCCATATCATGGAACAATTAATCTAGGAACTCTTACAATTAGTGTATCATGAAATCTGCACACTCTTATATATATATATATATATATATATATATATATATTAGGACGCTCTATCAGTGCACTCTTTCGACCCCATCAGTGATTAAAACTAGAAGCCTAGAGTACTATGGCGAGTTCACTGTTTAAACCACCTTTTCAGAATTCAATGGTCCACATTCCCAAATTTATATTATAGAATAGCGATCATATAATTCGATTGTTTATATTTGACCTACTCTCGACATAATATATATGTGTTTTAAATTATGAATGTGTAAACAAATCACATGTTTGTTAGATTACTCGTAATTTGAACACTGACCATAAGTTTTTAATAAACTGTTGTTATTAAAATTAGGAAACGTTAGCAACATTTTATCATTGGAGCAAGCTAAATATATATGTGCGTTCTCAATTTGAAAACTATAATAAAGTGGTTGTAATACGGGTTATATTCATTAATATATATGTAACAGTACGATAAAACTTAAGCTATACTATTTCATGAGGACTAAATTTATTGCTTTATTCTTCTTATAATGAACATGTCTTTGGCTAATATTAAGTTAATTATTGTTTTGTCAACATGTGTGATCAGTCTATGTATGTTTTAAAAACAGTTTGTTCAACTTGGTGATAAGTTTCAATCATAATGTACTTCAATGACAGTGGGATTTATCATTTATTACAAATCAAAATGAATTCCAGGTTGTAAGTTATTGATCTAAATTATTGTACTTAGTGGGTTGTTATTTTCTATCCTACGTAACCGATGGATTTAATAAAGCACTGATTAACATTAAAACATTAAAAGCTCAATGTCATAGTTAATCACTACTAAGTATGCTTTTAATATTTTATTAGATTCTGTGTAAAGATGTCTGTATGAAGCTGCAAGTTAAGATGAAATTTATTTACTGACTCTTAATTCCCAAATTTTTTTTCAAGGAGTACCATCTTCTAATGGAATTTTACGTACAAGTTGTTTTTAAATTATAATTTCATCTCATTTTAATTATGTTTATGTCAATTAGAATTGATTCATTGAAATTATTCTTTTTTGTTTCTTTTCATTGTTTTAAAGTCGGTGATTTAGAAACTTTAATCCGTCAGGTTACAAATAAATTAGATCAACAAGAGAGAAGTTGATATACATCTTAGTTTTATATAGTTTAACCATATTTACTTTCATTGATATGATTAAGTGTTATAATGGGTATAATTACTTTATGATGATACTAGATGACAAAATGCTTTTGTTACTTTTCACAACAAAAACTAAACATTGGACTACAATACTATGTATGTTTCATATGAATCGAAGCAATCAAACACGATTGTTCTTTTGAATACTTTGTGTTTTACTGGATTGCAAATATGTCAGATGATAAAATTATTTGTAATTTCCATGTATGTATGAAACAATTATACATTTGAGTGTAAACGGCCATTAAAAAAATTTATTAATAATGAATTTTAGGCAAGTATATCTTTATTCTATTTTATCTTAATAATTATAATATTGTTAATAATAAGGGTTCTAAACATATGTCATATTTTGTTTTGATAAATAAACCATACATGATTATTGCTTTATCGACAACATAATAGTGAAGAGTCAGAAAAATAGCCCTAGATTAGTGAATATTTCTTAACATTTACTTAAGATGGGATTTTTAGTTTAGTTTGTAGGAACCAGTAAATCAGTTTGATTGTATAATTTGTAATTAATAGAAAACACTGAACGTAAGTTTTGTCATAAAATAATGTTAAGTAGAAAATTATTGAAAATCATAAAACATCTTACGGTTGTTTTGTTCTTGCTTCTAGGTCCTTAGCAGTATTAACTTTTGACACTTCATGTTTAAATGCGAACTTATATGTCTCACGTGTACTATTTTCCATTTATATTAAAGAGTTGAAATTTTTACTTTAGATTGTTTCGGTCATAATAAGATTTTTCATTCAATAGTCGCATAACTGAAATCAGGGTCGCTTTCAATTCGTTGTACAAGAGTGTGTTTTGAAATCATCTATTGACTAAGGGTGTGAGTGAGACATAAAAAACATCTTAGGGTCTATGAGTACAACTATTTTGTTCACAGTAAGCGAATATAACGCACCCAATTGTTCTATCCCAACAGTGGAGTTAGGTAATATTGCCCAACCCATCCAACTTCGCCACTGATATCCTTGAAGCAGCAATGGAGGAAGTCGGTAGTGATGGTTTAGGTCTGTTACTTGGAGAAAGGGATTCGATCTTAAGTATACCGTTTATGTTATCTCACCATTTGATGATAAAAGTTATACAGAGATGACATGGAAATCAGTATCAACAAGTGCAGTACGCACTTTGAGACTTATAAATGGAAAAGATAAGAACAATGCTAATAGGAAACTGCACCAAGAGTCACTCTTCAGCAAAGCGTTAGAAACTGTCAAAAACCTTTTGTTGTACGGAAGTTAGTGCTTCAGTAACTGATACGATCAATATTTAGTAAAAGCCAGTATGTTTTGCATCAACCCATTATGATGTAGGTCCGACTATGGAACGAAATACAGTGGAATCGGTTCTAGTTGATAGTGTTTTAGAACTCTGTTCAATCATGGCTGCCCGCGTGGGACTGTCGACATGTGGTAGCGACACCATGTTAGTTATGCTTAGATTTTACATTGAGTATCTAAGACTGGTGACGATAGTTCGGATGTCACTATCAACTTGAAACGTCGACTTTAGAGTTGAAGACATGTCTGACAAATTTCATCTCCGTTATTTTCGTGTCACTCACTAGATGAGATGAGAACTGCGAGAAAGTGGCCTACGTATGACTTAGAACCCTGATGAGAATGTCATTATATGACTGATACATCGGATCATCAAGACATCGTGTTTGAGATATTAGAGACAATACAGCTTTTGGTGTTATCGAACATTTTTTAGAAAAAGAATTATGACGATCCTGTTTAGTTTGCTGCTATATTATTTAGAAAGGCGAGATAAATTTTACTGAAGCGGGGTAAATATATTTAGGCTGTATTTTTGAATAAATTGTACTTATTTTACGTATTTTTCTCCTGGTCTTCTTAAGTTCTCCGAAACATACCTTTACTTGCGTTTTGCATGACATTAAACTTGTTGTGAGCCATAGTGTATTTATTTTAAAAATGTAGTGGACCCCAGTAAAATAAGGTATTCAAATTGTGGCAATAATCAATTTCGTTATTAATATACAAAAAGAAAATTAACACAGAAAGTGATGTGACTGTCCGGAAATAAAACACTAACAATAACACAACACAAAATAGTATACTAAATAACAGAAAGAAACAATAACAACTGTTATGAGACGAGTGCTACTTGTAATCTCATTTTAGGATAACAACCACAAAAAGATTTCACTCGATTAACAAAGGTTCCTCTGCACTACTTGCCTCAACGGTATGACGCGAAACATAAATCTGATAGCGATGTTGAATTATAATCTAGGCTTGAAGGGATGTGATAACACTAATTTAAACTTCAGTCACAGGCCGTGATCAATACAAGTAGAAAAACATACGATGAAGATAGGGTTTATCTGAATGTCAACGGTAGCATCAGCCAATTAATAATTCTGTCTACCAGAGTAAAAGTTGATACTGTGCCATGTTCCGTTTAAAAGTGTGTTCATTTGAAATGTGGAAATATCAGATAGCGTGCCCAGAAATCGTTTTCTGAAAAATTCTGAAATTGAGATGTTTTTTCCGTGAAAACTCAGTAACAAACTACTGAGAAGCTTACTGATTGTCGTGACACTTTTACGTAGTATGCAGTTTTAAGGTGAAAGCGTATCTGAAAAGAGAGCAATGATTTTGTACTAGTTTAGACTTTGCTTCGAGTATTTATTGCATCAAAAGCATGCTTTGTCTAGTATGACGTGGATTATTTCGATGAATGTTTGAAATTTTCATCGGATCATTGTTGTGGTATCCTTTTTTGTTGATTTTACACTAGCTATTATTTTGTCTATCTTTGTAGTATGTTTACAAAAACAAGACACTCGAAGACTAACTCTCTTTGGTTTTATGTGTAGTGTTGTTTGAGTAAAATTTAGTGATCATGAGGCGATTAGCTTACTTGCTTTGGTCACTAGGAAAGTTGTTGATAGTTTCACTGGTAACATGGGAACTGACAGCGAAGAATATTCCAGCGTGGTACTTGCATGTACGGGATATAACAAAAGACTGACTTGGAATCATGAGGAGAAAAAATCTCTTTTAAAGCAAACAAAAGGTTAAATAACACTAGATATTGATAGTCACTATCCTAAAATAGTACTTTAGGACCCGGACTAAACTGGCACCGTCCCAAGTTGTCCAAATGTGTGAAGATGCCACAGGTATTCGGAGTTTGACAACACTTTAACCAGTAACACCTGATATGAATCGTACCCACCAAGTGAAATCAAGTGACAGAAGCGAGGAGGTTCAAAGTTATATTTGATAGGCTGACAATATATCGAGGATCGTCTGATCTAATCTGGCTAGCGATTGCAGTAGATGTTGAGCACGTCGTTCCCACTCGTGATCTGATGTGGATGCATGACCGAGCGCCTTCAGCTAGCTGAGTCCACTAAAACTAATGTGGTCAGCATCCAATGTCGAAAACTTACAGAGCTAGTGAATTTTGGGATTTATTTACCGCTACACATGTCTGACCTGAGTTACAGCGAATGAACGACCGTGCGGAGACGATGAAGGGAATAAAAGAAGTCACCAACAACACCCGTTTGGCTGATATTTTACGTGTTAGATATCCATTCTGCATCACAAAATATGCCGATAACTTCCCAAGGTAAGGCTGAACTTAACCCTAGCGTGTCTGTCAGTAATTTGCTAGAACCAAACCACACTGATCCTAAGATCAGACACCCGCGTGATTTGGTAAAGTTTGAAGCATTTGTTCGTAGCATCTCACCAGATTACTCTGTAGGAGTTCAGGTTAAAAACTGACAAGAATAGGTAAATGCAACGACGAGCATGTTAAACCTCAACCATACATAGCCAGTATAATAAGCATCCTTCCCCATGTTTGCAAGTCCCATGATAGCGGGACTTGTGAAATAATTATCTGGGAACTTACTGTTGAATATTTACGTTTATATTCGATGTCATCTATCGTAGTTCATTCTGTTTAGCTGATTACTTTATCTTACAGCATATTGGGCTATGGTGTGAAAATAACCAATGCACGACATCATAACGTTTTATGCACCTGATATTATCTAGGCAGAGAAAGCTAACTTAATATTTAATGACTCTTTCAACAGTAGATTCCTGGTGACGGTATTGGGGTATGCTTTAGTTCTCCATGAATTCGAACCCTATCAATTTGGTCCAAACCAAGTAAAACTTTGTTATACTTCGTGATCACTCATGCTAAGTAAGACATTGTCTAAATATTCTTCCACCATTAGCAAATTGCAGTGATAGAGTCTTATCATTCATGTTAAGAGCTCGATGAAGCTAAACCTCACCAAATTGTGAGGAAAGAAATACTATAAGCCAGTCAAGAGTGCGATACAACAACGTACAGGTCGAAAAAGATCATAACACATATATTGAAGAAGCATGTTCAATATTTATAAGAATTCTTATCTTGTTACATCCTTCAATATGACATGCGTAGCATAACGCCGACCAACTAACCGTCCAACATGGGTAAATAAACATATGAAGAAACATTTGAAGCATAAAGCACTGACAGTGAACACAACAAGGTTTGAACAGCAAATTCAGTTTTAGAAGTTTGAAAATATATTAGTGAGCTACCTGGAATTTTTTATATTGACCGAAATAAAAATTGACTGCTGAAATGGATAAAATAATAATCAATGAACGAAGGGTTGTGGAGTTTATCAACGTTTTAAGGAAACGTATGATACCAGTGAATTCCTGCAGAAAATTTACAGCGAGCAAGAACAAAGCTTGATATTCATGTAATTTCACTGACAGATAGTTCAGCTGAAAACTCATCATATACTCGCTTAGTTTCAAACGATATATAATAAAAATCCTTTCCGTACTAAAATTTCGTGTCATTTACTAAAAATAAACTTTATTTCGTTCAGTTGTGTCATACATTGATATCAGTTAATATAGAGCCTTGTGGCAATAATTAAGTTACATGAGCATGATCTGTTGGTCAAGGGATATCATTATACCTCATCTATCAACCACTGCCTGGTTTATAATTTTAACAAAAATATGGTCCTAAAATATCTGACGCTTTCATCCACCCCTCATATAAGAGGGGTGGAAATACCTAAACCATCATCTGATGTAATTGACGTTAAAATTTGTTGTATCAAGAAGAGCGATTACGGCTGGATTTAAGTCGGCCTTATGGTAATTCGTAATTACGAACAATCAAGATTGTTCCAATAGAATCAAATCTATCTACAAGTTGAGGAGGCAACAAGTGCCACAAACAAATCCTCAACAATAAACAACGGTAGAATTCAAAAGGAAGGCATTAATGCAGAGAAAAATTGATATTCATTTGAAATAACTCAAAGTTCAACAACTTTACATATAGAAAACAAGCATGACGTTCAGTAAAAAAGATTAGATAACTAATAGTAGCAACCAGCCAGAAAATACCAAAGGTCACGCAAAAGTATGAGTGCAAAATTAAATGTAGACTGGATAATCATTACGAGCGCGAACCGACACTTAATCAAAAAACTGATAACGTTAGGCCTTATCAGTATGACCTATCAAAATACTCCATGAAAATTGCCATGATGGACAAAAGTCTTAAAACTCCGTCTGGGAAATGCTAACATCTACCGATAAAAGTGTAAAACAATCTGTTATAGAAATTTTAGTCCATACTAACGTGAAATGGCTCTGAACACTACAGATCAATTCATTGTAAGACTAAGAATGCATGCAAAGCTTTGATGGGTAAATCTAGACATTCATGTGTAAAACGATTGGTTAGGGTATATGAAAATAGCCCGAAAAGATCATCTTCATATATGAAGAGGAGAACTGGGAAGAGATGGAATCCCGCCAACTTTCTTACAACAAATTAAGTGGTACTGGCAAGAAATGATGTCGCGAAACCTGAAGCTTTATCAGAATATTTCAGAAGTGTTTTTTGCCGACGAAAGCGAAAGTTCAACAATTAATCATGACGAAGGTAGTTACTCTATGGATCCTCGCACTCGTTGAGAAAAGAAGTATCTTACTAATACTTCAACATATTAAACCAGATACGTATTCATCCAAGGATTATGAGGTCCTGGGGGCGTAACTGTCGAGCCTCTGGCAGTAATGTTGGACCTGTCGTAACAGCAGTCCAGTTTGATAAGAGAATGGAGAGACGCAATAATCAGTTCGTCTTATGAAGCGATATTATTATTATTATTATCATTATTATTATTATATCGTTATTATTAGTTAAACACAGACATAGGTGCAAGAAAGCACCAAATAGATATGCACTACATAAATCATTCGATTTGTGTGAGGGCTGAGATACCACTCGGGTGTCCAGACCGAGGCAGGTGTTTTCTTAGGAGCCACATCCGGAGTCTTCGACCTATGGGTCTGATCCACAAGGCAAAAGAGCAACGTCAGGAGCAGCCGGTGACCAATGATTGGTTCGTATGCCATTTGTTCCCTCAGGATCCTGGAGCCTATATTCACCATTGGTTTGGAATCAGGGTTTTTCAACCCCCCTAGGTAGATCCTCTATACCCATTAACCAGGCTTTTCGTCCTCTTAATTTCGTAAACAATACCGCCGCAAGAAGGTGGTGAGTAGGACTTCCCTGGCAGTGGTTGTATGCACGCGGCCAAGAGAGAGCATTTGGAAAGGCAGAGCCGACACTCTCGGCCGTACCAAGGTATTTGGGGGCTATAATGCGATGAATGAAGCATTAGTTAGCAACAGTCAACATGATAGTCTAGCCAATGGGAAAGATTATACCGGTAGCTATATAAAACTATATGAAAGTGCATTACCTTACATCCAGCGATCAACTTGGTTCTAGGAAAACCTCATAATGTCTGATTAGTCTGTCGACTGGACAGCATGGATCTAGAAGCCACAATAAACAAAAGCATCGGAACTACTAATAACTACAAGGTTGGTTGCCGTTGCCAAAAGCTTCAGGGTCTTACGGGCTTTTCATAAGTCATTTCATTACTTGGACAAAATGCTTGGGGTATCATGCTTGACTTTTGTGAGACCAAACTTAGAATATGGGATTCAAGCGGAGAGTTATTGCCTCAAGTATGAGGCGGATATGCTAGAACGACTTCGACGGTTAGGAGCCAAAATGGCAAAAGGTATATCTGGCCTATCTTATGAGGACAGACCGAGACACTTCAAGCTGTTCCCGTTGTCTTAACTCAGGTTATGCAGTGATATACGACTGTTATCTTCCATGATGTGTGTAACACAACTCAGTTTTGGATGGATAAATGGTTCAGTTAATTGTGATCGGGATGAGACAGACACAGTTGAATGATTGAGGCTTATAATCCGCGTTAAATTCCATATTGAGCGACTAGGATAGGAAAATTACTGAGAAGTGATCTTGACGTTTTTTATAACACCTGTCGGAGTCAAGCTGTGTAAAGGTTTCAGAACCTTTCTGTTACAGTAATTTTTTCAAGATTTGACAGATGTAATTTTTATCTACATACACCTCCTACCCCTCTTTGGACATTGACTAGTAATTTTCTGCCAAGTCTGACGTCAGCTTTCCTTTATCATTGTTCAAATGTACTATTGATTAATTGACATCTTACTCTAATTCCCGAAGCCATGTGCATTTTTGTTTGTCGCATATCACATTGACTTGAAAGTCCAAGTCAGGACCTGCCTAATGCTACGGCTTAGTGAAGTATGTTCTATCCAAATGCAATGTCTTTTCGTATTTAACTTTTCAACTGCAGAATGGTTTATTCAATGACAGAGTAATCGGTTGCCGTGTCTGACCATCGAGTCTACAGTATGCTGAGCAGGCATCTTATTATAAATATATTTATTTATTAGATGATGGCTGTGGTATGTGTCAAGCTTTCAGGTTCGTATCGTAGGAGTGCTTTAAAGTTACTATTGAAAATTCTGACTTTCACGTTGGTTGACAATTTATTAATGTAAGTAAATTGCCTCTCACATAGTGCGGGTGAACTCGAAGTTGTCTGGTGGGGTAACTGTGCTAAGTGGAGTACCTCAGAGCACCCATTGTGTAAATGACCTAGTCGGTCGAGCTGTATGCTGACAAAGCAGATGTATGGAGGGCAGTAAAAAATAAAGGTTATAGATCAGAACTTTGAAATGATATAAGGATACTTTCTGAATGATCTTAAATCTGGCAGTTATCGAAAAATGGTTCCAAGGCACATCAATATACACAACAAAAATATTGTTTTGCTTGATGTTCCGACACATAATGACTTGGGAGTCATCGTTAGCCAAGACCATGAAACTTCTGCACAATTCCATATAACAGCCACTAAAGGTTTTAGAACCCTACGGCCAATACGTAAGTGCTGTACCGTGGAGTCGAATCGCGCTTGATTATGAACACCGCTACAAGACTACGTGCCAATTAACTAATAAGATCCCCGTAGGCCAATATCAGAAGACAGATGATGGCTGTAGTCGAGATGTATTTGCTGGCGATCTCGTGGTATCGAAAGAATACCAAGATCGTTCCAAAGGAGTACAAGCGTGGTTACTAAACGTAACCGGATTCGTACAAGTTCAAAGTCAACGGGAGGGTAAGTGTAATGACTGTCGTTAGCATAGTTAAACAAACAAGCACAGTAAAACAGTCACTGGTACAATTGGTTATAATAATAATTGTTTTCATTGAACCAGTCGCGTTCCGTTGACAAAAGTAGGTCACAACAGTGCTTTAGCCATGTCGACTCTGAGAAAATTTTGACTTTGTACGCAGTATTCCTTAGTCTCAATCCTGAAAGAGATAGAGAACTGTTAGACAAGATTCAAAGTACTATAAATAAGCTGACTCCAGGAACAGAAATCCCTCCATATGCTCGTCTGGCTAAACAAACCCCATTTCCTTTGTCATCTAGATGGCCAGAGGTGACTTGATCATAATATTTAAAATACGTAGTGATAAATCAAAATTTGTTATTTCCTCATTTTTCATGTTTTTCAAAGCAGATAACTTACGCGAAAAATCTTAAGAAGTTCACGAGCATAGGATCACTTACCTGTCAGCTGACTATCGACTCTCCGATTGAATAATAAACAAATGGAATTTGTCGCCTTAAAGATGCCACAAGTATTCGGTGTTTGACAACGCCTTCATACGTAACACCTTTAAAATCAAAGTATGCCCGGAGAGTTATAGTCTAATTCGATATTAGAACATTTTTCTTTATTGCTGTAATAACTGATCTAATCGTGAAATTGCAGATTTGTCATGAAGTGGCTACTTAATCTATCATATTTTACATAGGCGTCACATTGTTGTCTGTACCGTTTCGTCGTGTCACGTCAGTCAGCAATACGATTTTATCGATTCTAAAGTACACATTTGGGATGGAGACCGAAATCAACCAACCCAGTCAAACCAGAAGTCAGAAATGAAGGGGTTCGAAGTTATAATTGAAAGGCTCGCGATATGTTGAGAAGTGTTTGGTCAAGGCTGGCTGACGGTTTCAAGGAATGCGTAGCATGGCGCGCCAAATCGTGATCTCATGCAAATGAGTGACCGAGCGCATTCAATTGTAGCGTGGTGTCGAGTTGAGCTTAACTATGAACACCGCTTCAAGACTACGTGTCAATTAACCAAAATGATCCTCGTAGACCAATATCAGAAGGCAGATAATAGTAGTAGTTGAAATATATTTGCTGGCAATCTCGTGGTATCGAAAGAATACTGAGATCGTGCCAAAAGAGTACAAATGCGATTGGCAAGGAAAGATACGTGCGTAGTCGAAAACCGCGTAGAAGTAATGGAGTACAATGGAGGACCAAAATGGCTGTTATTAGCACAGTTAAGCAAACGAGCACAGTAAAACAGTCACTGGTACAATTGGTTATAATAATAATTGTTTTCATTGAAGCAGTTGCGTTCTGTTGACAAAAGTAGGTCACTACACAATTAGGTGTGTCCAGTGTAACTAATGAGGTCAGTAACAATGTAGAAGGCTGACAGAACTATTTATTTCGGAGGTATATTTGTCACTTCAATCTCAACACGTGATTGAAACTGCATCTGTTGACTCTATGAAAAAACTGGATCAACTGAGAGACTACCGTTGCCAGGACTAACACAGGCCACCGAGCCTCCCGTCTTCCCAAAAAACCCAAACTAAACGAATAAATTTTGTCGCGACTCGAAAAAGTCAGCGAAAAAACAAGCCAACGACTAATGAGCATAAAGATTGTGGAAGTGATAATTCCAGATTCACTCTAATTGGTCTCTTATTAGACTGCCAAAGTCGCAAACCTTGGTTGCTAAGCCTTATGAATAGCGTCTCCATTTACTAAACCTCTACACATTAGAGTACAGGCGTACTAGAGGTGACCTTCTAGTGTCATACAGTATCCTTAACAATTCTGAACATTCTCTTCAACACTAAGTTAAGTTTAGCTCCAACAAAAACTTAAGAGGTAATACCAAGAAACTAGAGATGCAACACAGCAGCTTTCCTTTTTCATTGTTCAAATGTACTATTGATTAATTGACATCTTACTCTAATTCCCGAAGCCATGTGCATTTTTGTCTGTCGCATATCACATTGACTTGAAAGTCCAAGTCAGGACCTGCCTAATGCTACGGCTTAGTGAAGTACGTTCTATCCAAATGCAATGTCTTTTCGTATTTAACTTTTCAACTGCAGAATGGTTTATTCAATGACAGAGTAATCGGTTGCCGTGTCTGACCATCGAGTCTACAGTATGCTGAGCAGGCATCTTATTATAAATATATTTATTTATTAGATGATGGCTGTGGTATGTGTCAAGCTTTCAGGTTCGTATCGTAGGAGTGCTTTAAAGTTACTATTGAAAATTCTGACTTTCACGTTGGTTGACAATTTATTAATGTAAGTAAATTGCCTCTCACATAGTGCGGGTGAACTCGAAGTTGTCTGGTGGGGTAACTGTGCTAAGTGGAGTACCTCAGAGCACCCATTGTGTAAATGACCTAGTCGGTCGAGCTGTATGCTGACAAAGCAGATGTATGGAGGGCAGTAAAAAATAAAGGTTATAGATCAGAACTTTGAAATGATATAAGGATACTCTCTGAATGATCTTAAATCTGGCAGTTATCGAAAAATGGTTCCAAGGCACATCAATATACACAACAAAAATATTGTTTTGCTTGATGTTCCGACACATAATGACTTGGGAGTCATCGTTAGCCAAGACCATGAAACTTCTGCACAATTCCATATAACAGCCACTAAAGTTTTAGAACCCTACGGCCAATACGTAAGCGCTGTACCGTGGAGTCGAATCGCGCTTGATTATGAACACCGCTACAAGACTACGTGCCAATTAACCAATAAGATCCGCGTAGGCCAATATCAGAAGGCAGATGATGGCTGTAGTCAAGATGTATTTGCTGGCGATCTCGTGGTATCGAAAGAATACCGAGATCGTGCCAAAGGAGTACAAGCGTGGTTACTAAACGTAACCGGATTCGTACAAGTTCAAAGTCAACGGGAGGGTAAGTGTAATGACTGTCGTTAGCATAGTTAAACAAACAAGCACAGTAAAACAGTCACTGGTACAATTGGTTATAATAATAATTGTTTTCATTGAACCAGTCGCGTTCCGTTGACAAAAGTAGGTCACAACAGTGCTTTAGCCATGTCGACTCTGAGAAAATTTTGACTTTGTACGCAGTATTCCTTAGTCTCAATCCTGAAAGAGATAGAGAACTGTTAGACAAGATTCAAAGTACTATAAATAAGCTGACTCCAGGAACAGAAATCCCTCCATATGCTCGTCTGGCTAAACAAACCCCATTTCCTTTGTCATCTAGATGGCCAGAGGTGACTTGATCATAATATTTAAAATACGTAGTGATAAATCAAAATTTGTTATTTCCTCATTTTTCATGTTTTTCAAAGCAGATAACTTACGCGAAAAATCTTAAGAAGTTCACGAGCATAGGATCACTTACCTGTCAGCTGACTATCGACTCTCCGATTGAATAATAAACAAATGGAATTTGTCGCCTTAAAGATGCCACAAGTATTCGGTGTTTGACAACGCCTTCATACGTAACACCTTTAAAATCAAAGTATGCCCGGAGAGTTATAGTCTAATTCGATATTAGAACATTTTTCTTTATTGCTGTAATAACTGATCTAATCGTGAAATTGCAGATTTGTCATGAAGTGGCTACTTAATCTATCATATTTTACATAGGCGTCACATTGTTGTCTGTACCGTTTCGTCGTGTCACGTCAGTCAGCAATACGATTTTTATCGATTCTAAAGTACACATTTGGGATGGAGACCGAAATCAACCAACCCAGTCAAACCAGAAGTCAGAAATGAAGGGGTTCGAAGTTATAATTGAAAGGCTCGCGATATGTTGAGAAGTGTTTGGTCAAGGCTGGCTGACGGTTTCAAGGAATGCGTAGCATGGCGCGCCAAATCGTGATCTCATGCAAATGAGTGACCGAGCGCATTCAATTGTAGCGTGGTGTCGAGTTGAGCTTAACTATGAACACCGCTTCAAGACTACGTGCCAATTAACCAAAATGATCCTCGTAGACCAATATCAGAAGGCAGATAATAGTAGTAGTTGAAATATATTTGCTGGCAATCTCGTGGTATCGAAAGAATACTGAGATCGTGCCAAAAGAGTACAAATGCGATTGGCAAGGAAAGATACGTGCGTAGTCGAAAACCGCGTAGAAGTAATGGAGTACAATGGAGGACCAAAATGGCTGTTATTAGCACAGTTAAGCAAACGAGCACAGTAAAACAGTCACTGGTACAATTGGTTATAATAATAATTGTTTTCATTGAAGCAGTTGCGTTCTGTTGACAAAAGTAGGTCACTACACAATTAGGTGTGTCCAGTGTAACTAATGAGGTCAGTAACAATGTAGAAGGCTGACAGAACTATTTATTTCGGAGGTATATTTGTCACTTCAATCTCAACACGTGATTGAAACTGCATCTGTTGACTCTATGAAAAAACTGGATCAACTGAGAGACTACCGTTGCCAGGACTAACACAGGCCACCGAGCCTCCCGTCTTCCCAAAAAACCCAAACTAAACGAATAAATTTTGTCGCGACTCGAAAAAGTCAGCGAAAAAACAAGCCAACGACTAATGAGCATAAAGATTGTGGAAGTGATAATTCCAGATTCACTCTAATTGGTCTCTTATTAGACTGCCAAAGTCGCAAACCTTGGTTGCTAAGCCTTATGAATAGCGTCTCCATTTACTAAACCTCTACACATTAGAGTACAGGCGTACTAGAGGTGACCTTCTAGTGTCATACAGTATCCTTAACAATTCTGAACATTCTCTTCAACACTAAGTTAAGTTTAGCTCCAACAAAAACTTAAGAGGTAATACCAAGAAACTAGAGATGCAACACAGCAGCTTTCCTTTTTCATTGTTCAAATGTACTATTGATTAATTGACATCTTACTCTAATTCCCGAAGCCATGTGCATTTTTGTCTGTCGCATATCACATTGACTTGAAAGTCCAAGTCAGGACCTGCCTAATGCTACGGCTTAGTGAAGTATGTTCTATCCAAATGCAATGTCTTTTCGTATTTAACTTTTCAACTGCAGAATGGTTTATTCAATGACAGAGTAATCGGTTGCCGTGTCTGACCATCGAGTCTACAGTATGCTGAGCAGGCATCTTATTATAAATATATTTATTTATTAGATGATGGCTGTGGTATGTGTCAAGCTTTCAGGTTCGTATCGTAGGAGTGCTTTAAAGTTACTATTGAAAATTCTGACTTTCACGTTGGTTGACAATTTATTAATGTAAGTAAATTGCCTCTCACATAGTGCGGGTGAACTCGAAGTTGTCTGGTGGGGTAACTGTGCTAAGTGGAGTACCTCAGAGCACCCATTGTGTAAATGACCTAGTCGGTCGAGCTGTATGCTGACAAAGCAGATGTATGGAGGGCAGTAAAAAATAAAGGTTATAGATCAGAACTTTGAAATGATATAAGGATACTTTCTGAATGATCTTAAATCTGGCAGTTATCGAAAAATGGTTCCAAGGCACATCAATATACACAACAAAAATATTGTTTTGCTTGATGTTCCGACACATAATGACTTGGGAGTCATCGTTAGCCAAGACCATGAAACTTCTGCACAATTCCATATAACAGCCACTAAAGTTTTAGAACCCTACGGCCAATACGTAAGCGCTGTACCGTGGAGTCGAATCGCGCTTGATTATGAACACCGCTACAAGACTACGTGCCAATTAACCAATAAGATCCGCGTAGGCCAATATCAGAAGGCAGATGATGGCTGTAGTCAAGATGTATTTGCTGGCGATCTCGTGGTATCGAAAGAATACCGAGATCGTGCCAAAGGAGTACAAGCGTGGTTACTAAACGTAACCGGATTCGTACAAGTTCAAAGTCAACGGGAGGGTAAGTGTAATGACTGTCGTTAGCATAGTTAAACAAACAAGCACAGTAAAACAGTCACTGGTACAATTGGTTATAATAATAATTGTTTTCATTGAACCAGTCGCGTTCCGTTGACAAAAGTAGGTCACAACAGTGCTTTAGCCATGTCGACTCTGAGAAAATTTTGACTTTGTACGCAGTATTCCTTAGTCTCAATCCTGAAAGAGATAGAGAACTGTTAGACAAGATTCAAAGTACTATAAATAAGCTGACTCCAGGAACAGAAATCCCTCCATATGCTCGTCTGGCTAAACAAACCCCATTTCCTTTGTCATCTAGATGGCCAGAGGTGACTTGATCATAATATTTAAAATACGTAGTGATAAATCAAAATTTGTTATTTCCTCATTTTTCATGTTTTTCAAAGCAGATAACTTACGCGAAAAATCTTAAGAAGTTCACGAGCATAGGATCACTTACCTGTCAGCTGACTATCGACTCTCCGATTGAATAATAAACAAATGGAATTTGTCGCCTTAAAGATGCCACAAGTATTCGGTGTTTGACAACGCCTTCATACGTAACACCTTTAAAATCAAAGTATGCCCGGAGAGTTATAGTCTAATTCGATATTAGAACATTTTTCTTTATTGCTGTAATAACTGATCTAATCGTGAAATTGCAGATTTGTCATGAAGTGGCTACTTAATCTATCATATTTTACATAGGCGTCACATTGTTGTCTGTACCGTTTCGTCGTGTCACGTCAGTCAGCAATACGATTTTTATCGATTCTAAAGTACACATTTGGGATGGAGACCGAAATCAACCAACCCAGTCAAACCAGAAGTCAGAAATGAAGGGGTTCGAAGTTATAATTGAAAGGCTCGCGATATGTTGAGAAGTGTTTGGTCAAGGCTGGCTGACGGTTTCAAGGAATGCGTAGCATGGCGCGCCAAATCGTGATCTCATGCAAATGAGTGACCGAGCGCATTCAATTGTAGCGTGGTGTCGAGTTGAGCTTAACTATGAACACCGCTTCAAGACTACGTGCCAATTAACCAAAATGATCCTCGTAGACCAATATCAGAAGGCAGATAATAGTAGTAGTTGAAATATATTTGCTCGCAATCTCGTGGTATCGAAAGAATACTGAGATCGTGCTAAAAGAGTACAAATGCGATTGGCAAGGAAAGATACGTGCGTAGTCGAAAACCGCGTAGAAGTAATGGAGTACAATGGAGGACCAAAATGGCTGTTATTAGCACAGTTAAGCAAACGAGCACAGTAAAACAGTCACTGGTACAATTGGTTATAATAATAATTGTTTTCATTGAAGCAGTTGCGTTCTGTTGACAAAAGTAGGTCACTACACAATTAGGTGTGTCCAGTGTAACTAATGAGGTCAGTAACAATGTAGAAGGCTGACAGAACTATTTATTTCGGAGGTATATTTGTCACTTCAATCTCAACACGTGATTGAAACTGCATCTGTTGACTCTATGAAAAAACTGGATCAACTGAGAGACTACCGTTGCCAGGACTAACACAGGCCACCGAGCCTCCCGTCTTCCCAAAAAACCCAAACTAAACGAATAAATTTTGTCGCGACTCGAAAAAGTCAGCGAAAAAAACAAGCCAACGACTAATGAGTATAAAGATTGTGGAAGTGATAATTCCAGATTCACTCTAATTGGTCTCTTATTAGACTGCCAAAGTCGCAAACCTTGGTTGCTAAGCCTTATGAATAGCGTCTCCATTTACTAAACCTCTACACATTAGAGTACAGGCGTACTAGAGGTGACCTTCTAGTGTCATACAGTATCCTTAACAATTCTGAACATTCTCTTCAACACTAAGTTAAGTTTAGCTCCAACAAAAACTTAAGAGGTAATACCAAGAAACTAGAGATGCAACACAGCAGCTTTCCTTTTTCATTGTTCAAATGTACTATTGATTAATTGACATCTTACTCTAATTCCCGAAGCCATGTGCATTTTTGTCTGTCGCATATCACATTGACTTGAAAGTCCAAGTCAGGACCTGCCTAATGCTACGGCTTAGTGAAGTATGTTCTATCCAAATGCAATGTCTTTTCGTATTTAACTTTTCAACTGCAGAATGGTTTATTCAATGACAGAGTAATCGGTTGCCGTGTCTGACCATCGAGTCTACAGTATGCTGAGCAGGCATCTTATTATAAATATATTTATTTATTAGATGATGGCTGTGGTATGTGTCAAGCTTTCAGGTTCGTATCGTAGGAGTGCTTTAAAGTTACTATTGAAAATTCTGACTTTCACGTTGGTTGACAATTTATTAATGTAAGTAAATTGCCTCTCACATAGTGCGGGTGAACTCGAAGTTGTCTGGTGGGGTAACTGTGCTAAGTGGAGTACCTCAGAGCACCCATTGTGTAAATGACCTAGTCGGTCGAGCTGTATGCTGACAAAGCAGATGTATGGAGGGCAGTAAAAAATAAAGGTTATAGATCAGAACTTTGAAATGATATAAGGATACTTTCTGAATGATCTTAAATCTGGCAGTTATCGAAAAATGGTTCCAAGGCACATCAATATACACAACAAAAATATTGTTTTGCTTGATGTTCCGACACATAATGACTTGGGAGTCATCGTTAGCCAAGACCATGAAACTTCTGCACAATTCCATATAACAGCCACTAAAGTTTTAGAACCCTACGGCCAATACGTAAGTGCTGTACCGTGGAGTCGAATCGCGCTTGATTATGAACACCGCTACAAGACTACGTGCCAATTAACCAATAAGATCCGCGTAGGCCAATATCAGAAGGCAGATGATGGCTGTAGTCAAGATGTATTTGCTGGCGATCTCGTGGTATCGAAAGAATACCGAGATCGTGCCAAAGGAGTACAAGCGTGGTTACTAAACGTAACCGGATTCGTACAAGTTCAAAGTCAACGGGAGGGTAAGTGTAATGACTGTCGTTAGCATAGTTAAACAAACAAGCACAGTAAAACAGTCACTGGTACAATTGGTTATAATAATAATTGTTTTCATTGAACCAGTCGCGTTCCGTTGACAAAAGTAGGTCACAACAGTGCTTTAGCCATGTCGACTCTGAGAAAATTTTGACTTTGTACGCAGTATTCCTTAGTCTCAATCCTGAAAGAGATAGAGAACTGTTAGACAAGATTCAAAGTACTATAAATAAGCTGACTCCAGGAACAGAAATCCCTCCATATGCTCGTCTGGCTAAACAAACCCCATTTCCTTTGTCATCTAGATGGCCAGAGGTGACTTGATCATAATATTTAAAATACGTAGTGATAAATCAAAATTTGTTATTTCCTCATTTTTCATGTTTTTCAAAGCAGATAACTTACGCGAAAAATCTTAAGAAGTTCACGAGCATAGGATCACTTACCTGTCAGCTGACTATCGACTCTCCGATTGAATAATAAACAAATGGAATTTGTCGCCTTAAAGATGCCACAAGTATTCGGTGTTTGACAACGCCTTCATACGTAACACCTTTAAAATCAAAGTATGCCCGGAGAGTTATAGTCTAATTCGATATTAGAACATTTTTCTTTATTGCTGTAATAACTGATCTAATCGTGAAATTGCAGATTTGTCATGAAGTGGCTACTTAATCTATCATATTTTACATAGGCGTCACATTGTTGTCTGTACCGTTTCGTCGTGTCACGTCAGTCAGCAATACGATTTTTATCGATTCTAAAGTACACATTTGGGATGGAGACCGAAATCAACCAACCCAGTCAAACCAGAAGTCAGAAATGAAGGGGTTCGAAGTTATAATTGAAAGGCTCGCGATATGTTGAGAAGTGTTTGGTCAAGGCTGGCTGACGGTTTCAAGGAATGCGTAGCATGGCGCGCCAAATCGTGATCTCATGCAAATGAGTGACCGAGCGCATTCAATTGTAGCGTGGTGTCGAGTTGAGCTTAACTATGAACACCGCTTCAAGACTACGTGCCAATTAACCAAAATGATCCTCGTAGACCAATATCAGAAGGCAGATAATAGTAGTAGTTGAAATATATTTGCTGGCAATCTCGTGGTATCGAAAGAATACTGAGATCGTGCCAAAAGAGTACAAATGCGATTGGCAAGGAAAGATACGTGCGTAGTCGAAAACCGCGTAGAAGTAATGGAGTACAATGGAGGACCAAAATGGCTGTTATTAGCACAGTTAAGCAAACGAGCACAGTAAAACAGTCACTGGTACAATTGGTTATAATAATAATTGTTTTCATTGAAGCAGTTGCGTTCTGTTGACAAAAGTAGGTCACTACACAATTAGGTGTGTCCAGTGTAACTAATGAGGTCAGTAACAATGTAGAAGGCTGACAGAACTATTTATTTCGGAGGTATATTTGTCACTTCAATCTCAACACGTGATTGAAACTGCATCTGTTGACTCTATGAAAAAACTGGATCAACTGAGAGACTACCGTTGCCAGGACTAACACAGGCCACCGAGCCTCCCGTCTTCCCAAAAAACCCAAACTAAACGAATAAATTTTGTCGCGACTCGAAAAAGTCAGCGAAAAAACAAGCCAACGACTAATGAGTATAAAGATTGTGGAAGTGATAATTCCAGATTCACTCTAATTGGTCTCTTATTAGACTGCCAAAGTCGCAAACCTTGGTTGCTAAGCCTTATGAATAGCGTCTCCATTTACTAAACCTCTACACATTAGAGTACAGGCGTACTAGAGGTGACCTTCTAGTGTCATACAGTATCCTTAACAATTCTGAACATTCTCTTCAACACTAAGTTAAGTTTAGCTCCAACAAAAACTTAAGAGGTAATACCAAGAAACTAGAGATGCAACACAGCAGCTTTCCTTTTTCATTGTTCAAATGTACTATTGATTAATTGACATCTTACTCTAATTCCCGAAGCCATGTGCATTTTTGTCTGTCGCATATCACATTGACTTGAAAGTCCAAGTCAGGACCTGCCTAATGCTACGGCTTAGTGAAGTATGTTCTATCCAAATGCAATGTCTTTTCGTATTTAACTTTTCAACTGCAGAATGGTTTATTCAATGACAGAGTAATCGGTTGCCGTGTCTGACCATCGAGTCTACAGTATGCTGAGCAGGCATCTTATTATAAATATATTTATTTATTAGATGATGGCTGTGGTATGTGTCAAGCTTTCAGGTTCGTATCGTAGGAGTGCTTTAAAGTTACTATTGAAAATTCTGACTTTCACGTTGGTTGACAATTTATTAATGTAAGTAAATTGCCTCTCACATAGTGCGGGTGAACTCGAAGTTGTCTGGTGGGGTAACTGTGCTAAGTGGAGTACCTCAGAGCACCCATTGTGTAAATGACCTAGTCGGTCGAGCTGTATGCTGACAAAGCAGATGTATGGAGGGCAGTAAAAAATAAAGGTTATAGATCAGAACTTTGAAATGATATAAGGATACTTTCTGAATGATCTTAAATCTGGCAGTTATCGAAAAATGGTTCCAAGGCACATCAATATACACAACAAAAATATTGTTTTGCTTGATGTTCCGACACATAATGACTTGGGAGTCATCGTTAGCCAAGACCATGAAACTTCTGCACAATTCCATATAACAGCCACTAAAGTTTTAGAACCCTACGGCCAATACGTAAGCGCTGTACCGTGGAGTCGAATCGCGCTTGATTATGAACACCGCTACAAGACTACGTGCCAATTAACCAATAAGATCCGCGTAGGCCAATATCAGAAGGCAGATGATGGCTGTAGTCAAGATGTATTTGCTGGCGATCTCGTGGTATCGAAAGAATACCGAGATCGTGCCAAAGGAGTACAAGCGTGGTTACTAAACGTAACCGGATTCGTACAAGTTCAAAGTCAACGGGAGGGTAAGTGTAATGACTGTCGTTAGCATAGTTAAACAAACAAGCACAGTAAAACAGTCACTGGTACAATTGGTTATAATAATAATTGTTTTCATTGAACCAGTCGCGTTCCGTTGACAAAAGTAGGTCACAACAGTGCTTTAGCCATGTCGACTCTGAGAAAATTTTGACTTTGTACGCAGTATTCCTTAGTCTCAATCCTGAAAGAGATAGAGAACTGTTAGACAAGATTCAAAGTACTATAAATAAGCTGACTCCAGGAACAGAAATCCCTCCATATGCTCGTCTGGCTAAACAAACCCCATTTCCTTTGTCATCTAGATGGCCAGAGGTGACTTGATCATAATATTTAAAATACGTAGTGATAAATCAAAATTTGTTATTTCCTCATTTTTCATGTTTTTCAAAGCAGATAACTTACGCGAAAAAATCTTAAGAAGTTCACGAGCATAGGATCACTTACCTGTCAGCTGACTATCGACTCTCCGATTGAATAATAAACAAATGGAATTTGTCGCCTTAAAGATGCCACAAGTATTCGGTGTTTGACAACGCCTTCATACGTAACACCTTTAAAATCAAAGTATGCCCGGAGAGTTATAGTCTAATTCGATATTAGAACATTTTTCTTTATTGCTGTAATAACTGATCTAATCGTGAAATTGCAGATTTGTCATGAAGTGGCTACTTAATCTATCATATTTTACATAGGCGTCACATTGTTGTCTGTACCGTTTCGTCGTGTCACGTCAGTCAGCAATACGATTTTTATCGATTCTAAAGTACACATTTGGGATGGAGACCGAAATCAACCAACCCAGTCAAACCAGAAGTCAGAAATGAAGGGGTTCGAAGTTATAATTGAAAGGCTCGCGATATGTTGAGAAGTGTTTGGTCAAGGCTGGCTGACGGTTTCAAGGAATGCGTAGCATGGCGCGCCAAATCGTGATCTCATGCAAATGAGTGACCGAGCGCATTCAATTGTAGCGTGGTGTCGAGTTGAGCTTAACTATGAACACCGCTTCAAGACTACGTGCCAATTAACCAAAATGATCCTCGTAGACCAATATCAGAAGGCAGATAATAGTAGTAGTTGAAATATATTTGCTGGCAATCTCGTGGTATCGAAAGAATACTGAGATCGTGCCAAAAGAGTACAAATGCGATTGGCAAGGAAAGATACGTGCGTAGTCGAAAACCGCGTAGAAGTAATGGAGTACAATGGAGGACCAAAATGGCTGTTATTAGCACAGTTAAGCAAACGAGCACAGTAAAACAGTCACTGGTACAATTGGTTATAATAATAATTGTTTTCATTGAACCAGTCGCGTTCCGTTGACAAAAGTAGGTCACAACAGTGCTTTAGCCATGTCGACTCTGAGAAAATTTTGACTTTGTACGCAGTATTCCTTAGTCTCAATCCTGAAAGAGATAGAGAACTGTTAGACAAGATTCAAAGTACTATAAATAAGCTGACTCCAGGAACAGAAATCCCTCCATATGCTCGTCTGGCTAAACAAACCCCATTTCCTTTGTCATCTAGATGGCCAGAGGTGACTTGATCATAATATTTAAAATACGTAGTGATAAATCAAAATTTGTTATTTCCTCATTTTTCATGTTTTTCAAAGCAGATAACTTACGCGAAAAATCTTAAGAAGTTCACGAGCATAGGATCACTTACCTGTCAGCTGACTATCGACTCTCCGATTGAATAATAAACAAATGGAATTTGTCGCCTTAAAGATGCCACAAGTATTCGGTGTTTGACAACGCCTTCATACGTAACACCTTTAAAATCAAAGTATGCCCGGAGAGTTATAGTCTAATTCGATATTAGAACATTTTTCTTTATTGCTGTAATAACTGATCTAATCGTGAAATTGCAGATTTGTCATGAAGTGGCTACTTAATCTATCATATTTTACATAGGCGTCACATTGTTGTCTGTACCGTTTCGTCGTGTCACGTCAGTCAGCAATACGATTTTTATCGATTCTAAAGTACACATTTGGGATGGAGACCGAAATCAACCAACCCAGTCAAACCAGAAGTCAGAAATGAAGGGGTTCGAAGTTATAATTGAAAGGCTCGCGATATGTTGAGAAGTGTTTGGTCAAGGCTGGCTGACGGTTTCAAGGAATGCGTAGCATGGCGCGCCAAATCGTGATCTCATGCAAATGAGTGACCGAGCGCATTCAATTGTAGCGTGGTGTCGAGTTGAGCTTAACTATGAACACCGCTTCAAGACTACGTGTCAATTAACCAAAATGATCCTCGTAGACCAATATCAGAAGGCAGATAATAGTAGTAGTTGAAATATATTTGCTGGCAATCTCGTGGTATCGAAAGAATACTGAGATCGTGCCAAAAGAGTACAAATGCGATTGGCAAGGAAAGATACGTGCGTAGTCGAAAACCGCGTAGAAGTAATGGAGTACAATGGAGGACCAAAATGGCTGTTATTAGCACAGTTAAGCAAACGAGCACAGTAAAACAGTCACTGGTACAATTGGTTATAATAATAATTGTTTTCATTGAAGCAGTTGCGTTCTGTTGACAAAAGTAGGTCACTACACAATTAGGTGTGTCCAGTGTAACTAATGAGGTCAGTAACAATGTAGAAGGCTGACAGAACTATTTATTTCGGAGGTATATTTGTCACTTCAATCTCAACACGTGATTGAAACTGCATCTGTTGACTCTATGAAAAAACTGGATCAACTGAGAGACTACCGTTGCCAGGACTAACACAGGCCACCGAGCCTCCCGTCTTCCCAAAAAACCCAAACTAAACGAATAAATTTTGTCGCGACTCGAAAAAGTCAGCGAAAAAACAAGCCAACGACTAATGAGCATAAAGATTGTGGAAGTGATAATTCCAGATTCACTCTAATTGGTCTCTTATTAGACTGCCAAAGTCGCAAACCTTGGTTGCTAAGCCTTATGAATAGCGTCTCCATTTACTAAACCTCTACACATTAGAGTACAGGCGTACTAGAGGTGACCTTCTAGTGTCATACAGTATCCTTAACAATTCTGAACATTCTCTTCAACACTAAGTTAAGTTTAGCTCCAACAAAAACTTAAGAGGTAATACCAAGAAACTAGAGATGCAACACAGCAGCTTTCCTTTTTCATTGTTCAAATGTACTATTGATTAATTGACATCTTACTCTAATTCCCGAAGCCATGTGCATTTTTGTCTGTCGCATATCACATTGACTTGAAAGTCCAAGTCAGGACCTGCCTAATGCTACGGCTTAGTGAAGTATGTTCTATCCAAATGCAATGTCTTTTCGTATTTAACTTTTCAACTGCAGAATGGTTTATTCAATGACAGAGTAATCGGTTGCCGTGTCTGACCATCGAGTCTACAGTATGCTGAGCAGGCATCTTATTATAAATATATTTATTTATTAGATGATGGCTGTGGTATGTGTCAAGCTTTCAGGTTCGTATCGTAGGAGTGCTTTAAAGTTACTATTGAAAATTCTGACTTTCACGTTGGTTGACAATTTATTAATGTAAGTAAATTGCCTCTCACATAGTGCGGGTGAACTCGAAGTTGTCTGGTGGGGTAACTGTGCTAAGTGGAGTACCTCAGAGCACCCATTGTGTAAATGACCTAGTCGGTCGAGCTGTATGCTGACAAAGCAGATGTATGGAGGGCAGTAAAAAATAAAGGTTATAGATCAGAACTTTGAAATGATATAAGGATACTTTCTGAATGATCTTAAATCTGGCAGTTATCGAAAAATGGTTCCAAGGCACATCAATATACACAACAAAAATATTGTTTTGCTTGATGTTCCGACACATAATGACTTGGGAGTCATCGTTAGCCAAGACCATGAAACTTCTGCACAATTCCATATAACAGCCACTAAAGTTTTAGAACCCTACGGCCAATACGTAAGCGCTGTACCGTGGAGTCGAATCGCGCTTGATTATGAACACCGCTACAAGACTACGTGCCAATTAACCAATAAGATCCGCGTAGGCCAATATCAGAAGGCAGATGATGGCTGTAGTCAAGATGTATTTGCTGGCGATCTCGTGGTATCGAAAGAATACCGAGATCGTGCCAAAGGAGTACAAGCGTGGTTACTAAACGTAACCGGATTCGTACAAGTTCAAAGTCAACGGGAGGGTAAGTGTAATGACTGTCGTTAGCATAGTTAAACAAACAAGCACAGTAAAACAGTCACTGGTACAATTGGTTATAATAATAATTGTTTTCATTGAACCAGTCGCGTTCCGTTGACAAAAGTAGGTCACAACAGTGCTTTAGCCATGTCGACTCTGAGAAAATTTTGACTTTGTACGCAGTATTCCTTAGTCTCAATCCTGAAAGAGATAGAGAACTGTTAGACAAGATTCAAAGTACTATAAATAAGCTGACTCCAGGAACAGAAATCCCTCCATATGCTCGTCTGGCTAAACAAACCCCATTTCCTTTGTCATCTAGATGGCCAGAGGTGACTTGATCATAATATTTAAAATACGTAGTGATAAATCAAAATTTGTTATTTCCTCATTTTTCATGTTTTTCAAAGCAGATAACTTACGCGAAAAATCTTAAGAAGTTCACGAGCATAGGATCACTTACCTGTCAGCTGACTATCGACTCTCCGATTGAATAATAAACAAATGGAATTTGTCGCCTTAAAGATGCCACAAGTATTCGGTGTTTGACAACGCCTTCATACGTAACACCTTTAAAATCAAAGTATGCCCGGAGAGTTATAGTCTAATTCGATATTAGAACATTTTTCTTTATTGCTGTAATAACTGATCTAATCGTGAAATTGCAGATTTGTCATGAAGTGGCTACTTAATCTATCATATTTTACATAGGCGTCACATTGTTGTCTGTACCGTTTCGTCGTGTCACGTCAGTCAGCAATACGATTTTTATCGATTCTAAAGTACACATTTGGGATGGAGACCGAAATCAACCAACCCAGTCAAACCAGAAGTCAGAAATGAAGGGGTTCGAAGTTATAATTGAAAGGCTCGCGATATGTTGAGAAGTGTTTGGTCAAGGCTGGCTGACGATTTCAAGGAATGCGTAGCATGGCGCGCCAAATCGTGATCTCATGCAAATGAGTGACTGAGCGCATTCAATTGTAGCGTGGTGTCGAGTTGAGCTTAACTATGAACACCGCTTCAAGACTACGTGCCAATTAACCAAAATGATCCTCGTAGACCAATATCAGAAGGCAGATAATAGTAGTAGTTGAAATATATTTGCTGGCAATCTCGTGGTATCGAAAGAATACTGAGATCGTGCCAAAAGAGTACAAATGCGATTGGCAAGGAAAGATACGTGCGTAGTCAAAAACCGCGTAGAAGTAATGGAGTACAGTGGAGGACCAAAATGGCTGTTATTAGCACAGTTAAGCAAACGAGCACAGTAAAACAGTCACTGGTACAATTGGTTATAATAATAATTGTTTTCATTGAAGCAGTTGCGTTCTGTTGACAAAAGTAGGTCACTACACAATTAGGTGTGTCCAGTGTAACTAATGAGGTCAGTAACAATGTAGAAGGCTGACAGAACTATTTATTTCGGAGGTATATTTGTCACTTCAATCTCAACACGTGATTGAAACTGCATCTGTTGACTCTATGAAAAAACTGGATCAACTGAGAGACTACCGTTGCCAGGACTAACACAGGCCACCGAGCCTCCCGTCTTCCCAAAAAACCCAAACTAAACGAATAAATTTTGTCGCGACTCGAAAAAGTCAGCGAAAAAACAAGCCAACGACTAATGAGTATAAAGATTGTGGAAGTGATAATTCCAGATTCACTCTAATTGGTCTCTTATTAGACTGCCAAAGTCGCAAACCTTGGTTGCTAAGCCTTATGAATAGCGTCTCCATTTACTAAACCTCTACACATTAGAGTACAGGCGTACTAGAGGTGACCTTCTAGTGTCATACAGTATCCTTAACAATTCTGAACATTCTCTTCAACACTAAGTTAAGTTTAGCTCCAACAAAAACTTAAGAGGTAATACCAAGAAACTAGAGATGCAACACTGCAGAACGGACTGTAGACACGACGTCTACTCATTAAGAGTTGTCAAGTACTGAAGTTCGCGGCCGGCTAGGTTAGTCCAGGCGACTTCTCGGGAGTCTTTTAAGAGGAAACTGTAATTATTCTTCAGGACTAAGGATAATATCTTACTATGATTTACCAATTTCTTTTACCCTCTGTTATCGTTAATATATCTAGGTTCTTGCCTGGAGGGATAAGTGACCAACTGCTACTAGACGCGGGAAGTCGTTAAGTGAAAGCTTCTTCTATTCCGTCGACAACCATTTTAACAGTTTGACCATTGTGAGTCTTTTTCAAACACTGTACGCTGAAGGCCACTACTAGTGCGTAATATGAATAAACTGAGAACTGTGTTTTCCCGTGGTGGCCTTATCAATAAAATATGGAAGCGTTTTATAAACCTTCAGGAGTATCAGTGCAAAAAGTTGATGTCAGATCATGGCATTAACGTGCAAAGGTTCGTGCTTGTCAGGAACCCTAGTGAGGTTGATACGGCAAAAAACAATTTCAGAGTAGACTGTTATATGTTATAAATACCAAACTTACAGGTCAAAGAGTATGTTATAAAAGCTCAGATACCGGCAGGTGGTAGAGGAATGGGCGTTTTTCGTGATGGGTTTAAAGGTGGCGTCCATCTTACGCAGGATCCAGATGAAATGGCACTCATAGCGTCGAAGATGCTTGGAAACCACCTTGTCACTAAGCAAACGGCATCTTCGGGTATGCTTGTCAGTCAAGTGAGTTTACACTGTGTTCCCGGAATTTTTTGGTCCACTGTAGTTCTTCTTGGCAACATTGGAAGGGTTTCTTAGTAGACTAAATGTAACACCGGAGGCATGAAAATTGTTTGTATTGGTTTCTTTATAGTATTGGAGTTTAGATGTTCGTATCTACTTGTACAATAAGCGTGGTTTGTAAACTCAAAATTGTTCCAGCTCAAGAATTTGTAGTACTTTTACCCACTGAAGCTATTTCGTTTACAATAGTAAAGTTAAGAGCTCGACCGACCTATATTAATCCTTACAATTCGTAGTACTGAAAAGGTCCGACCTCACTATGAATGTATTACCAACAGGTTCTGATACTACATGTTCTGATACGGAATTTCGTAGAAACGGGACTTCAGACGTGAACGATTTATTCTCGGTTTTTGAACTTTTTAAGAATGTCCTGTCGAATGATCAGTCCTAAAGGGGGAAAATAACATATTAATGTCACGATTATCGTTCGGTGTATGGTAATACAGTATTAGATCACTGCATAACCTGAGTTAAGACAACGGGAACAGCTTGAAGTGTCTCGGTCTGTCCTCATAAGATAGGCCAGATATACCTTTTGCCATTTTGGCTCCTAACCGTCGAAGTCGTTCTAGCATATCCGCCTCATACTTGAGGCAATAACTCTCCGCTTGAATCCCATATTCTAAGTTTGGTCTCACAAAAGTCAAGCATGATACCCCAAGCATTTTGTCCAAGTAATGAAATGACTTATGAAAAGTCCGTAAGACCCTGAAGCTTTTGGCAACGGCAACCAACCTTGTAGTTATTTGTAGTTCCGATGCTTTTGTTTATTGTGGCTTCTAGATCCATGCTGTTCAGTCGACAGACTAATCAGACATTATGAGGTTTTCCTAGAACCAAGTTGATCGCTGGATGTAAGGTAATGCACTTTCATATAGTTTTATATAGCTACCGGTATAATCTTTTCCATTGGCTAGACTATCATGTTGACTGTTGCTAACTAATGCTTCATTCATCGCATTATAGCCCCCAAATACCTTGGTACGGCCGAGAGTGTCGGCTCTGCCTTTCCAAATGCTCTCTCTTGGCCGCGTGCATACAACCACTGCCAGGGAAGTCCTACTCACCACCTTCTTGCGGCGGTATTGTTTACGAAATTAAGAGGACGAAAAGCCTGGTTAATGGATATAGAGGATCTACCTAGGGGAGTTGAAAAACCCTGATTCCAAACCAATGGTGAATATAGGCTCCAAGATCCTGAGGGAACAAATGGCATACGAACCAATCATTGGTCACCGGCTGCTCCTGACGTTGCTCTTTTGCCTTGTGGATCAGACCCATAGGTCGAAGACTCCGGATGTGGCTCCTAAGAAAACACCTGCCTCGGTCTGGGCACCCGAGTGGTATCTCAGCCCTCACACAAATCGAATGATTTATGTAGCGCATATCTATTTGGTGCTTTCTTGCACCTATGTCTGTGTTTAACTAATAATGACGATATAATAATAATAATGATAATAATAATAATAATATCGCTTCATAAGACGAACTGATTATTGCGTCTCTCCATTCTCTTATCAAACTGGACTGCTGTTACGACAGGTCCAACATTACTGCCAGAGGCTCGACAGTTACGCCCCCAGGACCTCATAATCCTTGGATGAATACGTATCTGGTTTAATATGTTGAAGTATTAGTAAGATACTTCTTTTCTCAATGAGTGCGAGGATCCATAGAGTAACTACCTTCGTCATGATTAATTGTTGAACTTTCGCTTTCGTCGGCAAAAAACACTTCTGAAATATTCTGATAAAGCTTCAGGTTTCGCGACATCATTTCTTGCCAGTACCACTTAATTTGTTGTAAGAAAGTTGGCGGGATTCCATCTCTTCCCAGTTCTCCTCTTCATATATGAAGATGATCTTTTCGGGCTATTTTCATATACCCTAACCAATCGTTTTACACATGAATGTCTAGATTTACCCATCAAAGCTTTGCATGCATTCTTAGTCTTACAATGAATTGATCTGTAGTGTTCAGAGCCACTTCACGTTAGTATGGACTAAAATTTCTATAACAGATTGTTTTACACTTTTATCGGTAGATGTTAGCATTTCCCAGACGGAGTTTTAAGACTTTTGTCCATCATGGCAATTTTCATGGAGTATTTTGATAGGTCATACTGATAAGGCCTAACGTTATCAGTTTTTTGATTAAGTGTCGGTTCGCGCTCGTAATGATTATCCAGTCTACATTTAATTTTGCACTCATACTTTTGCGTGACCTTTGGTATTTTCTGGCTGGTTGCTACTATTAGTTATCTAATCTTTCTTACTGAACGTCATGCTTGTTTTCTATATGTGAAGTTGTTGAACTTTGAGTTATTTCAAATGAATATCAATTTTTCTCTGCATTAATGCCTTCCTTTTGAATTCTACCGTTGTTTATTGTTGAGGATTTGTTTGTGGCACTTGTTGCCTCCTCAACTTGTAGATAGACTTGATTCTATTGGAACAATCTTGATTGTTCGTAATTACGAATTACCATAAGGCCGACTTAAATCCAGCCGTAATCGCTCTTCTTGATACAACAAATTTTAACGTCAATTACATCAGATGATGGTTTAGGTATTTCCACCCCTCTTATATGAGGGGTGGATGAAAGCGTCAGATATTTTAGGACCATATTTTTGTTAAAATTAAAAATCAGGCAGTTGTTGATAGATGAGGTATAATGATATCCATTGACCAACAGATCATGCTCGTGTAACTTAATTATTGCCACAAGGCTCTATATTAACTGATATCAATGCATGACACAACTGAACGAAATAAAGTTTATTTTTAGTAAATGACACAAAATTTTAGTACGGAAAGGATTTTTATTATATATCGTTTGAAACTAAGTGAGTATATGATGAGTTTTCAGCTGAACTATCTGTCAGTGAAATTACATGAATATCAAGCTTTGTTCTTGCTCGCTGTAAATTTTCTGCAGGAATTCACTGGTATCATACGTTTCCTTAAAACGTTGATAAACTCCACAACCCTTCGTTCATTGATTATTATTTTATCCATTTCAGCAGTCAATTTTTATTTCGGTCAATATAAAAAATTCCAGGTAGCTCACTAATATATTTAAAAATTATAAAACCGTAATTTAATTATAATTAGCAGTCAGTCAGCTACAACATACGACCAGGTACATATATGCATCGGTCCAAGTTGCCATACCTTATTAGCATAGCAAGATGAACACCGGATTCATAGAAGTTGTTAATTCAGTGGTGGTAATATATAAATGAAAGATCGCATATAAGGATATAGTACAGAAAGAAAGAATTAGTTCGTAGAAAGAAAGACATAAAGCGACTTTAATCTCTTAGTTTAAGGGAGGACAAAGAGTTTGTACACCTACGACATTGTGATCGATTCTGAACCATATCACCCAGAGTCTCCAACCATTGGTTACGATAGTCACGCGGATACTAACCAAGTAGTCTGCATCTACCAACATGGCTCAGACTAGAAGTTAGTACCTTCAAGCATTGATGCCACGTTTTGGTTTGGTGCCCCCAACCTTCTTCCAAAAGTCTTCAACACCGGTTAGCATTGCACGTCGTGGTAATCGGTGTTCAGGCATACGCAAGACGGTGCCCAGACATCTCAGTGGACGATGTTAGATCTATAATTAACACGTCTGTCATTAAGTTTTTTATCTAAACTCAGAATCGTCATTTTAGTATTGTTATTTCATTCAAATAATTTTGTTAACCTCATATCATCTACCAACCTCTATCAACCGCAATGTTTTTGTCACCACAAAACATAAATGCCAAAAGTCTCTTAAGATATACAGATTGATTATGAAGGTTCATTATAAATATGAAAAGAATCGATATATTCATTTATTATTATGACCCAAGTAAATCCCTTCTTATTTATAAGTTATCTTAGCAGTTATTTTTCTCAAGTATATTATTATGAATTTCTTCAGGTCATGGTAGCAGAGGCACTTGATATTCACCGAGAAACATATTTTGCTATTTTAATGGATCGAACATCTAACTCCCCAATCATGGTAGCATCTAGCCAAGGTGGAATGGATATTGAAGAATTAGCTAAACGTTGTCCATCTGAGATTATCAAGGAACCTATTGATATAAGTGTCGGAGTAACTGGTTAGTATACGAAAATTACTTTTCTTCTTATATATCCACTAAAATACTCAAATAATATTTGTGGAATATTAAGTAACATACAAACATTTTCATGTTATGAAATTGCAACTCAGTGATAAAGCAAATAGCTTTTTTAATGCTAGTTTATTGGAATTATCAGTAATAAATATTTATGAATAGTTATTTTCAAAATTGTTCTTATCAACTCTTTTAGCTCATTTACTAGTCAAACTTCACAGTTCGTCTACTTCACTATTCAAGTAAAATTTCATGTTATCATAAGTGTTATTTCAAAAGAGTGAACAGATTTATACTTATTCTTATGTACATTTTTGATTTATCGAGTGTTATATATATATATATATATATATATATATATATATATATATATATATATATTATAAAGTGTGTGGTCAATATGTTTGCTAGAGGTAAGTACAGATCTCGAGAAAATGTGTTTCCCATCAATCAAATGGCTATTTTGAGTAATGAAAAATTAATGAACTTAGCAACAATTTTAGGAAACATTATTCATACTATCATTGTCCACTTTTTAACCAATCAACTAATTTTTGTGTTTTGTAGAGGACCAGGCATCGAGATTCGCCACAGCTCTGGGGTTCAATCCACATACTCAATTATATGAACAAGCCTGCAAACAAATTCAAAAACTGTACAAGATGTTCACAGCTTTAGATTGTGTTCAGGTTAGTCATATGGAGATAAACATCTTGATGTACCGATAGACTAAAAACTGGCTGACCAATCTTTTAGTATACACTCAAACTAGTTAGTCCCATTCAGTCTTTTGACAACTAGTCAGAATCCTTGGTAGGCGTTTGTAATTAGATCTGTTCTCCAAAAACCACTGCTGCCTACTAATATTTTGCTTATGGTTACATCATGAATTTTGTGTCACGATTTGTAGTCCTAACTAAAATGAAAATATTCATCCATCACATCGGATGCTATTCGCGATGATCTATATCAGCTGAGATATTAGAATGTAGACCTATTGACTAGAAAGCAGGTATGCTCATCATAAGACGTTAAGTCCGTGGATTCAGTTCTCTATCAACACAAAACTGTTCATGCCCCAGGTGTTCAGAACTAGGACAAGGTAACTCTTAGTCTCACTCTTGTTTTCAATGGATGAATACTCATTCAAAATAAAATAAACCAAGCTACCTTATATCATATCAATAACGGTTTAATTATATAATCCTTATACTATAAATGTTTAGAAAATTGCCCATCAGTTTAAGAGTTAGGTCATTTGTTTAATTTAGTGTTGAACGACTCGTGGTGCTATAACTTAGTATTCTAACTGTTCACCACACAGTTTTGCTATTTCATATTCTGAGAAGTATTTTTGAAGAAAATCGAATGTTCAGGCAATTTAAATGGTGAGCGACAACTAACTTAATTCTATAATGATCTACACTGTTTGCGCTTTATAAACTAACTAATGCAATCTTAACAGCAATCCAGTTGACATTCTACTGTTTGGCTTTAGTTGTTTTCAGCTAATGAGTAGGTTTTCAAACCGTTACTCATTTTTACCACGGTTCTAAATTATTTAAAATTCATTTCATAAAAAATTGTTTTCAATTTATTTAGGAACTGTTAAACTAGTCAAGATGAAACTTCTCTTTTTTGACAGGTTGAAGTTAATCCTTTTGGTGAGACAAAGGATGGTCAGATTGTATGTTTTGATGCTAAATTAGCTTTCGACCAGAATGCAATATACCGCCAACCAGAAGTTCTTAAAATGGCCTTGGATGTTGAGGCTGTTGAAGTGGCTGCTTCTGGTCCGAAGAGTGCAGCAGCCTTAGAAGCAGATGCTACACACAATGGTTTAAACTATATTGGTTTAGACGATGGGAATATTGGTTGTATTGTCAATGGAGCTGGATTGGCTATGGCTACTATGGATTTGATTCATTATCATCATGGTAAACCTGCTAATTTTCTTGATCTGGGGGGAAGTGTCACCATGTCTCAAGTTGAAAAAGCATTCCACATACTTGCCAGTAAGTAAATTACCGGTACCTCATTTCGTTCTTTTTATTAATCTCATTTATCGACGATTGTTACTCTGGTACTTAGATCTTTTAGTAAATACTATCAATTAATTAGTGCAACGTAGATGCTTCAGTAAGAGTTATGCTAATTTAATGAACCATAACATAAGTTTTACTGATTTGCTCTCTTTAATCTTATAGTTTAAACGTACTATCAGCCTTTATTTTCATGACATATGCATACCAATCTTTGATTCGGGACTTCTTTAGTGTTTATTTTTAAAACTTATGAAGTATATTTCTCTCAGTCTTAAATTATCATTAAAATCCCTATAACAGATAGTAAATTGTTCTACAAGCTCATAACTTCCATTAGCATATCTTAGTTGATGAGATTATATACTGGGATGGGGTTCGGACTTGTTATTGTTAAAATCCCGTTGATATCCTTTGTTTTTATTTTTCGAAATAGATGACAGATTGTTGCCAATCTTAACTTAGGTGTGGTAGTTGGTATATAAATCATAAAATATTTTGTCTCGTACAAGTGTTTTAGGACAAGAGAAAATGTGGATGAAAATTATACTTTGAAGAATAACTTATTTCTGTTTTAAATGTAAAGACCAACGATTTGTTAGTCTTCTAATTTTTTTGTACTTGAAGTTTTGACTATTACTCTGAAGAAGTCCAGGCAACTTTTCCTTCATTCTAAGTTTACATGCCTAATAGTTGGTCAATAAAATTCTGTTATTTACTTAACATGTGTATCATCAAGTTTAGGGTTTGTTCGGTATATCTAATGTACTTTAAAAAAAACAGGTCGGGTTCAAATTTTATGTCAAATTGTTTTCTACTGTAGTAAATTTTTCATCCGATCTCCCCCTCTGTAGGAGACTCCCGAATTGATTGCATTCTGGTGAATATATTTGGTGGGATCGTTAACTGTAAAACAATTGCTGAAGGTCTTATATCGGCTTTAAAGAATGGTATCGTTAATATACCGGTTGTTGTTAGGCTTCAGGGTAATAATGCTGTCGAAGCTCAATCCCTTATTTCTAACAGCGGTTTAGAGTTGGTTGCCGTCAACAGCTTAGAAGAAGCGGCGTCACTTGCAGTTTGGAAAGCAGCGTGCATACGTGATAACTCCTTAACCTGTGATTCAGTTGCTTAATTTTATGTATTTATGCATGTATAATATGCAATTCACTTTTCTCTGTGCTTCCATCTAATCATTCAAAGTTGTATCTATTTGGCGACGTCGTTGAGTGCTTTTCGTTCTAACATTACTTGCTACTTTACGAAGTAAATCATTTCAATGTATTTACATAGACAACTAAAAATTTCAAATGAATTTACTATCTTACTTCCAACGCTTTTACTTTGTTCACTATGACTTATCTCCCAAATAAAGGTTTGGCCACATATTGTGAAATAAAAATTTTCACTATGATTACAAACGATTTTTCTTTTCCTGTCTTTGTCATGCGGCATAGTTAAGTTCGTCTTAATTTTCGGATTATTATGCTTTCTGCTTGTCATCTGCTTCGTAAGCATTTTTTCAGTATGACTGGGTTGTTTGATAAGAACTGACCGGATATATCAACTTCCCAAACTCTCATTTGTGCATAAATTAACCTTTTTGAAACTGACCCCTTTGTAATTAGATATTACGGAAGATCACACTGAAAAGTATTTTGAAATGTACTGTAAAACAAAACGTTTTAAGACTACTTGTTGCTTTATTATAGGAATATGACTACATAATACTCAAGATCTCCATGGTGAAAGCTTTTTCAAACCGTCTGGAGAATTCTTAGTTTTTCGTTTTAGGATGTAGGATTTAGTTCTGTCCTATTCCACAGACAAAACTCCGTTCTGTGAACGACTTTCGATACAACGGACATTGTAACGGTTCTTCAGTCAAACACTATTAAGTAGGTTCGTTTATGGCTATCTACCATAAGTACTGTCCTTTTTCTATGATCGCAGACATCTCTGCATCTAGATTCTTAGTGATTCCCCATCCTGAAAACACCCCAGTATTTGAAGGGAGATCATAGAGGCTAATTTCCTCTATATCTGACTCCAATAAATAGTATACCGTTAATTGGGTATTTAACGCAGGCTAAATCTCCTAGTAGAATTATGGAGTTAAACGATATTATTCAAAAGCCTGAACACCAGTTATAGAGATAGTTTATTTCCAAAGATTGTTAAAATCCGCAAGCACACAGGGAAACGAGTATGTGTAAGTGTTAAGGATCCATATATATTTATGAGTGTTAATTGGTTATGGATAAGTTATTGATTGTGTGTGTGTTACAACCAATTGGAGAAAAGATTAAAGATTGATGTGCGGATACGCGCGCAATCAGACTCAAACAGAAATTTACATAGTTGATTAAGTGTCTAAATTACAGTGAGCAGACAAATAATACAATATTTGGTGGGCTTACTACAAGATCTAGTAGGAAGCACGCTCTTTTGGACGCATTTATTAATGATGCGAAAATGTTTTTTGTGCGATCTCCTTTCTCTGAATCCAAAATGCTACCTCGTAACTTCTGTGTAAAAGTCTGAAGTGGTTATATGTAATGATGCCATTGCGGGCGGTGGTCGCTTAGACTAGCTTAAAACATAAGCCAGCCCAGACGAGATCTCGATATAAATGAAAAAAATCTAATTGGAGTCCGTCCAGTTTTATTCTAGACAGGATATCTACCCACTAAAACCCGAATTTTCAGAGCGGCGATTGACTCTACTACTCTGTAGTCGTATAATATGGTTTGTATAAGTAGGGAACGTGGGTCGGCTGTATATTTCTGATCGCAATTATTGTGAGATTAGGAAGAGTGCAGTGGTTATGTAGGGTGCATACTGCCACTCGAAGCGTTCAATTAAATTTGACACTTCATCACTAAAGTAGTCAGAAGGCTAGAGGCAGTCATACCGAGGACACAGTTTACTCGTCTTTTTTCAGCGTAATTTACAATGTGGTTGAAAATGTTAAATATTCTAAAGTCATTTTCAGATAAATTCTTTACATTTTCATCTATATATTGATCTCTAAAATCATTTCATTATTTACCGTACGGATTTTTTCTCCAAAAATCATTTTTCATCTACGCAATTCTACTATTACTGATACAACCCTAAGCAACACAACATCAATCTGAATATATACGAATATTCGTCAAGATTAGATCAAATAGTTTGACAGAAATTGATTTTGATTGTTACCCTGAAGAAGTCCAGACAAGATAGCTGGACGAAACGTTGGAATTATTTAAATTTCAATCGCTGAAATTGTTTCGAATATAATTTTCACATATAATGATTAATCTGATTAGTTTCGTATCATTGCCCGGTCTGATATCGATGAACATTTGTTCATGATAAATAAATAATATATTTGTAATATCCCAATGAGTAGAAAATTAGATTTTCTGACGTTTCGTGGCTTAGTGTAAGTCACTTCTTCAGAGAATAAATAATCAAATTAAAATTAATCCAAGTTTAAATAGTACAACTTAACAATACAAGAATAATATTTGATCAATCAAAAAACAGATATGAACAAGTTGATGTCATGTCATTTGTGTCAAGGTGATTCATAAGTGATATGTATGTGAATTTGCATGTGTATTTATGTGTGCATTGTTTAAGAATGAAAAATTGTGTGACCTTCATGGTAAGATGGGATAGAGTGTAAATTTGTAATATGATAGTGTGAATTTGTAAATATGATCAGACTGAGTGGCTAGGATAAATGGTCCAAGTAGGATGTATTTGATTGATCAAATATTATTCTTGTATTGTTCCGTTGTACTATTTAAACTTGGATTAATTTTAATTTGATTATTTATTCTCTGAAGAAGTGACTTACACTAAGCCACGAAACGTCGGAAAATCTAATTTTCTACTCATTGGGATATTACAAATATATTATTTATTTATAACAATCAACCCAATGCTCAATTTGTTCGAAATTATCAAATCAAACCTTGGTAATGATACCTATTTGTTCATGATGTTCAAGTTGCTTACTATCTGACAACTAACTATAAATCTATTGTGGTTATATTTTGCCGCGTCATATGTCTGACCTATCGAACACTTGAGTGCCACGTTATCGGCAGTCTATGAGAAATTACATGTCTTACCGCTTAATACTAACGAAGGAACTTGTCGACAGGACAGCAAAAAAGTTACAATTCTTATTTAAATTCAATAATTTATTATTAGATTTTGTGACTACAACAAATAATGAGTTTGTGATGTAATGGCCTTATTGTACTTCAATTTTGCAATCGCAAGCCTTTCATTTTTTAAACAAATTGATCGAAACTGTTCAAAGACAAATCAGGATGTTTAAGTCATAACAGTGTGATAAATAAATTCTCCAAACTAATAGTCCTCTGTGTCTTTGACAACGGTACTTAACTCAGTAGTTTCACTGGACACCCCAGCTTAAGGCGCTCGATCAAAAATCTGCAGCGGATCACCAATAGGTTCGCCATTCTAGCCATACGTACTTACGTCATTCACCATTCAAGAAGGAGCATAGGCCTCACCAGCATTCTACATGCAACTCTGCCTTGAGTAATACTTTCCAGTCGCTGTTCATCTTTTTCATGTTTGCTTCCAATTCTCTATCCAGTGTGCTCTTCGGCATTCCTCCTTTCCGTTTCCATTCGGGATTCCAAGTTAGCTCTAAGCTCGTGATGCAGTCTAATGATTTCCAAAATGTACGTCGTATCCACTTCCAGTGTCTTTTCCTAATTTTCTCTCCAAACGGAACTTGGTACGTTCCCTCCCTCAGTGGGCTGTTGCTGATGGCGTCTGGACAACGAGCACTGTGTACCTTGAGTGAACCTTCGTTTATAAATACTTGTACCTTTTTGATGATGATTGTGGTAGTGATGCAAATTTCGGCTCCGTACAAGAGGACTGTCTTTATATTTTTAATGAGGATTCTGACTTTGATATCCGTTGACAGTTGTTCCGAGTTCCATATGTTTGTAACAGCTTAGGTTGATTGGTTAAGAGTTGATCTCAAGCAACTAAGCATATGTCAAAACAGCATAGTTCAGATATTTATTCACTTCTTTATTTTGTTTAGGTGTTATATTTCTAATTATCTTATATTGTATGTTGAGAGGTTTTGTTTGTCTGAATAAGAAATCCCACGCTTGACTGTGACTGCGCGAAAATCAAAATAAAGACCTATTTCCTACTAGTCTGTTTTCTTCTATTAATAACACGAGGGTTACCAATAGGCACGAAACTGGTGAGCCCGACATATGTTTAGTTACTTGAGATCAACTCTTAACCAATCAACCTATGCTGTTACATGTTCTTCAATTGTGGGAGTTCTGTTCTTGCTTTGTCAATCCCCGACTCTACGTCTGCATCAGATCCTCCTTGTTCATCGATGATACTACCCAGGTACATGAAGGTTTTCAAATCTTCCAGCGTTTCTCCATCAAGTGATTGGCTTGGTGTTCTCCATGTTGTATTTGAGGATCTTGCTTTTCCCCTTGTGTATGATGAGGCTCTTTGATGCAGAGGCTGCTGCTACACTTGTTGTCTTTAAAAACACTTTTTCGTGTGTATGAGATAGGTCTTGATAATCTGCGAAGTCCGAGCCATCTGGATGCATCCAATCTGACAATTGTATTCCGTGCTTCCCTTGAGATGTGGAGGTCTCCATAATCTTGTCAACCACCAGAAGAAATAGGAAAGTAGAGAGTAAGCAGTCTTGTCTGACTCCGGTCTCTACTTGAAATGCGTCTGTCAGCTGTCCTTCATATACCACTTTGTGCTGTAGTTTGTCTTATGAATTCCGGATGATGTTAACCACCTTCTTAAGTAGACCTTAGTGTCGAAGATGGTTTCATAATATCATCCAATCTACACAGTCAATGATGTTGATTTATAATGATGAGTTTCATTCAACTTATGGCTCAACGATGTTCTGTATTTTCGTAATTTGGTCTGTGCACGACCGTTTCTTGCATAATCCAGCCTGTTGGTCTCGAAGTTGGGCGTCTACTGTGTATTCCATCCGGTTCAGCAACATTCTGTTGAAAACTTTTTTTGATACTGACAGTAGTATGATGCTTCTGTAGTTCTAACATTTACTCAGATCTATTTTATTTGGTATCTTGATGAGGTGTGTTTTTTCCAGTCCGTCGGCACTTATTCATCTTTCTGCGTCTCCCTGAATAGATTGTGGGACATGTTTGCAGCTACTTCTATGTCTGACTTTACTGTTTCAGCAGGTATATTGTCGAGTTCTGCTGCTCTCCTACTCTTGGTTTGTCTGATAGTCATTCTGAATTTTTAGACTATTAGTGATGTGACATCTATGAGGATGTCTATAGGTGCTTTTTTCATCTGGTGATTTCAGTGGAACTTTCCCATTCAAGAGTTCCTTGAAGTATTCCATCTGTCTGTTCCTCCGTTTTTTGAATCTCGAGGAATGGCTTAACTTGTTTGTCCTTGACTGGTCTCTTTGGTTTACCATATTTTCCTACCAGTTTCCTTGTCGTGTCATATAGTTGTCTCGTAATTTCTTCTGCTCCAGCTTTTACCAGAGTCCTTCTTAGGTCTTCCGCGTATTTCTGCTTGTCAGCTCTATTGCTCGTCTGCTCCAATGTGTTCAGCTTGAGCCTTGACTTTCTTTGTTCTTGTTCGCCTGCTTTTAGTCGCGATCTACGTATTCTTCCCTTTCTGAATCTTATCTAGGTTTTGCATGGAGATCCATTCCTTATGAGGATATTTCTTGAGTCTCAGCATTTTCTGTCACATTGAAGTGTGACGATGGACCACGGATGAACTCGAGGAAGTTGTAAGAGGCCCAGAAGGAGACGAAGATATTTCATCCAATCACCTTTTGGAAGAATATTTTAGAATTCTTTCGTGTAGCTTCCCGATCGGACAATGCTAATAACCCCCTGTATGCGGATTGGAGGACTGTATTGATGACTTCGTTCTTACTAAAAACTGTAAATACCCGACAATTTTGTACTATAATTGACACTGTTTGGAATAATATTCCTTTCATTAATTTTCTGTCTTCTCCTTGCGACTTGGAAGGGTTTTGGAGTTCTAGTGCTCAGTTATACGTGGTATATCAAGAAAACAACCTTCTGGATATAACATGAAGTTAGTGCTTCATTGATCTCTTTCCAGTTGTTTTCCATTGTTTTTTCTTTCAGTAGACCTTAAAAGTCCTGGAACCTGTCCTGCAGAACTATTTTGAATTCGTCGAGTTTGTTAGTATTTCGTAGGAAGGCTGTACCGAACCTTGGTAGTGCTTTTTGTTCAGTTGTCCAGTGTTTCTTTAGCTTCAGTTTCATCTTGGTAATCGCCAAATGGTGATTTGTAGCAATGTCAACTCCCGGCCTGGTTTTCATGTCTTCCAATATTCTTCTAAATTTTTTTGGTGAGGGAAATATGATCTATCAGGTTCTGTGTAGTGAAACTTATGGTAATATTATGCCACCTACAAATATCTTTTGAATGTATATAAATTTGCGAATTTTTCACCAATCTCGTTCTTTTCTCCTAGTCAGTCCATGTCGTCTCATGATATCTTCATAACTGACGTTGTCCAATCCAACTTTGGCGTAACTATTTGACTTGACCTTACGTTCCCCCACGTTGTTGCAACGGACATAAGCCTCGTAATTTTCAAAGAATCTCGTCGTTCACCATATTTTTTCTTCAACTGGGAGGGTAGGGTTTTAATGCGTGGACTTGTTTATCCTGGTCAGGGGTTTTAGCAGGGTTGTTTAATACGTCGTGAGGATGCTGACTCCTTTACGCTGGCTTAGGGCCGACAGTGGTTCTCGAGGAACAACAAGTGGAGTTCGTCCCTATCATATCTCACAACAAATGTCCAGGTAAAGTTATACATTCTTCGACATGCCAACCGTTTCCCAAAGACGTCTTCATTCCTGATTTCTGATTTCACTAGGTTCGGATTTGAAGTTATTACGATCAGAAGCATTGTAAAACTATGGATAACCAGTGCGTCTTTGATATAGTTGCTTAATTTATAGACTCACTTCTGATAAAAATGAACTTTTCACGAAATTCGAATATCGGTTGCCGTAGCTATAGGACAGTCACGACGTTAATGCATAGGTTTCAGCGCACATGATACATGCTGTCGAAGATTTCGGACGTCGTTATTTATCAGACATTAGCACAATTTATTCAGTCAAACTCCAATTTTCGAAATGCTTGTGCTTGGTACACATATTCTGTTTCATTTTATTGGAAGTTTGACGTAATGGTTGCTCATGACAAGGGTAAAAGTTTAGTCAGTCTAATGTGGTTGTAAAATCCATTTTGAACGTTTTGTGTGTGAAAATTCTTCCATGTATACACTTGGAGTTTGTGCCTATTGATTGATTACTTTAGTTGAACATCTTGTTAGTCTTTCTGATTCCATTTGAGTGAGTAATATTTGTATTATAGTTTTCATTTTTCCTACACCTTCACCAAGTTTCCATATTTCTTCCTGAACTGTTTTACTTCATACTTAGTTTTGATAGCAACCATATTGGTTTGTTACTCCTTTTGATTGTGTTGTTTGTATTGGCTGGAATTGTGTATTTTTGATTGTGAATTGAAGCACTCCTCTAGAATCGGGAACACTCTGTGTTATAAAGCAACCGAATATTTTCTTTAGAACGAATCTGCGCGTGATCTTTCCAGACAGGATAGAATAACCTTTATTTGTTGCGATTGGTAATTTTCTCGCATCTTTTATAAACCTCCCTATTTATTGTAATTTAGATTTCATCAATTGAAGAATCATTGTTTGGATAGCTGGGTGGTCATATTTGTTTAGGTAACAATGTACATTTAAATTTATAATGAATTTCAGGACCGTCATTCTACCTAATCACTTTGTTCTGGTTTCGACCGGAGAATGGCGGGTTTAACACTGCATGATGATGTAAGTAATATCGGAGGCTATAAATTCTCTGAAATTGCATTTCCGGAACCTTCTCCTCATGGCCCTTAATAAAATTACTTCCAATACTTTTAGTATACCAGATGTTCAGACGGTCATCCCTCAACAACTTATTCTTCAAACTCTAATATACTGTTTGCTACTTCATAATTTTCCACTTTCATATTTGGATGCTTTTTCCACGATATCGGAACCAAAAAATGACCATTATCGAAGCGCGTGCTCCTTTTCACAATCTCTATGGCCGCCTTGTTTTTTACTGGTACTGCTTTATCACTTGAATAGACATCAGCAACGCCACATAATGTGGTTTACGTATTTGATCTCCTAACATCTGTACTTTGCTGGTATAGTCAATTCTTTCCCCGAATTCTGGGCATGATGTGGGTCCAAACGCTGTCCACCCCTCAGCAATGTTTTCACAGAGTACGAGTTTTTCCTTCTACCCGACCGCTGGCATAACACTTAATGTGCTTCTGGCATGTCGCAACCAATCAGTAGTAGAAGTCTTCACTCTAGACTGTCTATTGGCACATCACTTAAAAGTGGTCACTGAACTAGTTTGTTCATTGCCGACTTCGTTGGCTTATGCCTTGGTATACTCGCCACAATTAGAGCTCCTTCAATCACAAAGTGTTCAGACCGATTTAAGGAATATACCTCAAGAAGCGTATTCGTGACCCTCGTGGTTTTATTACAACCCACAGTTTCAACTGCCGCTGACGCTTGATCTTTCTTCAGCCCGAGCGACCTCAAACATTCTGACTTTATTAATGTTACATCAGAACCGTTTTCCAAAAGCGCATAACCCACAACTTCGGCATTTCTCGATTTCAACCGTACAGAGATCATTCCTTAACACACTAAACTGTTTAGTGATTTGGTAAATCCGCAACAATTCTGCGTACCGAGTTTATCGCTTGAGCCGTTGGTTGTCGAATCATTGCGCAACGGATAGCGGTGTTTTTTATCACACCTGTCAACGTTACAGCGCTTTGTCAGCTTACATTCACAAACTTTATATTTTTGCCTAAGACAGACAAAACAGATACCCTTGCTCTTTACGTGAGACCATAGACCTTGAACTGTAAGCATTAAATTTGTGAGCATTTATAAAGATCGTGATCATCGGAACACATACTGCATTTAGTTTTTACGGTCGAACCATTCCACTACTCTGATTGCAGGTGGAAATTCATTCTTAAGCTATAACCCTTTTTGCGCAATTTGCCAACCGTCCAAATCGACTACTAGCTACTCTCGCACGAGATGCTATAAACTTAGTGAGCTTGGTCAACGTCGGCTCTCTATTTTCTTCAGTCGATTTACCCACCAAGTCCGCCCACTGAGTTTGCATAGATTGAGGTAAAAGCCTTACTATTCTCTCTAAAGTAGTTAGAGAAATTAGATGGGCTGTACACTTCATCTGTCCCAAGACCATGGAACAATTTTGCATTCTTATAGCTAGGTTTGATAGCTGCTTCGACTCATTGTAATCAAAATTTGCAGTTTTGAATCAGTCTTCCAACGTTTCTCGAGAAATTACTTGTGCCTGTCCAAACAGCCGTTTTAGAATTTCCCTGGCCTCCTTATAGCCACCTGAGGCATTCAACATGACACACTCCTCAATGGCGGTTTTCATCCTACCCCTACCATAGTGCATCAAATGAAGCAGGCGTTGACTATAATCCATGACTCTTGATTCTACATAAGTCTCAAACTCCCTTAAAACCTTCCAGTAACCTCTTGGTTGTCCATCGAAATAACTTAATTCAACCCTTGGTAGCTCTAGACTTACGACAGGCATCATAGGCATTGCGCTCTTCCCTTGCTTCACATCTAAACTAAGATTTTCTATGTCATCTGTCATCGAATCGCAACTAGTATAACTATCATGATAATAGCCCCTATTCGAGTCTGAACCATGACACATAATGGCATCGAAGAGCGCTTGCCTTGTTAGAAGGGATCCTTTCTTTTGTTCATCTGCCCTAACAACGATGAGCTTTCGGCTCAACTTCCCTTGACGAGTATCTGGCATCACGACCGGGGGGACAGAATACCATCAGGAACGGAACTCGTAATCCGCGAAACGTCAGCCAAGTTCGACCAACAGATTGATACTTGTTTATTACTATCCAACCAATAATTGAACAAGGGCACGTGTCTGAACGCGAAGACAGTTATTCTTTAATCTCACCTTTGTTTGGATCTAACGGTGGTTATTTGTAACAGTGCTACATCAAGAAAGTGATATTGACGAAATATTAATTCAAAACTTGACAGCAATCAGAGTTTTATGCAAAAGTGAGCTCTAAATGCTTCTAAGTTTGGTTCACTTTCGTTATTGTGGTGGTGGCAGTTTATTAAATATAAATTGAAGCAATTAAGCGTTAGGCTATTTATGAATAGTATATGAGTTGCTAAGGTACAGACATGAACCGTTCTATCCATTATAAGTGTCATCGTTTTCAACTCTGAACTGACATATTATTGTGTAACATATATGTGAAAAATTACATGAGCAACAATGGACGTTGATTGCTTTTCCTGCCGGTTTCATGAACAGGAAATGTGTACTTTAGGTACCACATTGTATTGATCACATATTTTTCATAAATAAAGCGATGCGTGTTTGTTTTGATGTGTCTGTTATAGGATTTATCGACGAATCACTCAGATTTACGATAACAGTTATTTGATTTTGGAGCAAATTCACCCATCCCTTTGGCTAACTAGAGTCTTGGAATTATGGCTGATGTCAGTTCGTGATGAAAAACCTTAATCTAATTCCTAACACTGACCATCAACTGTAAATCATAATCCTTATTCTTCAAACCATTTTAACACACTTATAAATACATTCTGTTAGCCTGTTGTTTCATTTAGTTATTGAATTTGATACTGATAACGAAGTTAAATTGTATGTTTCGCGAAGGATTTGTTGTTTTTCAGAATTGCATTAAGCTGAGAAGGCTTTCATACGTTTTCTCATATGCAAGTTATGGCTTCTGTCAACTAATTAAAAGAATCAGAACTTTCTAATCATGAAGTCTATGCCGGTAAACAACCTAGAAAATTTCTGAATATGGAAGTTTATGTGGAGAAACAATTTAGAAGTTGGCTATAACTTTGTTTTATATTGCCTAATGAATTACTTAAATATAAATATAAAAAATATACCCAGAATTTTGCATTAAGTCCTATTAGCGTGTATAATTATGTTGTAGTTTGCTACTAATACTACTTTGATAATAGACTGAATTCCAAAAAGGGTAAATTTATCATGTAGTTACTTTGTCTGAAAGATTTTACGTGGAAGTTACGTCACTGTCTACACTGACTCATCGTATCGTGATAATGAACAAGAATACCTAGTACATCTAGAGAACATATTTGTGCTTGGGATGGAATAATATATTCAATGTGAATAGTATTAAGTTCCACACAATCACCACGTCTGTAAAACTGAGCCATGCCTTCCGACTGAATGAATGTCTCTGTGTCCACGACTGCCGACCTTCTCCAAGTCTCTCACGCCGAATATACATCATTTCAGTTATTATATACTTGATTTTGAAGACCATATGGTTGGGAAATAATGCCTCTGCAAGTATCCAAACGAAAACTGTCATAGTGAAGAAACTTATGTATACCATGCAACATCCTAGGGAAACATCTGAAGTGATGCAGTGGGACACGTTTTCGTATAAAAAAGGGAAAACATAAAGTAAACATTTACTCGTCAAGAACATTAACAAATTTTCCCATGAAATTACAAAGAAGACTAAAATAAAAATTGGGCAAATCTTATTGATGCATTATTACCACTATCTTAATATTTATTTATTTTGACACATAAATATTGGTGCAAGAGGGCACCAAATATATATGCGCCACACCAAAACAAGGAAAATGTGGAGAGAGAAGAAAAAAAGGTAGGGAGCGCAAAAGAAAAAGAAAAAAGAGAAACAATATCGACCAGATTAGTGTAGGGAAGTGTAATAATTATAGGTGAAACGGAAAGGTACAATCCGAAGAAGTCTTTCAGTTAAGGGGAAGAAGCAACCACTTTTTACGAAGAAAGTAAAAGTAAGTTACAGCAAAATCGCCATTAGTTTCTATCCCGAGCCATATCTGATAACGTCTCTAACCACTGTGTTACACCATCTCTAAAACCCCGGCCGGCCCTTTGCAGCTTTCTTTTATATCAGCACTCCGCTTTTCCAACCAGTCTCAGCTCTAGCAAAAAACATACGACGTGGAATTCTCTGGGAAGACATTCGTGGAACGTGTTCAAGCCACCAAAGTTAATGTTTCAAGATAGTGACAAAAATTGCATAATCGTCTCTGAACCCGAACACACGATCCCGAACTTTTGCTTTATCAAAATGGTGTTGCCACTGAATGTCAGCAATTCTTCGGAGACAGCGATGATCGAACACAGAGAGTCGTCTAACATCCTCAACTCGGAGAGGCCAGGTTTCACAAGCATAGAGCAAAACTGCTCTCACCGTCGCGTTGTAGATCCGACCTTTTACAGCCACACTAACATCACGAAGGCGCCAAAGATGGCCCAGATTGGCATAAGCCGCTCTGGCTTTCACTATACGTGCATTGATCTCATCACTCACGCCACCACCAGCACTTATGCAGCTACCCAGATACACGAACTTCTCGACTACTTCTATCTGGTCAACATCCAGAGTGAGTACAGGATTAGAATCCTGCCAGTCTTGTAGAAGTACTTTGCACTTCGAAGATGCGAAGCACATACCATACCACTGATTGCCAACTGATTAAGTGCGGATTGCATGGCTTGGGCATTCTCGCACAGTAAGACGATATCATCCGCATACTCAAGGTCGAGAAGTCTTTCTCCAGGCAACAGATCCACACCACCATTACTTACATCCATCAGAGCTGTTTCCAGAATGTCATCGATGGCAAAGTTGAAGAGGAATGGAGAGATTGGGCAACCCTGCCTAACCTCACTGCTCGGATGGAACAATGGAGAAAGGTGGTTGTATGCCCTCACTCTGCCTGAGGTGTTTGTGTATAGGGCTTTTAGGATGTTAATAAACTTCTCAGGCACACCCTTCTTCAATAGACAATCTCAGAGAACAGTCCTACCCAACGAATCGAAGGCAGCCCTGATATCAAGAAACACTACGATTGTTGGCCTTTGATAAGTATGGCGGTGTTCAAACATTTTGCGGAGGGTGAAGATATGATCAATACGTCCTCGACCAGAACAAAACCCAGCCTACTTCTCCCGAGTCAATCTTTCTCGTGTTTTGAACAACCTACGAAGTATGACGGAAGCCAATAGCTTGAACGCAATCGGAAGTAGACTTATGCCCCGATAGTTGTTACATGAACGACGTGAACACTTTTTAAAGATAAGGATTATTGCCAATTCATTCCATGACGTTGGTACACTTTCTAGCTCCCAGACCTTTGTAAACAACGTCGTCAGCCCCTTAGTCAGAAAGTCACCACGATCTTCAAAAAGAGCCGGTGATTTGTAGCGTTTGAAGATTTGGAGTTCCTTGCGGACTTCCACCTCATTTGGTGGATCAGTCGTCACCGGCCATGGAGAGCAGGACAGTCTGACCGATGTTGCCGTAGCAGCAGGCCAGTTGGACTGCCCTTCGAAAAATTCTGCTCATCGTCCAACAACGTCGATGGATGTTAGTGATTGGCGTTCCGTCATCCTCGTAGATTGTTTCGCTCACACCAGACATCTTGCTGCCAGTAGCTCTGATGAGTTGGAAGAGCTTCCGGTAATTACCAGATGCAGCTGCTGCTTCCAACTCACTGGCACGCTCCGACCACCAGGCTTCTCGGTCCTTACGCAAGCTTTGCCCGATTTCATAACGTAACATCCTTCGTCTGTGGTCAAACTCACGGTCACCCGGAGTAGACCGACGGGCTTCAATCAGTTGTAGGGAACCAGAGGAAACCCAGTGCTTATAAGCGGGACGTTTCGCGAACCCACAAGTGACTTTACTCGCCATTTTCATGGCGTCATGCAATTGCAACCAATGCTCATCTATACTTTTCGGTGGAATGGTAGCTAGCCTAGAAGCTAGCTCGGTTCGGTACTTACTAGCAACAGAAGTTGCAGCCAGCTTGTTTACACCAATCCTTTGGTGGCGGTCACTTCGTTGTTCACTGAAAAGTAAGGTAAGATTGGCACAGACCAAGGCATGAACAGATTTCAGATAGGTACTCCAAAAGAAGCGGTAGTCTTGTACACAATCACACCAGTGGTATCTGATCGCGATGTGATCAATCTGTCGGGGCATAGGCGGAGATGACAAAAAGACATCGTTTCTCACGCCGATTTCTTCTCAGTTTGATGGAACTTTCTAATCTAACAGCGCATAACCAACTGTTATTGGGGATCCAATCCATTAGTGCTGCCTCAGCTCTAGCGCTCAGTGCGACACCAACGTCAGCAAGACCAGACGAAGATGCCACAGGGTCTCCGGATAAGCGCACGTAGAACAAGCTTTTTGAAGTGACAGATGGAGAACGAATTTGTAGTACTTCACCAGAGTCTTGAATACGGATCTCGGATAGACAACACACGTCAATATTAAGACTTTCCAAATACATAACCAGCTCTATCTGTTGTCCGACCCGCATAAGTGTGCGAACGTTGAAGGCAGCCAGTTTGAATGGTGCACGTGGTTTCAGAAAAACTGCTTCAGTATTCGTATTAGGTGGTAGCATACAATTTTCAACCAAGCAGTGACTCAAAAACGTTTAGATAGAGCCGGATTTTCGCCATAGGCGAGCTGTTGTATAAGTCGAAAATAAGGATGGACAGAGTGAAAATAAAAGCGAGTGAACAGATGACGTTGTAAATAATAATAATAATAATAATAATAATAATAATAATAATAATGTGAATTGTTTGACAGTAAATCGCAGCGAGAATAGTTTTCAGTAAATATCATAATTTTCATTATCATTATATTTGTGCGTAGGCTGAGATACTGCCCGGGTGCCCAGACCGAAGCAGGTGGTTTTCTTAGGGGGCCACACCCCGAGCCTCTGACCTAAATGTCTAACCCACAAGGCAGTGGAGCATCATGAGGAGATGCCGTCCCATGGAAGCCGGTGACCAACGATTGGTTCATACGCCATTTGTTCCTTCAGGATACTGGAGCCCATGTGCACCATTGGTTTGGGATCCGGTTAAAGCGCCGGACATTCGCTTTTCGTCCTCTCATTTTCGTAAACAACACCTGTGTCACGAGAAGGCGGTGAGTAGGACTTCTCTGGCAGAGGCTGTATGCGCGTGGCCATGTGAGAGCATTTCGAGAGGGAGGGCGAGTCCACCTCACACTCGGCCATACCAGGGTATTTGGGGGCATTATTAATACTGGTACCGGAAGAGTTAAATTCAGTGCAGAAAAATCAGCTTAAAAGTTAGATGCACAATTAAGTTAAAGACACTGGTATAAAAAACTAGTAAACTGTTCCTGTAACATTTTTACGCTGTTGCATTCGGATCCATATTTTCTGTCGTAAAGAATACTACATACAGGCCAGCGCTAGAAAAACTAGGGTCTTGTCTACTTATTGATAGTTTTTAAATAAAAATTGGCTCCGTTTAATCTATACGGTGTTTATTTCGTCTGAATAGTTAGATTCTTATCACCATGGAAGATGTGAGTGTTATCGATCTTCCGTTGACTGCAAAGTCTAAGAATTTTATGAACTATGGTGTTTGTACATCGTAATTAATCGAGTTTTCTTGTGAGAGTTCGTCTTCCTATGCATGCCAGTAGCATATGACGACAAAGACATTGGCATGTGTCAAGTTATTCAGGCAAACAGAACAGGACGCCCTCGACCGAAAATTGCCACCAAAAATTACTTAAACCGGACAAAATTTTTATCAGCATAGGGAAATTGGTAAGTTGCGAAGCAATAATCAATCCAAAGTGTAAATTACATGACTGAGAGAGCTATATCACTGTTTATCGCAATGATTTTCCGGTTTCGCTGCAGCGAAAGATCACTTAAATATGAGAATACCTGATATTCGTGCGACCCAACGGACAACTAACTAACCCATAGCAATTTAATTTTGGAACGTCCGTCTCCTGTCTGACCATTCAAGGTCGTTGAAATGAAACGGTGACTGGCTTTGAAAGAATCTAACATTTTTACGGTACCTGTAACGATCAGAGAAACGCTGTACTTAAATCGAGAACACTGTCAGTTACCAAGTTAATTATCTCTTCAGCGTGGAATTACTCAACCGTGCGATAAATTAATGTGAAGAACTGTTACGTGTGAAAAGTGTCAGATCAATGTATAAACACTTAGTATCGAACGTTCCTCAAAACATCTGAAAAAACTAGTGCAGAAAGTCACGATAAAACATAGTAAGATGTTAACGATTAATTTTTTTTATTTTATCTGACTAAAAAATATAGGTATTTAGGATTCCGCATTCATTTCTTATAAACTAAGATACTGCTGGTGTAACATTCATCAGTAATTTATTCACGAAGATTCCCGAGACGGAACATGCCGAGCTGTGACTGATAAGACTGATGTTGTTGGTGACGAACAGATGAGAAGGTACATTATATTTGCTTACTCAGGAAAATTGGAAGTAAACCAAAATGTATTAGTCTGATAAAACAACTTAAGTGAATGGAATATTCCCAAATTTTTAAAGTTAACATTAATAAGCATTGAAGGTGCACAAAATTTCTATAAATAATGTTCAGGTTACGTTTAAAATGTTTATTCAAGGTGGTGTGGTTATTCAGGGTTTGACAGCGCTTTTGTCCCAACCAAGATTATATTCAATAGATCCCAAACTCAGTAAAATTAGAAGTCAGAAGTGAATGTGCTAATGTGTGTCCAATAAATAATGAGATCAGCATCAATGTCGAAGATTTATATGGTTCTGTTTACTGCTAAAATATTTCAACATTCCAAACAATAATACACAATATCCTATGAAAATAACTGACTTTCTCAAATACCAACACTGGCTGCTGTAGGAGCAGAACCAAATAAAAGCAGGTGTATAAGGTCTTCAAGAACATAATTGCGAAGCGAACCTTGACAACACAACTTGCTGAACTTCGGATTCAAAAAAGATCACCAACAGGAGGAATGTAAAAATTATTTCAAGCATATCGGCTCTCAAAGAACATACTCAATAGACTTGGGTCGCTTTTTTTAATGTACGTTTCTCAGAGTGTCTGAACTTCTGTTTAGTGATTCAAATGACGGTATAAATTTTCCAGTATCTGAATGAGACCAGACTCAGAGGGAAGATCACCATAATATAATGTCCTGTGTGATGTATACTAAATTCGGCATAATTCTGAAATAATTTCTCATGTGTTTAATGGGAATTACTTTTGTATTGACAATTCCACGGAAACTTTAATAGCTGCGTCATATTTAATATTCCGCAAGAATGTCGTAGGTGTTGGTAACGAATCTCGTGATCTATTCACGAAACTTAAATAACACCGCCGTTTTTGGATAGTGACGTTTTACGAGGCATTGCGTCATTCTGGATAAAACAGTAGATTGGCTTCTCTACCAAGTCGACGTTCACTAAAGTAATGTAACCGTCCAAAATGGCTGTCTATGAAATATAATGTCCTGAGCAGACTTCATGTTCGTAGCTGAAAAGATGAAGTGTTTCCATCGCAGTGTTACTACACGTAAAATAATTAAGTACAGAATTTATTTGGCTTCATAGCACGAGGCTGAATCAGCACATCTTAGAGGTAATGATTAAGTAAGTTATGGTTGTTCGTCCCTTTAATATGCAATCACTTGAGTCAATAAGTGATGTTGCAGGCTAACCTCCAGTCTGTTTTCAAGCCTCAAGACTACTAAATGAATATCATTGTGTATGAGCTGCAGAACACGACTCAATATCATCTTGATTGTTTAACTACTTCACGTTATTTCACTTTGTGCGCAGTAAGTCGCAGAACGCTGTATGGAGCGGTTTTCAAAGTTGGTGCTCCTCAATAGTCAGCCCTCCAGTTTGTTTCAAGGCAATAACTTACTTCACCTACTGCACGATGTTCAAACTTCGGAAAATTTAGAATACTTTCAAGCAAGAGATGTAATCATATGTGTCGGAAATGCTATTAGCAGCTGTCCGGATAATGCACTTCAGCAAAAAGATTTGTTACTTTCCATTTCCGGTATGTTGGTACTGACTTGTTCATTATTTCAGAACTTCTTTTCAAACGGTCTTTTGATTTTAAAGAAAGCTCGTCAGAAACTCTTTTAAAGAGGGTTTTGGATGGAATCTTTGTGGTATTTGTCCTATACTGAAAAATATTTAATCATCGTAATTTTCTAGCCACTTGCCAAGCTGTCTAAATCAAGTAGGTTTTCGTCTAACTTTAAAATTCGGTAGCTGCCTGTGACGTTGTACAAAAGTTTTTGGTTCGTATGCTTGGAATAGTTTTGGATAATAATTCTGACTTGGTTGGGCGTTTCGATGTAAGTTTTGTAACCGGTGATGAAATTGAGTAATGATGTTCATTGGATATAGAATTTCTAGCGTGAATTTTTTACTAATATATTAAGCATTTTGAACGTGATACTTCAGTCTTCGTCGTTCATTGATACTTCTGGTCATTGTGATCATATATATACCTACACCAGTGTTACAATAATTTCTATATATTTTTAGGTTTTACGTTTTATTGGGCAACCTTTTTATTTCCAAATTCTTGTTACTGAGCGAAACTGTTGCACATAAGTACTGTCTTTCATTACCATAGCGATATTTTAGCTTGACAACTACTGTCTTAAAAAGTTTATGTATATCTTGTTTAAATAAACTTACTCAGTTTATTACAGGTACTTTATATTTGATAATGTGGTTTGCAACCACTATAGGTATTAACTTTTTACTTAGTTCATGTCTCCCAATTTGAAGTTTTATTATTATTAAACAATTAACCAGAGAGTTGTTCAAACATGCAGTGTTATATGTAGGAACAAATGCTATTTTATCGTCTGTGATCTACTCCCGGTTCGCTTGAGTGGCATAAGACTGAGTTTTTATCAATATTTTGTTGATATGCGAATTTAATAACATTTAATATGGTATCTAAACCAGTATCATAAGGATGATAATTAGAAGAAACTTTCATGACGGCAGTTTTGATATTTTTCTTTGTAGGATGTTTGTACTCAGTTATCTGTATACGGATTGTTCATCAATTAAATCTATTCATCCTAAGTATCGCTCAAAAATATGTTAATTTGTGCGGCCTGAAAACAATGTTTGCCTGTCTAAATACATGACTTTTTGATAATAATAATAATAATAATAATAATAATAATAATAATAATAATAATGGTAATAACCGTTGTGAGTACGAGTTCATGTATTAGGTTGAAATTTATCAATGATTGTGCCGTTGCTTTGAATATTGAATTATAAAACCTTACATAAACATACCTTCTGCCCGTTAATGTAAAATTATCCTCAGGTTCTTACTTCATTGAATTCCATGCTTTCGGGTATTCCCAGTACTAAAAGGAACTGCCTTTGGAACAATCGTATTCTAAGAACAGCTATGTAAGTTTTGGTTCTTTTGTTTAGCAAATCAAAATAACCTTTACATCAACTAATCGTACTAATAGCTCCAATTTTGGAGCTGGTTTGCGCGATTTAGGTGATTTTGATCTCCAGGCTCATTCTTCTGCCCTCCTGCTCAGACTCGTTCCTCGAGAACTCCAGAGACAATTTGCATCAACTTATATCATTCGAGAGTTTCCAACGATTGCACAAGAGTTCTCAAATATTGGAGGCGTAAATTTTGAATTCGTAAGTGTAAATGCACGTAATTATTCAGTTACTATCGGTTCACAAGCTAAAGATTTTTGGAATATTTTTCGTTTCAATTCTTGGTGATTAGTTGTAGTGCTTGAGAAATTATAGATATCAGCTAAGTTACGTAGTTATCTGGGGAATCGAGACATTTCAAGGACTGGCTTTTATGATTCTAATTAACCTCTAGATGGTAAATTGGGAAGTGTTTTTTAATCCAATTTTTTTTAAATGCTGCTCTCAGAGTGCTATTAGAGCGCTATTATTTATCATACAACCGATCTCTCGCCGTTAAATTTGTATCAAGTTTGCTTCTTAAAGAGTTATATATGTCTGGGTAACAATCACTCCAAATTTCTAGTTGTTTACATAGCTTTTATGTCCATATATTGAACCTGAACCTAGTTGCTTAGAATTTGGTACAAATTAAACCTTGAGAAATAAAAAAAATCATGTCTGTCTATACATATATGGTTAAGAAACGTTTTGGGTTATTATTCATGAAAGTGACTACTATTTTAGTGTTGTATGCAAAGTTTTCTTTATTGATGACCAATTTAAAATATACTGATTTTAATCCTTGTTTTCTAAAGTCTCATCTCGTCGAAAAAAATTCTTGAATTTCAGTAAGTAGCTTCTCGTTCAAAGCGTGAGGTCGCTATATTGACTGTATAAGTGTCTAAGAATAGTAATATGCTTGTATACCGACATATTTGTACTGCCAATTGTTACTGTCGTACTACTTTCCAACTTTTTAGACGTACAAAACAATAACATTTAGCTTTTTAAACCGTTTTTAGCTTAATTTTGAAGTTTTTAATCATTTGGGGATAGAAAACAATTATGATCAACTAAAGATCTGCGATCTTAAGCCAGAAATGTACGTTATATTTTTAAATAGTCTGAGAAACTCAGTAGTTCGATTTTTCATCCGAATACTCTTTTCCACATTTCACGACTTTAGGATTCAGGTTTTACAAAGAAATTGATTTCTTAAATTTTAGTTGTGGAGTGAGTGTCGATTCTGAATGGCCATTAGCGGTTGGGAACGCTCTGTTTTATTAGATGGCTTGATAAAAATCAATAGATGGAAACATATATTCGTAGCCCCTAATGCATGTCGGTCGATTATAGTTTATAAAAGTAAAACACGAACTATCAAATTCTATTTCGTCTATCACTAAACATGGAACATGGAGGTCGTTTTGTAGACGGTCTTGAATATTTGTGATCATTTATTTAAATTATTGATAACTGTTTGCACGTTAAATTAAGTGACTTTATAAAACTATTTATGATTGTTACTTGTGCCGTTTTACAAGCTTGTGAATAGTTTTCTGTCCTAACTTACATACTTTTTATCTTTCAAGGAAGTTCGGTCGTTTCTAAACACAATCAATAGTGTAAAAAATGTTAATCCAAAGTTTGAAAGTTTCTTATTTGATTATAATCTCCAATAATTCTAGAATCATCTCTTTGCCGTGTGAGGCTTTGAAGCTTTGTGATTTATCGGTAAGTTCTTAACCAATGATATTATAATAATGTTACCAGGATGAAATAATGGGATTCTGCTTGCTATTTTTAACATGTACACTTAATAAGAAAAATTTCTTTACAAGAGCACAAATGTTTTACATGAATGTAGACAAGAATTGAATGTGGTCACCAATCTCGTTATTGTACATCGGAACTGAGGAAAGATAGGCATCGTCATTTTGTCTTTGAAATTTATTTCACTATACAAACCATATTGCCGATCCTAACCATCGTAGTTAACTACATGTTATCTATGTCCGGAAACTTTAAATATGGTGATTTGATAATGATCTCATTGGCACTAACGCATTCATTACAGTCGTCTAAATATTGAGTTTTGTTATTCTCTCATTCCAAATCTAAGTTTTCTATTTCTAAACTATATTTCTTAATCTTGATTTTCCGCTACAATCATTATGTTCACTGTCCTAGATTATTGTTGCGGTGATATGAAACATGACAATCTGGCTCGATGCACATGTATCGGGTTCCGCTCTGTATAAGACTGCGTGTTTTTATTTGATTCTTCATTCGATAATTTCCCCACAATATTAACTAATTGATCCTTCTTTTCAGAAAGGGATTGAAATAGGTTTGTAGAATTGGTCTTATACTTATTGATCTGACAGCGCTAATTGCCACAAGAAGGACTTCTGAAAACTGTACTAATATAGTGACTTCCACCATATCCTAGTTTGTTTACTTGTAGGTTTTTTACCGTTACTATGATAAATATATAACGTAAATAAAAGTTATTAGTGATTTTGGTCATATACAGATGTCTTTTTTCTCCCAAGGCATCTAAATACTCAATTAAAACTAGGAATTTTGACTAATTCAAGTATATCTCTAATTTCTTTATTATTACGATTTACAAATATTTATGCAGTCTTGCAGCTACAATAACTAGTCTGCTGATCGTTTGTCGTACTCTGTTTATTTTAAGCTGAGGTATCCCGAAACCCCTAATGTCAAAGGGGATGTTTTTTGGTTAGACTTCAATTTGGGTACCAACCGAATCACATCATATTGTTTGGCACCTCTTAACCAAGCCTCCCAAATTTCGGTATGTTTTACCCATGGTTTTATTGCTTACATGAAATGTCTACTTTTTGATACTGCACTTGTTAATACTAGCCAGTTTTCTATGTATTTCTATGTATGGGATATCTAGTTTTCATGTAGTTGATTTATTGCATATAGTTTTCATTAATATCATTATTTTATGTTGTGTTGTAATGTACTCGAAGGTGAATAGTCTCTTCTGTTTTCATTTCCTTTTTCTACCAATGTTGATTGTGCTATGTATTATTTATATCAACATGGCAGTGAAATAACTTCACAACCTAATTCATTTTATCTTTTGTTTATCGGATAGTGCAATTTTCAGTAAAATCTCCATCAATAAGTATATTGTTCCCTCTGCTTTCATTTCGAATGAAGTGTTAGCAATTTATATATGCTAATGTTATATACAAAGATTTGCTTTATTGTTCTGTTTGGTGTATATCATTTTACAGGACTGCACATCTCAAAGTTCGCATACATGGGAGATTTTAACAATCTATCCAGAACTACTTGATTGTTTGGATATTAAGCGTAAGTTAATGGATAATCATTTTTGCTGTTATAATTTCTAAGAGTTGCTTTTCGACTGATCTATTTGTATTTTTCTAAACATGAGTGAGGAAATGAGTCGATTTGTGTAATTTGATTCCTTTTTGACATTTATCAAAATCGCATCCTTTTTGTACTCGGTTTATTTGCATAACCTTTAGATTTTTCATTATTTTACAGTGAACTCCACATAAACTTTTGTCGACTTGATTGTAAATAGCAACAAATAAACTAATGGAAATGTGTCTGTCGGAAAATAGCATCTGACAGTTAATAAATGTGTTAAAAATAAGCGAACAAATTGGTCAATTTTGTTGGGACTTGAAAACATATTTGCATCTATATATACTTTTTAAATCTTAATAGTACGTATTTTACATATCTTGTGAATCCCTTGCGAATGCATTGTCTACGATTTGATAAGGGATCCTTTTTGCCTGTGTTCAAACAGAAAGACAACCTCTTACTGGAGATCGGAACGTTACGCTTTACGAACATTTCGATGACTTTTAGAAGAATAAACCCAATATAAAACTGTATCAACTCAAATGACTAGTATACATTATTCTACTTCAGTGCAAAAATCTGAAGTTTCTTAAATGATTCAGGTTTTATTCATGTGACTACCTATATTTTATAATTACTCTCAATATCTATTTGCTGTTCTGGCCAACGCTTTGTCTAGATGCAAACTATTAACCTAATTACCTACTTGTATTGAAATATATTACCTATTGATAAAAACTATTTTTTCTTATAACAGTTTTAACAATTTTTTACATTTATACGATTTCATAAATAGATTTTCAATAAGTAACTGACAACAACATAGTAGTATACGATGTTTTTGCCTATAACTTTATTGTTTCAATAAAGCAACTACACTAGAACTTAGTTTTACTAACTAAAACCTGGTAATTTAATAGGATAGAACTTTTACAAATATAAGTCATAACCAGGTGTTTGTGAAATCCTGGTTTACATTTCCTCGACGTGTCGATGATGATGCATAACTAGACGACATGGATAGATCAAACAGATAACCAATGTCCCTACAGAATCTCCTCAGTTGGCTTAGACGCACAAAAATAAATTTGAGAAGGGGAAAATACTACCACATGAAACGTGAATTACTACCCAAAACACATTCCATTAATTACTTTGAAACCCAAGTGTTTCCCCACTAGAGCATACTTATGTTGTCATAATACTCTTATTTGTTGTTAGCAGGTTTATCTGTCTGTATGTATTGTGGTTTCAATCATACAAAATATTTTACATAGTTAATTTGAAAATTCCAGTTTAAATGGAATAGGAGTTATATTTATTAATGTTGTACAATACTTATAAAGTCTTGAACTTTCTGAGTGGAACTGAGATTATAGCAGTGAAAATAAACATCACTGTTGTTGGTTTCATTTGTTACTTGAAATAAAATACCAAGACATCAAAAATAGTGTGTGCCACACAACTAGTATTCGTATGCGAGCAGGTGGCTATACTAAGTTCATACGTTATTCAATCCCTTAGGATCCTGAGGATTCTGCATACCATTCAATTGGGGTCGGGGTTTTCCAAATCCACTAAGTGGTATCCTCTGTACCCCCTATCGTTCCGGATATTCTCTTTTCGTACTCTCGTTTTCGTAAGCAATACTACTGTTGCATGAAAGCAGCAAATGAGATACCCATGTGACAGGCTCTTAAATCACAACCTTATGAGAACATCCTGAGAGATCGAGTAGATTCTCTCAACTTACTGGCTTACCTTCAAATGCGGAACACATGAATGGTCAGATCGTCAAACATAAATGTATCGAATTTTCGGCTTTATGCTTTTATTCTTGAGAATGATACCATATTTTAAGTTTGCTTGAAAGAGCATTTTTCTTTTAATGAAGTTGGTTTGAGGATTAAGCCTTGATGTCGGTTGGCTAGAAAGTGAATCTGCTAACTGTAGCAGTTACTTAATTCTAGTTATTTTTAAGTTGTGACCCTTATTTATATGCAAATCCCATAATATCTTTCTGAACAACTTCCGTCCGGATTAGAAACTGATCATATTATGATGTTCATTGTGCTACCGTGATTGACTAAACTATTAATTCCAGGTAACATTATTCTTAATTATAGTGGAACAAAACGTACAACGTTCTTGCACTAAACATGCACAGGTCTATGGTAATTCTTAATTGCATATCTAATTACATTTGATTGGACAAGTAGGTGTGTCGTCTGGTGGCATTATATACATAGTCTTCAAAGTCGATATGTTTACTAAGTATTTTCGCTTCTATAAATGTTCTTTGTCTGAGTTTTGTTCCTACTTTTGCGATCAAGTAATATTTGTGGATGCTCTTCATAAAGTGTATATGTTTCATCTTCTTCATTCAAACTACTCAAAATTGATTCCTAGTTGAAACGGGCGTTATTGTTGTACGTTTCACCATGACTGAGCCGATCAAAGATGTATGTGAATGGGCAAAATCAGTTTCTGGATATGTCATTGAAGCAAGAATCATAGTGAGTGCTTTGAGTAAGAATTTCTTCCAGCTAAAGTTTACATCATCAACTGTTGTTGACGACAGTGAAGAAGCCAATTTGGTTTGTATTTTGAGGCGTTTACAATCTTTGCGTCAGGTACGTTAACATCTTTGTGTTAGTATTATCTGATATAATGACGCTTCGGTATCATTATTCATTCTGGAAATTATTTACAAGGCATACGGTGTTAGAGGCAATTTGGTAGTTTTTCGACGTTGCAGAGTTTTATGTTTTCTCAAGACACTTTGTCTACTATTTGCGGTTATTTGTTATACCCGGAGATGTGCATTGTTAAGAAAAGATTTATATTGAGATACTTCCCAAAAAATCTCTGTTCATATTTAGTTTTGAAGACCGGAACTCAGTGTTTATTGTTTAGCGTAATATAGCTATAAGACTACATAAGATGATAAATTTACTCAACTTATAGGAACATTTTTAGCATATATTATGTTATGTTATATATACTGTTTTGTAGTAAATACGCTGTACCGTGTACAGGAGGTCATAAAATAAGTCCAACTGGAGTAGACATTGATTTCATTTCTGGAAGTTTGGTCATTATTGATTCTCAGATCCGATATGTCTGGTAAACAAATACTTAACATTTATGTACTCTCTTCTGGTTCACCTATTGGATTACTGTAAAACTAAGTAAAATAATGTGTTTGTAACGAAGACATGTCGAATTCCGTTTCCATTTTATTAGTTATTATTAGTAGTATTTCATAGTTTCCTTCAATATGGTTATTTATCAGATACTTTTATTTTATTATTTAAATTCTATGATGAAACGAATATGAATATTCTCAAATTTTACATAAAAATCATAATTACCATTCTAGTTCAATGATAAAAACTTAACATGATCCTGATGTTTTAATTGTAAATAACGTTGGTTGACAATTCATCAGGTTTGCAAGGCCTTTCGTGTTAAATAAATTGGTCAGAGAGAGCTCGATTACCCTTCAGTTTAAAGTTAAAATAAGTTTAATTCCTAATAATGACATTCAACGTCAATAACTGATCGGCAATTTTAATGAAAAATGCCTGAAAAAAAGTCAAGCAAGGAAGTATTTTTTTCCTTTGATATTTGCCTTTGTGCTTTATGCAAATATATGGATAATAAAACCAATACAAATCAAAAGTTAATGAGTTAATAATATTTATAACTTGACAGTTTTACATGAAAATGATAGTGAATAATTGACTAAAGAGTTCAAAAGTTGTTGAAAGATTGCGTAATAACCAATAAAAGAGAGTTTTAATGTTTACGCAAACTTTCGACAACTTTTGAACTCTTTAATCAATTATTCACTATCATTTTCATGTAAAACTGTAAAGTTAAAATAATGAAATAATGCTCATCGAGTGGATATGTTACGTAATAATTACACAATGACATTTAAACTAACATTGAGTAATTGGAAGAAAGTGTAATAATGATATTCAAAGTAATTATTAAATCAAGGAGTCGCTACGTTGCATAATATATGAAAAAGAGAAGGAACAAAATATCTTAATGGATGGTCAATAGAATAGTAGTTACGTAAGAAACAATAGATGCATGTTGAGAAATTACAAAGATCAAAAAACAACAAAAACAATGAAAAATTTGAAAAATCCAAATGGGATAAGTACGAAAAATAGTTCTGCTGAAAAAAATCTTATACCGATGGTTAAGGTAGCGAAAGTGGTTGAACAAATTTCTTTTGAGTGCAAGGGTTAGGTTTGCGAACGTGGATTGCGATGGCTTCCGCAATGTGCAAAAGGCGCACTCGTAAACCATGTGTCGAATTTGATGGAATATGGTAGATAACCTTAAAACCTTTATTCAATTCAACTTGATGACCTGTGTCAACCAAGTGAGTGAGAATAGAACTTTTAATCACTCTTACTTGTCCTTTGCTTAACCACGACGGATGGTGCTCTGTTACACGGTGATGAACTTGCCGAATTGTATGCCCTGTATAACTGGCTCCACAGGGGCAGTGGAATAGATAAATACATATGGATTTGGCGAATTCAGATAATCTGTCTATATTGGCCGTTCTTATTGTGGGGTGGTTGTAGAAGATAGCATTTAATCTGGCTGCAATGAATGTTTTTTGTACAGTTTTTCTTAGTCTCTGAGTCACAATTTCTTCAGTAGCGTCGTTTAAGAATTGTAATTTTATGAACAATACTTTCTTACGGACGGTAGGTATCTTTGTCCTCCTTTTCATCTCCTTCATGTGTTTGTCGATGAATTTCATAGGTTACTCATTCTTACTAAGTAAGTTACGAATATTAACCAATTCATCTCTAATAGTGTCATCCGAAAACATCATTCTGACACGATGAGTCAGGATCTCTATCAAGATCCTTTTGTATCTGATTGGGACCGCACTGTAGAAATGAGTGTATTGTCCTGTTGCAGACTTTCTATGTACCCCTCTTTTCAAAGTTCCGTCTGCTTGTCTAGTTAACTGGACATCTAGAAATGATATGCTATTGTTCTGTTCTTCTTCTGATGTAAAATGAATTGATGAATAAACGTTATTAAATGTATTCAGTAAATTGTCCTTATCATGTTCTTTTTCTAATAATATGAAAGTATCCTCTATATAGCGATAATAAGTTGGTAAATGGTTAATTGTGCTTTTAAGTGGTGCATTTTCCAGTTTTGCAAGGAAAATGTCCGCCAGTAGAGGGTCCAGTATTTACCACATGGCTACCCATTCTAGATCGCTATAATATTTGTTGTCAAATCTGAATTGGACATTCATTATGCATCTAGTACTCAAAGAAATTAATTAGGTACATACAATTTAATTACAAACGTTGGAATATATTTCCCAGATTTTTGATTTGTTTCGTTAATGTATTATTACCGTTTGATTATTATTGATTTTATTACCAGTTGTAAAACATTTATGTATTATTATAATGTTATAATAAGGAGCTGATTGAGAAGAAATTTCTACATGTTTAATTTTTTAAATGTCGAAATAGGAGTATAAAGTATATATGTAAGTTACATTATTCATTTTGGTGTTTTATTCAAAAGATTAAGAAATACAGAATACTTCTCGCATTGCTTCATTCCGTTGCGTAGTCATTCTCATGCTCATTAATAAAATGGCCTTACTTAATTTTTATTGACATATATCTTAACTGCACATTGTGTTTAAAATATTGTTTGTTAAAATAACACATAGATCATGCAAAATCATAATCAAGTTGTTAGTCATCTTTCAACGTTTTTCAGTCAATCAAATTTGAAGTAAGATCTATTACAAATAGAAATTTCTCTAAAAACTAACAGTATCAAGTACTTGAATGCTGCAACATTTGTTTGAGTCGAATTTATGGTCACTAAGACAACCTTTTTTGACCACATAAATTTGTGCTTCAAAATTGTTTGTGATGTATTTCAAATGTTTGCTAATTTCTCGTTATCTGTTTAAACATAATTTTTTGGTGTAGTGCCAAAACATACTCCTCTTTTTGTTGCGAACTAGCAGAAATCTGTACCTTCACTAATTATTGATGTTTAATCAGCGAAAATCATAAAATACCTTTTTATGGGGAGTTTTGTGAGTTTATGCGGAATTCAGGCTATAAAATGATTTTTCTTATCCTTCAAACATCGGACTTTCAAATATTGATTATCTTTGCATTTATATTGTAATTCCTAAAATATATCTGTAATTATACATTGTGTATTTATAGTATTTTGATTTTGAAACCTTCGAGACAACCACTCATTTGAAATCTCAACCACTTGTTAGCAATAACTCTTTTGGTTCAATTGCTACCTCACCTGTAAATGTCGATTCAATTAAACGAGAATGTTTTACTCAAAGTAAACCGTTGCCGAAACTAATGGAGGTAATTTTAAAAATATCTATGTAGTGTTGTAAATGCTTATCTTGTGCTGTAGATGTGTACACCAAAGCGGCTAAATAAATCAAGTACATCATACCGGTCATCTATTGCGTGTTCCCCTATTGTGTACAATAGTAAACTTTACTCTGTGGTTACAAATGATGAAGACTCACAGACCCATTTGTGTAATAAAAAAGACGAAGCACTACCAGGAGATGGTGTTTCTTGTGATCCTACGGAAGTAATTGTCAAACCAGTCACTTCAGTGCACAAATCTGACAGTTCCCAAAATCTTTCGGATGAGGAAGTTCACGAAAAATCAATTCATACTAACTTTACTGTTAGTAATAGGGCATTGGATGTTGATCTGGATAAATCTACACCAGAAATACCTCGTAAACTGTAAGTTCTAGCCTAATTTATTTCACTAAGTTAGTGCAGTCTTTCGTAAGTCAATTAGATCACTTTTTATTCTATAAGCTCGGGTACTTTACATTAGTTGTTTTTTTCATTTGTTCCATCTTAGTTACTAAAATTAATTACGCTTGATATTTAGTGGTTTTTAATCCTTGTGGATTATTATCAAGTTTTACATAGGGCCATTTATCAATTCAATTTCTATTCATAACATTAAAACAAGTTTTCTCTAATTTAAATTTCAGATTTTTGGATACTTCACCAGTAGTTTGTTTAAACATATTAGAACCTCAAATCAAAGCCGATCTTAATGAGTTTGAAGTAAAAACACCTGAGAATATCAGATTAAATTATGTTGAAGGTAAATAATAACTTTTTTGTATGGAATGAATCATATTCTAGTTACTTTGTAAGTCATGCTATCTACCATATCCAGTACCTTTGATAAACCAGGAAAAAAAGCTCATTTGGAATAATTCATTTGTTAGTTCTTGAATTACCCGTTGTTGATATTAAGGGTTAGAACTGACCAGCCTTTTTTGGTATACGTATATCTTGAGCGGATTGCCTCGATATATCCATTAAGTTACAATCATTTTAAGCAAAATTTGTTTGTGGCTTGGAGTGGAATTGAAGACACACGTTTCGTTTCACACACAACTCGTCAGCTGGATGTTCGTGCATTCGTGTCATTGTTTACACTGGGACTCCAATCCACTAATTTTCGCTTATAATGTCGTAAGCGCACATATGCCATAAGAGATTGATCAATCACATTTCCTAAAATCAACAAAAGGAATATTCAATTTCTTAACAAATTAAAGTTTGTTGCCAATGCGTAAACCAGTAACTATCTGAATTCCGTAGCTAACGCATTAGGCGCTCAAAAAGAGATGGACTGGATTCACTTTTTAGTCCAAACATTGACACTGGGGCTCAAGTTTGGCTGACGAGCCCCAAATAAAATGGAATTAATTTCCTGAATTTAAGTTGTACTCACTGCTAAACTTTAGTTAAAATAAGTTATTATCATGCTGTTGAGAACCAGGAATTATAAAATTTGAACTCCTTGTAACAAACTATTCCTAATTTACAGGATACAGCAATTTAATATCTACCGCTTTAGTTTCTTCTTTTTAAAAGGTACCAATATATTGTTGTCCATTATAATTCATATACCTTATAATTTCACTCATATCTTGATTGTTTCTCTTGTCCTTCCGAACTGAATATGTTTGTTTCTACGTCCATTGTCAGTTATATGTTAACCCAAATATTGCTACTTTCCACCTTTCCCATTTTATTCGTTGTAAAATTATATCACATTTCTTATGTGCATAACCTCAGCAAAATCAACGTTTAGTCGCTTTATAAAATTAAATCCAAGTTTAGAACACTTCATTTAAAGGTTGTTTGTTACACCTTGAACACGCGAACAAAATTCATTTGTTTAGTCTTTTCTGTAGACTAAAATACACCTTGATGCATAGGTCTGCCACACGAATAGAAATCGAAGTAAAATCTGCCTAATTTGCAGGGGTTTATTTAAAGTTAATCTCAAGAATCATGTTTCCCCATTCATTCCTAGTCGTAAGCTGTGTAAAGTAAGTGAGAAGTTACTTTTTGCGGAGTTTACTTGGTGTAAGTTAGCAGACAAGTTGTATCCTTATTTTGTGAAAGCCGGGTCTCAGTATTAACCAAATATAGTATCACTAAGACCTTAGTTTCGTCACAAAACTTTAGGTTTACAGCACTGTGGTGTGAATAATCTCACTTCAAGCTGGCGAACACTGATTCCTTCAATTCGATTATGTCTGGTGAGTGTATAAACTTTCATTTTCCGACCTGATATCTTAAACATTATACTACCTTCGTTAGTTCCGTTGTATAATCTTAATTTTCTGAATAAATCACAGAAGACGACAAGTGTTTACTTCTTGTTTTGCTTTTGAAAATCGGTCACCGATCCAAATATATAACTTTAATAATGCTAGACTTGCTTTCGTCTTATGAAGAAAATATAAAATAACAGTTATCATAGTATCAGTAACCTGATTTACTCTTTATTCTTCAATTTTTGTAGCTAATGTTAGCACAAATGTTTGCGAAGAAATTGTAGACAACTTGTCATCAGTGTCATCTTCTAAAGTTATTTACAAATTAACAGAACTTGACAAGAGTGCGAAACAGCTTGCAAAAATTACTAAAGAACCACAAGTTCTTACAGAAAACTTTGATTCCAATATTTTGAAAATTCCTAACTTAGCTAAATCTCCTAAACCTAATTCTGATTCAATAATAATAGTAAGTGTTTTTTTATTCATATGTCCACTTTGTGTATTACTTTTGTAAGTGTCCAGTGTTTTTCAATAACTCGAACTGACATTATTTTGGTTTCTTCCCTTCATCTATTTTATTTATAATCACCGTATACATATTTTAATTTCACGTCAATGAGTTGATCTTTGTTAATATGTTATTGTGGAGATTGTTGAATTTCATTAAGACCATAAACCGATCAAAGTCAGACAACGACTGAAAACCTGGAAGCACTGAACGGCCGTTTCCTCCTAGTATAAGACTTCGGCAGTGCGCATTCACTAACCCGCACGCGAAAATCTAACCCACGACCTTCAGTCTCTCCCAAAAGCCTAATTTCTAGACCACTGAGCCAGCCTTTAACAGTTTTAATGACTAATTTAAATCAATCCATGACATTAGATGACCATCTTCGATTTTCTTCGGTAGATAAATGTCTCAGACCTGACATGTGTTAAATCCGCTGATCACTGTTGTCAATGAAACTACAGGAACGTACTCTCGAAGTTAGTCACTAGTAATCACATGATGACCAATTTCTTCCTATATTTTCATGATGATTAAAATATTTGTCACTTATGCAGCTACTGAATATCTTCAGCCCTTAAATATCATTTGCTATCATATTCAAGCTAATGAGCTGTTCAAATTTTTCAATTTGTGGCTACTTTTACAGTAGATATGTAAGCTATGTAAAATATCAAAGATTTCTAAAAACAGATTTGTACAGAATTTAGGTGTAACGTAAGGTTGTATTTGGTAAAGTCTAATGTTGTAGTACAGAATGACTTTTTTAATTTTTGGGACCAATCAAGAAGATATGTTTTCAGCTAGGTGATCGCGTTGTCATTATATTGCAAATCTGGAACATTCGATACAAACATGTAATCATTGTCTGATAGGTTTTTTTGTGATTTTGATGATAATGTTTTATTCAAGTTGAACTCATCTTTTTGGGCATTATAGTTCACTTTGTTGATTCGGTAGATTTTATAGTTGGTTTCTGTTTCATGCTGTTATCTCTGCCAGTGTGTTTAGCTACAGAGAAGCTGATAAATTTGATGTTCTTTTCTTAATGAGTATGATTTATTCAACTTGTTTCTTAAGCCGGATACTTAACCAAATTCAGCAAATTGTAAAAAAGTTTCTAAAACATTTACTGTTTGAACAGGTTTCAGGAAAACAAGATGACTCAAACTTACGCACTCGCGAATCTGAAGTCCCAGAACCTGATACTTCTCTATCACTATCATCATTGGTGGGAAATGACTCTCCACTTCATAATGTTCCTCCTATGTCTTCCTATTTAAAACTTATCACTTCTAAATCCAAATGCAAAAGTTCACTTTTAACTGGTAGAAGCTTCTGCTCATCTGCAAACCAGTCTTTATCTATTTCGACGAAAAAGCTTTGTAATATATCAGCTTCTTATCTTCTGGATATTTCACCTGAGGGAGTTCGTTGTCCACTTACTCCTGAAGAATATACAGGTAATATTAATGACATTTCATTATTTTAAAATCTTTGAATAATAGAGATATTCTGTTAATCATTCTTTTATTCACTGTACAGGATACTTTGATTCCATTACTTTGTGGTTTCAAACTGTAGCTAATACCTATGAGTGGAGTTATTAAATTAAGACAGTTTACTTTTTTATTTAGCTCAGAATATATGTTCATCTCTTCGAGCGACGTGTTCTAGTAATATGTAACGATTAATCAATTTTGAGGTGATGTAATGCATGACTGAATGATATGTCATGCTTGTTTAGATTGTAGGTTGTCATTGAAATGGATTATTTCTGATTAATTTGCCTCCTGCTGTTCGAAGTAGGTTCTGATGATATCCAGAATAATAAAATGACTAGCTCTGAAAACGTAACACCATAAAATGCGTTCACCTAGGCTTCAAATGCCAGTGAATTTAAAAGTATTTTATGCATTTAACCATACTATTCATCTTACTTTTACTTCTGATTTATTTAGACAATAATTAGGCTGGTGTTCTTTGGAACCATTAACTAAATTTGTCATACAATTTATCTAATTCAGCTCTAAAAGGGAAGTTTTAGAAATGCTTTCGGTATTAAAAAATAAGTACAACATCAACACTTCTATCTGAGCCTATCTGATTTAGTTATAAATTCCATAAATTATTAATCTTAGAAGCCCTATGCAGCTTCTGTCTATATCCTATATTTACTTAATTTTACTTAATAGGATTTCGTTTAGAACACTAAAGGTATTTTCTTCAGTTTAAGACAAGAAATCGCTTTTCAATCTCATAGAAACATAATTTTGTCAATTTTAAAGATTGATATAACCACATTGATTAATTCCAATTATCTTTATAGTTGTATCATTACCCAAACTATCTACACAAGTTACATTAAAGGGAAAAACACGAAGAGGTTCCAAACAATTAACTACTAAGCGCAAGATCGGTAAGTCACTTGTGTCTAATTGTTTAAACTTTTGTATATAATTTTACATAATGATAAATTATGATCATAATCAGTGTCTTTTTAAAATTTAATTAACCCTCATGTTTTCTTTGATACGTTATTTAACTGCTAATATTTGTACAAAAAATTAGTAGACCGTGAATAATATATATATATATATATATATATATATAAATGACACAACATTTTCTGTTTATTTGCTTCTCAAATGTATGAGTTCGTCGTCTTCTACTTCTTCACAATATTATTATTTTTCTTTCAGTCTTAATACTACAAAGATAAGTAGAAAATCATAATGAAATAATGCTGAAATCTGCGGCCCAACCACTGCAGAAAACAGATGGATAATATACAGTTCTATAAGCTGCATTAGGTCAACTAATAAACACATTTTTTCTCATAGTTATATGATCGCTTACCAAATACAATGTTAAGAGCTTACAGTTATCCCTTGACAAAGTTTCTAAAAACCCAGAAAAGGAAGCAAATGTTTTATCCAATCAGCGTTGAATAAAAGCTTTTTAGAAACATCTAGAAAAGTGAAGGATAATATGTCACGTTTCATGGGGATTACTTCATACGTTGTTATCATATTGACTTTGCACCTTTCGTTTGTTGTTCGAGTTCAGGTTAATAAGTGGTTTGGAGATGTAAAAAGTGGCTAGAAATTCAGTAATAAGCGTCCAAGCAGAAAATATATGACATACATTCATATGTCAAATGTTTGCTTAACTAAAATTTAGTTCTTTTTCAATTTCAAATCATTAGTGATGATTGTATTACATTTACAAATAAAAAAATGTAAATTATGTAACATTTAATGTATTTTTCTGAGATTTTTATGATATATCATTAAATATTGTAGTCCATAACTTCGAATCATTTATTTTTATTTAGTCTTTGTTTGTAATTGCTTATCACTAATTGTTTTGGTTTTTTTAATTCTAAAATTATTAAATGTATATTATCGTACTGGAAGTAAAATCTTTTCATGATAATTTATTGTAATGACCAGTTTATTGGTTATTTGTAAATGTAACAAACTAAGCAAAATGCTGTGAATAAATTCATTTTCTTTAACTATTTATGTTTATTTTTTACAGATAATCAAATAAACGACCAAATATTACATGAACTTGATAAATCTTCATCATCGTCTAAAACTATATTCACATCATCTTTGGAATCAAACGATTCTTCAGATGTAGATTATCAACCACTTCGCGTTCGACTTGATTCTTTTAATTCAACTGAAAGAAGAAGAAGTGCACGATTGTTAAATAGAAGTCAAAATAATTTAGAAACCGTTACTAAATTGGATATGAAGTCATCACAATTAAAAAATGATATTCTATCCTCAAATCTTTCACAAACATCATTATCATCTATCTCTCATACATTGACAGAAACACCTATAAATAAACATAAAATAATAAAACCAGTGTCTACATTTAAAAAGAAAAAATTCTTTGCTACTACTCGTTCAGAAAGATTTGAAAAAGAAAAACAACGATTTCAAAATGCATGTGAAATTTCGAATGTGAATAAAAAAACACTGAAATCAAAGAAAAAGTGTTTAAAAAATGAAAATCAGAAGAAATTAAAAGTAACAGACAATGATCAAAGAGATCAACAATGTTAGTTTTTTTTCAAACATACATTTTTATGTGTCATTTATTATTATTTTTATGCTGTTTATGATTGGGTGAATTGTGTTTTACATTTTAAAAACTTGACCGTTACATAAATGTTAATTTTCGTCAATCAATAAATGTAATAATCGTCACCAATGTCCGTGACGGTTGACTTCCATAAGTAATATATATAAATATTAGATTATCATGAATTAATGTGAGCGGAAAACAAGGACTGATAATACTGATATTAAACGAGGCCTATTGATCCCGAATATAGTCGTATGTTGTAAGCATTGAAAAAGAGTTTGAAACTGATAAAGTAACTGTATGGTTTTCAAAAGTTCTTCATATGAAGTCAGGTCATGATGAAAAACAACTTTAAATTAAAAGATCTCCATAAAGTTTCTATCGAATGAATTTAATGCTTAGGTTTTTTTTATTTGGAAAGTTGTTTAAATTTAATAAATAGTTCAAAAATGTTACAATTAATTTTATTGTGTCATAAAACTGGTACAAGCTAACATTTGCTTCTAGAATTTTTCTTTCATCTGGATGGTCTCCATGTAGTTTAAATATAGCTTACTAATCGAAAACCTTTATTTTAATGTTCAGCATTTCTGAGAATTAATATATTTTAGGTTGGAGTGTTAATCTGTATTTTTTATATGGCACACAACGCGGAACGTGGTTGTGTGTATATTGGTTCAAGTTGCCATACCTCATTGGCACAGCGGATTCGATTCCTTGTCACCCAGCTTCATGATTTTAGATGCTATCATTAAGTTGATCGGGCAGCGACTGACTTCCTATAGAACTGATGTATATTTCCAGCTGATTAACCACTGAGTAATAGCCATTGTCACGTTTATCTAGTCATTATATTACAACATTCTCAACAATGTTCTATCAGCACTAAAAGAATCAGACAAACATGATATTATCACTACTCGTTGTTCAATCAGTTGTGAGGTAAATTGCGTTTGATGTAGATACCGATGATTTAATAATGGTCTTGATGTGTTGACTAAGACATAATTGTTTATTGAGTGATAATAGATATCCAGGTATGCTAAATGTGTCAAACACTGTACGATATTGCAAACTGTTTGCCGCTATTGACTGCACTAGTGATAAATTGGAGAATTTTACTAAGGCAAAACTGTGCTTGACTTCTTGTGCTTTGAATAAATAAACTATTCTGTATCTTTAATTTAGTTCTCAATTGTAAGTCGAATATTGTGCATGCCACGTGATGTAGTGTGCACAGTTATGATCTTGAATATTGTCCCATTATCTGGGATTTAATTTTAGAAGGTCAATCCTTATATTTACATAATAATAGATCTTTTACTAATAGTTTACAAACATATATTACTTTTGTGCCAATGTTTTTGTGCTCATGATAGTGTTATGTATTCGCATATCGGTTAGGACTTATTCCTTTATTTGTCAGTGTTTTGAAACACAACAATTTCTTACTTTTAAACAGTTCTAACAATTCTTATGTATTTATCTAATGTTTGTTTTTGGAAAAAAATTAACAAGGATGTTTCAATTTTTTGCAGGTAATTATTTCTTTTTTCAACACTTTTATTTTAAATCCAGTAATGGTTTCTCAACTTTTCATTTTAGCAAATAAGTCTACATCTAATCCTCTTCCAACTATGAAAGAGGCAGTTCATAGAGCGATTTTGCCTCATTCAATGCCAGTTGATAGGTATGTGATAAATATTTTTGTACCAGAATTTAGAAAATGGTGGAAATCAAATTTGTGACAATATTTATAGTTCCTCATTACTAATCCATGCAAATCGTGTTTTGTAACCTTTATACCAGTATGGTTCATTCATTACGCTGGGTAACAGTTGATTACTACTTATTAAGTTGGCTATATTCTATTTAAAAAATTTTCTATTTATAATAAATTAAGAGATTCGTCTAAATTTATACGTAACAAGAAATCAACAGTTTTAGTAGCTTTTAATAATCTATTGTTTTGTATTATGTCAGCCTGTTAATTCATTTAGATCATGCAATGAAAAGATAAAGATTATCAGAATGATATGATATACTTGTGCAATGCATTACGAGCAATTAAACCATACATAATACTTATTATGACATGTATCTCTGAAATATTGAGATTAGTTATCTAAACATTATTTTTATTTAAACATCTTTCTACTCATTGGTTAACTTCAAAAAATGTGTTATAAATTGACCCTCTCTTATATCTGATCAAAATTTCATTTCTACAATTAAGCATGTGTTCTAATCTCTCGTCTTCATATATCTAATTTAATATTATTGATAGTATAAAATCATTTACCATCTTTAGTGGTGTATTGAAAGCTGTCAATAGGTTTGTCTAACGATAATATTTACTGTATTTTAGAAATCATGCCTTGTATCTTTTTGATCGATGTTAATTTATTAAAGTTTGAACATAAACATTAAATGTAAAATAATAAATCTATTGTTGATTAGAAAACAATTCTTACGTAATCTATATGATAAAGAACACTAGGAAATAATAAGACTTTTATAAACTAGATAAGCATTACAACATTATTAATGATTATCACTTAACCAATACGATGTTTTGTCATTCGTGTCACTGCACGATAAGAAACGTGCGTGAGTCTATAAACCTATAACAATGAAATGTAGAGTATGATCTGAAGATAATTTAATCTTGATACTTACACTTATCCACTCCGCGAATATATATATTAGGAGTCTGATCTTGCACCCAATAAAACGAAGCTCACAAAATTGTATTATCGTCGATCATTTTAACGATTCGGTCAATAGAAACCAGTGTTCCACTTTATCAGACTAGTATTTTTGTAAGGTGACTTTCTAACATTAGGGTCAAATTATCTAGACTTATAATCAATTATTCTATCCTTTTTAATAAGTACTAGACAGTATGAAGTAAATTTCCACCACGAGATCACTTAGTTTAAACATCCATATCTTATGGAAGATTAATCATGACTCGAGGAAGCTGAAGTTAGCGTCTCTGAACTCTGCATTGATGAACTAGGTTTTGAATGTCGTATTGTAATATAATTTGCCTTGGAATTTTAGATACAACTTACCAATTATTCCCAACTGGCACGTAATATAAGTTTAATATTTCGTGCCGATTACTTCTTAACATTTAACAGAGCAAGCTTTAATAGAAGTTCTGTTTATCGAGGAGTAATCATCAAACATTTTGCCGTGCCTTTATATAGCCAAAAAATAATTTAGTCAACACAGAACATATCTTTAGTATATGGTGTTCATTTAGCGCAGTAACTTACTTACTTACTTACTCCTGATACTCCTCGTAAAGGAGCATAGGCCGCTCACCAGCATTCTCCATCCAACCCTGTCCTGGGCAATCCTTTCCAGCTCTTTCCAGTTCTTATTCATCGTTTTCATATCTGATTCTATTTCCCGACGTAATGTGTTCTTTGGCCTTCCTCTTTTCTTCCCTTCAGGATTCCAAGTTAGCGCTTGTCTCGTGATGTAGTCTGATGAATTGCGTAATGTATGTCCTATCCGTTTCCATCGTCTCTTCCTAACTTCTTCTTCATCTGGAAGCTGGTTTGCTGTCTCTCACAGAAGGCTGTTGCTGATGGTATCCGGAAAATGGATGTTGAGTATCTTGCGTAGACAGCTATTGATAAATACTTGTACCTGCTTGATGGTGGTTGTTGTAGTTCTCCACGTTTCAGCTCCGTACAATAGAACTGCCTTGACGTTCAAAGTTGTTTTGAGTTCCATATGTTCTTTAATTGAAGGAATGCGGCCCTTGCTTTGCCAATTCTTGCCTTTACGTCTGCATCTGAACCTACTTGTTTATCGATGATGCTTTCCAAGTATGTGAAGGATTCTACATCTTCCAGAGTTTCGCCATCATGAGTGGTTGGATTGCTGGTCTCCATGTTGTATTTGAGGACTTTGATTTTCCCCTTGTGTATGTTGAGGCCTACTGATGCAGAAACTGTTGCTGCGCTGGCTGTCTCTATCTGCATTTGTTCGTATGTATGCGATAGGTGGGCGATAGGTAGGTCATCTGTGAAGTCAAAATCTTCTAATTGGTTCTGAGCTGTCCATTGTATGCCGTGTTTTCCCTCAGATGTCGAGGTCTTCATAATCCAGTCGACCACCAGAAGAAACAGGAAGGGAGTGAGTAGACAGCCTTGTCTGACTCCGGTCCTTACTTGGAATGCGTCTGTCAGCTGTCCTCCATGCACTACTTTGCACTGTAGTCCGTCATATGAGTTGCGGATAATGTTGACAATCTTCTCAGGAACTCCGTAGTGTCGAAGAATTTTCCATAACGTCCTCCTATCTACACTGTCAAATGCCTTTTCATAATCAATGAAGTTGATGTACAGTGACGAATTCCACTCAACTAATTTTCCGACGATGATCCGTTTTGTCGCAATTTGGTCTGTGCACGACCGGTCCTTACGGAATCCAGCTTGTTGATCTCGAAGTTGGGTATCTACTGCGTCTTCCATCCGGTTCATCAACACTCTGTTAAGGACTTTCCCTGGTACTGACAGTAGTGTAATGCCTCTGTAGTTTTCACACTTGCTCAGGTCTTCTTTCTTTGAAATCTTGATGGGGTGTCCTTCTTTCCAGTCCATCAGCACTTGTTCCTCCTCCCAAATCTTCTTGAATAGAAGATGAAGCATGTTTGTAGTTATTTCTATGTCTGACTTCAGTGCTTCAGCTGGTATATTATCGGGTCCTGCTGCTTTCCCGCTCCTGATTTGTCTGATGGTCATCCTGATTTCTTTGGTCATTGATGGAGTGACATCTATAGGAAGATCCGTGAGTGCTGCTTCGATGTCCAGTGGTTTCAATGCAGCTGGTCTATTCAAGTGTTCCTCAAAATACTCTGCCTATATGTTCCTCTGTCCTTGAATCTCAGTGATTGACTGGCGTTCTTTGTCTTTGACCGGTCTGTTTGGTCTACAATATTTCCCTGCTAGTTTCTTCATTGTATCTTAAAACTGTCTCATATTTCCTTCTCTTGTAGCTTTCTCCGCCGTCGTTGCTAGTTCTTCCACGTATTTCTGCTTGTCGGCTCTAATGCTCTTCTTCACTTGCTTGTTTGCTTCTATGCACTCAGCTTGTGTTTGGACTTTCTCTGCTCGTGTTCGACTATTGTTAATTACTGTCTTCTTGTTCTTCCTTTCTTTGATCCTGTCCAGTGTTTCTGTAGAGATTCATTCCTTGTGATGATGCTTCTTGGGGCCCAGAACCTCTTGATACGTTGAAGTTAATGCTTCTTTGATACCTTTCGATTTGTGCTCCATAGTAGTTTCTTCTTCCTTCAGTAGATCTTGTAGGGCTTGGAACCTGTTGTTGAGAGCTATCTTGAATTCATTGAGTTTGTCGGTTTCTCGAAGGAAGGCTGTATTGAATCTTTGCAGAGATGTTTGTCTAGTTGTCCAGTCCTTCTTTAGCTTCAGTTTTAAATTGGCCACAACCAGGTGATGATCTGAAGCTATGTCCGCTCCTCTCCTGGTTCTCATATCTTCCATTGTCCTTCGGAACTTTTTATTGATGCAAATATGATCTATCTGGTTCTCTGTGGTGTGGTCCGGTGAGATCCATGTAGCTTTGTGTATACGTTTGTGTGGAAATATTGTGCTGCCTATGACCAATTTGTTGAATGCACACAGATTTACAAATCTTTCCCCGTTTTCGTTCCTCTCTCCCAGTCTATGCAGTCCTATGATATCTTCACATCCGGTGTTGTCCATTCCGACTTTGGCGTTTAGATCTCCCATCAGAATGGTTAGGTCTTTTCTTGGGCACTTCTGTATGATTGATTGCAGCCACTCATAAAATTGATCTTTAATGTCGTCGTTGCGATCATTGGTGGGTGCATAACATTGAATAATATTCATTGTGATCCCCTCCTTCTTTGTTTTGAATGATGCTTTGATGATTCTGGATCCGTGAGATTCCCATCCTACAAGTGCATTTTGTGCTACTTTGGAAAGCATTAGAGCAACTCCTTGAGTGTGTGGAGCATTTTCCTCTTTGTGACCGGAGTATAGCAGCATCTCTCCCGTTTTTAGCCTTTGTTGTCCAGCTTGGGTCCAATGGGTTTAGCTGATTCCCCATACTGCCAATTTGCATTTCCTCATTTCTGTTGCTATTTGACTGGTCTTCCTGGTCTCACACATTGTCCGGACGTTCCATGTACCTATAAAAATTGTTGCTCTGTTTGTTAGAAGGGGCATCGGCTTCATGGCTTCCGAAAGAACTCGGCTTTCACCCTGAGGCGTCATATTTCTTCTAAATGAAGACCTTCTTACTCCCAGGGCAGAGTTTAAATGGTTTGAATTATTTTTTCTGGTTAGTGTATTTTTAGCGAGTTAGTTTTCTACGGGTTTAGGACCGGCAGTAACTCTGGAAGAACTACAGGCGGAGTTTGGTGCAGTAACGCTGAATATATTCCACATTTACAATTTCATTCAAAATAAAAATTTATTTTGAATAATTATGTTTTTAGTGATCAGGACTTCAATGTGGAGATCGTGGATCCTGATGATGAAATCGTCGACTCAAACGATGATGATATTATGTCGCGTTCTTGGAAACCAGCTAAATTGTCTGATAAACTTAGAGGGTTATGTACGAAACCATGTGATAAAAATTCTTCACTAGTTTTTATTAGTCCTCATATTGAATTAGAGAAACGTGGTTCAAATAACTATTCACCTCAACTTAGCGATACTTCGAGTGCTGCAAGTTTGTTTGCAATGACTCCTCCAAAACATTTTCCCAAACATTTTGAAACGGGAAAACGAACTAATGTTATTCCACTTACTATATTCACATCAATCAATCAGACCAATAAAGAGAACTGTAAATCAACTAGTGAAAAACATGTAAGCTAATTTATTATATTAATTGTGTATGATATAACTGTCTGTCTTCATAACATTGTCCTCTTTCAAATATCTTGTAAATGGCTTTAATTACTCATAGGCATATTTACTCCCGTTCTTATGACTTGTAAATTCTGTGCTCTTGGTCACGTTTTAGAAAATAGTTAACGTAATTTTAAATAAAAAATTTCTAATACTAAACATTTATCCAACTACTCGGTTGTTTGTGCTATGTGGGGATTGTTATAGTATATATTACCTTTGTCTTATCGACGAATTTTCTAAGAAGAGCTGAATTAATGTCCATGCATTTACAAAATAACATGTTCATGATATGTACTTCACTACAATCTGGAAAGTATATGACGATAGTGCTTTCCCAGATCCTAGTCCAATTTGTTTTTAAGTTCACTTCCAATTTATTTGATTCATTTTGGTAATAATTAGTTGTACATGATTTATTTATACCATTGAATTTATATGAACTACCTTTAGTTTGAACAATCCTTGTATCAGTCTATTAAGTCGAAGTTTATATGCAAGCGTTTTGGATAAAACATCAGTATAATTCCTGGTCTTTCTAAACATTAACAGAACCATTCAAATATATTACTTGATTAGTGGTTATTACGTGAAACTCAGTGAATTTGTTGATACATTTATTTATAACGTGCAACTACAGCTCATTTTTCAGGTTTGCTAAAATATGTCACTTAACCGTTTTAGACTTTACTAACTCACTCAGTAACAACGAATAACTTCGTACTTCAGTTCGAGTTACCATACGATATTAGAGGTAGTAAGAGTATAAGCAGTAATCGGAAAGATTAGGGTTTGAAGATATTATTCAAGGAGTATAATACAGTGAAATAAATTTGGAAAGAGGAATAAAAGGGACATGAAGAATTCAGAAGATTAGAATTTGGGAGAACACTCAGATTGGATGCACCTACGGCATTGCATACGATTTCGAGCCATGTCATTCAAGGTCTCTAACCATCGGTTTGTATCATCTCGCGGTCCCCAACCAAGTAGTCTACACCTACCAACATGGCTCAGTCCACTTGTCAGTGACTTCATGGATTTGTGCCATGTTTTGGTCTGGCCGCCCCTAGCTTTCCAACCTACTCCTTCACCATAAAACATCGCACGTCGTTGCGGTCGTTGGTTGGGCATACGTAACACATGTCCCAGCCGTCTTACTAGTAACCTACGAATATCCTCTACTCTTACCGGCCATATTTTACTGCCATAAAGTAGGACGGAACGAACTGCTACGCAGTAAACCCGTCCTTTGGTTGATAGACGGATATCTCGTCTACACCATAAATGACGCAAGTTGACAAAATCTTGTTGAGCCTTCTGTATCCGTGCTGAGATTTCGTCACACAACAGACCACAAGGGCTGATGAGACTTCCGAGATAAGTGAAGCGGTCGACACGCTCAACTACTTCACTCCCTATTACTAGTTCGGGTGTCGACGCAACCCAATCCTGAAGCAACATTTTGCATTTTGAAGGAGAGAATCGCATCCCGAACATGACTGCATTGTTTCTTGGAGTGGTCAGCAGACTCTGCATTTTGTCAGCGTCTTCACCAAATCGAACTATGTCAACAAGTGAATCCCCCGGTAGAAGTTCAACTCCTAGAAATTCAGATGAGGAAAGTGTCATCTCTAAAAACACGTCAACGACAAAGTTAAACAAGAATGGAGAGAGTGGACAGCCCTGACGAACACCACTTGAGATAATCAGTTCTGATGACAGTTCACCATAAGCTCTCACTCTACCAGTTGTGTTCGTGTAGAGAGCCTTTATAAGGTTAATGTACTTCTTTGGTACTCCTTTCAGTGACGAACACTGCCATAGAATCTCACGATCAACAGAGTCAAATGCCGCCTTAAGGTCGAGAAATACTACCATTGTGGGGCGTCTGAATGTGTGTCTATATTCTAGGACCTGACGTAGTGTGAATATTTGATCTTTACAACCACGTCCAGGTCGGAAACCAGCCTGGTTTTCTCTAGTCTGCTCTTCACGAGCTTTGGTTAGACGTCGAAGTATTATTGAAGCTAATATTTTAGACACTATATTAGCCAAACTGACTGGAGATCGTGGGAAACTGAAGTGCGGCTGAAGGCCAGTTGAATTGATCCCTAAAGTGTCCTGTCCATCGATCCTATCTCCTGGATTGAGAATGTATAATATGTCTCTTTAGATTACTTTTACAAACAACTTGTGGATTGTTGTAATAAGTTTCAGTTCGTTTGAGTGTTTGTAACAGTTAAATATAAACGCTAAAAAATAATTCAAAGGTGTTTGTGTGATTGAAAAATAATCTGTAAAAATTTGAAGGTATCCTGTGATCATTGTTTTAGGTATTTTCAAAAATACTCAAGCAATGTGAAATATCACAAAGATTTCCTGTCATTCCTTTAAATAGTTCAAGTGAATTCATATGAATTAAACTATCAGCCAGTTACTGAGAAGTTGAACGAAGATGCATGTTTTCAGGCTTACATTTGTTGTTTTTCAAATAGTTATATTCATCTTTTATCGAACAGTACTGTATCGAAAGGCTAAATCTGTCCGGGTGAAAAAAGGAAAAATATCTTACGCTGGACTAAGTGTTGAAAATATTACCAATTCTGAAAAGTTGTGAAGCAATGTGCTGTATTGCGTTTGATTTCCACCACATAGATATTTATCACAATGGTTCTTACACTACTTTTGATTTTGCTGCTTACTAATCGTCTTTTATGGTATTGGCTAAACATCAAGGTACACTCAGTTTAATTGGTACAGATTACAGATTATCTCACTGGAAACAAGCCTAACATACCAAGTCTTTGTTATGGTTGCGTACACCAAGATCGATGAACACTTAAGTTCAAAAGTACTAAATTAAGTGGACTTGACCCTTTTGATAAGTTTGTTCAAAAGTGATAAGTTCACCGATTAATGAGTCATAATTTTCTAAGTTTCCTTTTTAGTTTGTGTTCTTTCTCCAGACAAATTTATGTCGACATTTTTTAAATTCCACATCATTTATGTGGAATATTTTTTTACATGAGCTATATGCTACAAACTATTGTATCAGTCTTATTCCTCCTTCTTTATCCTTCCTTATTACCCTCAAGGTTACAGGTGGAATTGATATTTTCTAACATAGCATACATTGTTTACCTGAGAGTCATCATTAGTGGACACTTGTTTACGTATTTTATCATTATTCTATGAATACTGGTTTTTCGCTCATCTTCCAGCGATATATTAGCAATAAGTGATTTATTAATTTCATTAAATGTCATATTTTATAGCTATTCTCATAAATAAAGTTTGATTTATTATACAAGTTCTATTGAATGCTTTTCATAATACTAACTTCTATAAAATATTTTAATTATCTTAAATATTTATTTATTAATGAGTTATACATTGGCATTGTCATCAAATAGATTCTAGAAGAAAATTCATGTGATAAGAATTTGTCAGTTTTCAACATCATTGAATTAGAATCAAACAAACCAAAAGCTCTAAACGATGAATGGAATGGAACTACAGAACAGTTTAATCGAAATTCATTCGACCGATCTCCTCTACCTGACAGTTTGTATAATGTAAGTAATAGCATTATTCAAGATCTTCTAAACATATATTTTCATCCACTTTGTCGATTTAAATATTTAACAGCGTTAATTGTATTTTGTAATTTTTTTTATTGTAGACTAGCTCGAAAGAATTGGAAGTATGTTCACCTATGAAGTAAGTTGGTGATTTTACTTTAATTTTATTTATTGCGATAATTGAAGTTCAAGTTAATTGGATTTGAATACAATCAGAGCTATACTTGGTGATCTCCATAAAACTTGAACAGTGACTTATATCGATTATGAGATTTCATTCATCCGTTACATTTGTATGACAGTTAACCTAACAGAGAGAAGTAGAATGATAAATTACTTGATATTTAGACATAAAATAAACGTCTTTACGTCATTGTGTTTGTTTTTGCGTTGTTACATTGACAGGATACTCTGGGCTACTTATCATAAAAGATTTTGTTTATCCGATTCACAGTGAAGAAGGCATTTCATTTAATTAGAGTTAAGACCAAAAGTTCCAAGTTTTCATATCTGTTCTGTATAAGCTTCAACACACGTGCTACGTTGCTTATAACTGTTAAACTCGTGTTTTAAAAGTTGAGAGAGGATTCTCATACAATAAAAGCAACATTTACAAGAATAAAATGGTAGCTTTTGATGCTTTAATTTCACGTTTTCGTTTTACTAGCTATCATTATCCAGGAAACATTGAAAAGTGATGACTCTAATTCAGTAGGTAGATATCTATTCTGTTACATAGTTTTATCCTACCACGTACCTATAAGTATAGTGAAATGAATGACCAATATGAGAAGTTTGTACAAGTTAAAAATTGCATCATTCTTTATAGTTATTGTATGGTAGCATCTTAAAGTGGTCATATAAAATCCTAATAAAATTCACCAAATTATGAGAGTGTTAGTTGTTTTTACAATATCATTCGTATATCTAACAACTGTTACTTATTACTCAACTTCATCAATTTTCCCATAAACACATTGTTCTAATCTGTTGGAATATTTATCTTTTAAATAAAAGCTAGGCCTATTTTTATTCATGATTATCAGTAATTAATTTTCAATGTATAACTAAGTTTCATACTTCGATCTGTAATCTCATTTAGTAAATTTTAATAAGTTCCTTAGTTCATTTTATCTTATTGATCAATCAGCGAGCCTATAATTTGTAGATGAACCAATCAAATTTAAAACTTCAAGTCTTGAAATTCATTCACTCATTTGGGTTAACACCATTTTTAGCATCATAGCCGATGTCAGTTCGTGATGAAAACATTGAATATTATTCCTAAGCCTCACCATCAGCTGGAAATCCGAATCCTTATTTCTCACCATAACCTATGACCTTCATCCAACCTTAGTAAGTAGATGTACATTCTAAGGCGATTTTAGCACTGCTCGAAGGTCGTTCATAAATTATAGTCTCACTTGATCAATCCCTTAGTAAAGTAGATTTTGTGTCATCATTAAATTCATATGTGAAATTATTTCTGTCTATAGAGATGACCATTTATTTAAAAAGAAAACAGCTTCGAAGAGATTTTTTCTCAATATACTTTTCTTTTGTTTAAAACTGACTATAAATTTCATTTTTTTATCAGTAAAGTAAATTTTTGCTGCGTTTAACTGTCTTGAAATAATTTTATCATCCAAAAATTCAAATTTTCATAATTGAAAATTCATGTAACTTATACTTACTTCGTTCAATGTAGTTTGCGTGGTATCATGTTTATTCTATATCACCTGTTACATCCTAGATTGATTACTAATTAATATGAGTTCTGTCAATATTGTGTTCTAATGTAATTTTTTTTCTGTTTTCAACAAAGTAATTTGTATACATTCTATTTTACATGTAAGTAGGAGTGATAGTAAATTTATTTTCACTATATTGGATATAAATATACCCATGTAAAGTAATAACTTTTCGATGGTTTGTACAAATAAGATATCATAAACAATGACAAAATCGAATACGTAATTTGGCAGTAGTTTTCATCACAAGTCTTGTTGTGCATTGAATTATTAATAAAAATCATAAATTATTTACGGGATAAACTTTTCTTTCTTTGATTTGCAAAATGTTTAATAATTCTGTTACATTAAATCCATTTGAACTACAGAAAAACAAGTTCAAACCCTTGTAATTCGTTAGAAAGTGATCTGAATTCTGAAAGGTTGAATGTATTCTAAAAAGTAACATGTTTATAGGGATTGAAATTATGATAGTTTAACATATTGTCTAGTATTTCGCTTATTACAATCATCCGAATTTACTCAAAGAATTCAATTAACTGTGATTTAAACAATAAATATCATTTTCGTTTAATTGTATTCCACTCTTCACAGTTAATGAATCACTTTTTTTGACATATCTGTAACCGATAAAAATCAGGATAAAATTATTACCATCCGTTTGAATAGCTGTTCTTTCCATCCATAAATTCAGTTGTCAAAATACAACTAACACAATCGTATTATCCACTTGCATTTGTCCCAATCCTAATTCTCTCATGAGGTATATTTTTCATGTTTGTTTCATATTGAAATTGAATACAACTAGATCCACCTGCATTAACCCATAAAATTATTTTGTTTATACATGTTAGTCTATTCAGAGAAAAAAAATTTTTCCAGCTTATGAAAATGGTTAGTATTTTATTTACATTCACTAATTCATAATATTAAATCAAGTAATCAATTTTGAAATAAACTAATTCACTAACAAATTTAATCTTCTGATATAAACAGCTGAAACCAAATACATTTCGTTGAAATAATCCATTACGAAAAAAATATGTCATTTATATATTATATAATTTTGTAAAAATGTATATACGACTTATTTATATTTAAATTTCAGTTTTGAAACCTTCTTACAACATGTAACATTAATCTCTACAAAAGTTGAAGAAAATATATTAGCCGTAAGTTCATTATTCATTATTGTCATAATTATTGACTAGAATTTTTTTTTCTTCAACGAATATTTTAACATTAATTAGTTGTATAAAGGAATAAATATTTTCCTTGAGAAGTTATCTAACTTTCATTGTTGATGAATGAAATTTGTTTAAATGCAAAGTTATTTTGTATCATGATTAAACGATTACTATCTTAATCATACACATACATATAATGAAATGTTTACCATAATTTTAAGAATTAGTTAGTTTAAATAATTATTACAGGAAAACAAAGAAGAGAAGCTAGATTCAATTCCTTCTAATTTGAAACGGTAGCTTACTAATTAAGGCATCTAATTTTCTGCTCTTAAGTTACATGTTCGAATCAGATCCAACTGAATTTAGTTTAGATAGTCAATTAGTAGTATCACTAGCCATTTACAGGAATTGTGACTCAAACACGAGCATCGTCATCAGAATTAAACTTATCAGTTCCGTATATTCGTTAAGAACTTCAACTATAACGGTAAAGAAATTAGAAAAAATCATATGTAATCATAAAATTTATTTATTTAATGAGTTATTTCATTATGTTTCTCGTACTTATGATGAGTCAGCAAACTTTTGTCTAATTGTTCATATCAAAATCATAATAATAATTATTATTATTGATGTTATTTTGCTTCTTTTGTTAATGATGGCAGCATCAAGAACTTGAACAAAGGTAATGATAATTTTTTGATCGTTATATATATTACGGGATTGTATTTTGAAAAACTTTTTTTTCTTTTACCTGGATGGTTAAATTTGACTAATCCACCTAGCTCAGAGAAAGTAACTCCATCAAAATGACTCACCTGAGCTACAAATCTTCTTCATGTTACTTTTATGTCTGTATTGTGTATACTTGTATTACAATTATTATTGGTAATAATTAAGTGAATACATTAGCTGAGTCGTTGTTTGAAAATCGTTGAAATTTTTAAATGGTTGTATAAATGTGTGTTTACCACTTGAAAATTAAAATTATGGATGAACAATATTATCCCATTTGTAAGATCTTCAGTATACATATATAGTACATGAGATTGAAGAACAGAAATATATTTAATAGAAATGATAGATACTACAGTAAATGTAAATAACTCTTTTATTAAGTCACAAGCGGCTTTGCATTATTTTTAACTTCAGTCTAGCGATTGTGATTCATCTGAAAATTTAATATTTTCACCACATCATTATAATTGATATCAATTACAACCATTAATTTTAAGCTTTGTAACTGTATTTTTCTTTCGTACAAAATAGGTGATAAATAACTACTAAGTGTTATACTTTCACTTTTGAAATTCATACGAACGATAAAAGTAACTTCTAATGTTATAGTTTCTCTTTATGCCTTACATTTTGACTATATTCCACACAAAGTAGCTCAAAACTTAAGCGTACATCTTCAAATCATTTTAGTTTAATACTAGTAGTATAGTTCAATATAAGGTATGTTAACTCTACTAAAAATTGCCTTCAGTAATATTTTACATTAAACAATACTTAAGATAAATACCTTAACCATTGTTTTCATTAATCTATTTCAATGATTAAGCTGTTATGTTATTTTTTTAATAACAAAAAAAGAGTATTCAACAAAGAAAACTGTACATTCGTATATATAGTTATATATGGAAAATATATGTCTATAGGAGAATAGAAAAGATCACATCATAAAATGGATTCAAGATTAAATAACAAAGAAAATTTTCTCCACTGAATTCTCTTTCACTTATTCAATGACATTATGGGTTATATTTTTAAGAACAGTTTATTTTCTTAATCCAACTGATTGTTTTAATGTAATATCACTTATTTTCTTTTCTTATTTTTTTTTGGGGGGGGTAGATGGATTTCACTTCAAAAAGAACTTTCAGATTTAAAATTAAATATTCAAGTAACTGTGAATAAGGATACATATGAAAATTAAAATTAGTTTTATAAATTTAGATTGTTTTGAGCAAGTTATACAGTTCTGTTATTATTATTGAGTACTTCATTTTAGTCTTTCAGTTGAATTGTCTTTCTGATAAAATTAATAATATTTGACAATTTATATTACAATGATTAATATTATTAATTTTGTTTGAAAGTTTTAAGAAAGAAATAAAAACAAAAAATTCTTTATCATGGTTCTTTACAGATTGAATGTATTAACCGTTTTCTTTAGTTGAATTTACCTTGTGAACTATTGTTTAATGTCAATTTATTGTTTGTTTGTTTTTTTTTGAAATAACAAATGGATGAAATTCAATTAGTTTGTATTGCTTCTTCTATTTAATAGTTACGCAATTATTTTGGTTTTGCCTACATAAATTCTTAGAGAGGTTTGTTTAATTGAAAGCTGACTCGTTACACTACAACAACTTCTTGTAATGGAAAGTTGACCAAAAGAATAAATTGTATTATAGCAAATAATTAGGGCTGACTATTAATAAAAAATGTCAAGATTTTTCAGAAGAGCTGTAAATATGCTCCTATCAGTGCTAGTTCTGTTTGACATTTCCATATGATCATTAGCATTCAAGCTGGGAGATACATCCACCTTCCAAAGGATAACTAGAATTTAGTTTCATAAACCCATTCCATCACAGGTCCAAACGTAAATTATTCTACTATAGTTCAGGTAGCCAGATAGTGTCATTAACCCTCACATAAATTTATGACTTTACATATGAACCTATACTTGACATATAAGTTACATTTAATTTAAGACTCTTCTCGTTAGTTTACTTTATGTACTTATCCTCCCAAGAATGCCCAATAACGAGAGCTACTTCAAGTGGTATTAAGAAAATTTATTGACATATTCAGAGATACTGAAGCAGAAATATGTTATTGCCTTGAAGGACTCAGTGGTCTGAAATCTTGCTTGTGATGTTTCAGTGAATTCTAATGCTTTCGATATTTAGACGAATTATAACAAGTAGGTGGATTTTGAGAGTATCATAGTAATTTAGTTTCTCATAAATCATTAGTTGATAGTCTTGTTGAAGACGTGGACATTTATTGCATAGAATACATTAGTACGATATACGCAATTTCTGAGTGAAAGTTGGCAACCACAGTGAATATGAAATAATACCCATTTATCATGTGTTTAGAATGGAAGTTCAAATTAGTCCAGGTACAATGTGCGATTTTTGGTGTCATCATCAACTCCCATCTGAACGTACTCATTGGTTATACAATACTGAAGCTTGTTTATCAACATTAGCGGATTTGTTGAACGAACTCGATCGATTAATTAGTCAAACCCTTCCAAAAACCCAGCAAACACGTTATACTCTAAATCTATTTAGCAGTGATGCGTCACGTTTCTTGTTTTTTTCCATTTACTCACTATGCAAAATGGCATCAATGTAAGACCAATGGTAGTTTATTAACTTTTACCGAAACTACGTTTAATCAGACGTCTTCAACATAGCATTTAACCAATATTTTTTAAGTTTTCATGACGTGCCTAATGGTCAGTAATAGACAGTCAGTTTTAAATATAATGCGCGAAGTCAATTTTGTTATTCCTTTATTGATTTGCGTTTATCCATATTACAATTATATACCGCTTTTTCACCACTTGCATATTTTATTGGATGTTTCAGTCGATCAAATAAAACTGTCAAGAGGAATTTCTATCCATAATAAATTATTAACTTTAATTTCAGAACAGGCAGTGAAAGGTTTTGACTATAAACCAATAACTTCAGAAGCTTAGTTAATCGACTTGCGTTGGATATTGGATTTGCGTAATAATCTAGGACTTACTAAAGACATATTATTACTGAAAGATCTTGTTTCTGTGTATTCTCCAGAGGCTAGAAAACGTGGTGGTTTATCTATTTCAATTCGTGAACGCTGTGGTATAATTAATACACTAAATAATTTGGTGTCAGCATTGAAAATGGTGTATTTGTATCCTGCTCTGTCATCTGATGAATCATTCGGTAGTCTTGTGGTGGTCATTATTATCTTCTCTCTAGTTTATGGCACACTGATCGTGATCCAGTTCTTCACCTAATTCGTGTAACTAGTTAAAGAGAACCAAGTCCGGCCGTGATCTAAAGTCGTGAACGTTGTCGCCAACATCATGTTGTCACAACTGTGTGGCCACCCTTTCTTAAACCGAAACAACTACCATTAGAATATCGTGGTCAATATCATGTACTGCATAGTCGTCATTTACATTATATCATTTTTATACAACTCAGTTTATCTATCGTGATCAGCTATTAACAGAAGGACAGCTTAGCTATGATTATTTATTTAATCAATCGAGCATTATATACTCCGTGCCGTTTACCAGGAAACAATGCAGAAACTTGAACGAAGATATGAAAAATCAAGGACCCAAGAGTAGCACTTCAAATTTGCTTACGTTGTCATAGAATAATTTTAATAATCCTATACTTGTACTGTGTCCTTAATTGAACAAGAACAAATGGAAGAAATAAAGAAAATACAACAACCATCACAGCAAAAGGAAGATTCAATCATTCATGGAAAAAATATACGTATTCAAACTCCATCCTCGTATTTGGCTTATTAATTTCCGATACTCACTAATGCGATTCAAGTCGATGAAATTTACTAGGATAGCTGACATGTGTATTTCAATGACAATCAGCATCTAATCCAGCTGCAGTCCAATACAAGGCCACTAAAAGTGAGGAGCTCTATCACGAATTTAATTCTGTAAACTAGGACTATGAAGAACCTTTTGCAATCCATATTTTTGACAAACAAACGCAACGGAAGTCATTTAATCGTTAACCTCATCGATAATAGTCCTTTTCGTTTTTGACTGGGCGCTCTTATTTAGTCAGTTTGCCAGCTGGGTTCTTTGTCGTATCATATGGTTGCCTCGTGTCTGATGTACTAAGCTTCGCAATGTTTTCCCTCAAGTTTCCATTGCTTTCTTAGATCTAATATGATCTTTGCCATCACTAAGTGTGACCTTCAGCTCTACCAGCTCCTCACTTTATTATCACATCTTTCATGAACATCATGAACATTTTTCGCCTATAACCATTTTTCTAAAAAAACATAAATTTGCAGATCTCACGACTTGCGTTGCTTTCTCTCAGTCCATGTCGTTCCGTGATATCTGTAGGCACTCACTAATTGTAACTTTGGCGTTGAGGTATATCAAATTAAAATAATAGAAAAGAACTTATCCCCATAATTCTAAAACTTCGACAAGACACTGTAAAGAACTCAAATTCCAATTTGCAGTACGAGATTGCATCGTTTTATTATGGTATGTTCAAGCAACATAAAATATATAACTGTACAGTAAATTAGTTGGTTATTCACCACAAGCTTCGTCAGAATGATCATGTCGTTTCCTGGGAACTTCTCTACGATTGCTTCCAGGCCTTCATAAGTCTGTTCTTCATCATCTTCGCTGCTATCATTGGTAGGTGCATATCAACGGATTACATTCTCAGTCATCCTTTTCTTCCTTGTTCAAGGGATGCTTTGATAATCCATGAGTTTCTGATATATTCGTTATCTTTACAGCTGACGACTGGAGACAACTGAATAAAGAGAACTAGGATAGACATATCCTTCTATATCAATCTAAATAAATGAATTAACTAGTGTCAACAATTAAATTACAATTGGGTTGAACGAAGATAACTGGACTGGAATGATGATAGTATTGGATAAATGCTACGAAAAGAACTCTTTGTATTTGACTTGAATTCACATTGACACTGACACTTGGAATTCTCATCTGTTTCATAATGAGCGTAAAACTGGCAATAAATATTCAGCAAATATGTTGTATTGAAATATAACCAGAAATGCGCTGGGTTGATTTATTTTTATGATACTGAAATGTATAGAAACTCTCCTGAGTGTCAACTAGCCAGCCTATCTCAAATGATAATACATCAATAAAAAACAGACTACAATCAACTGATAGACAGACAGGCCATTTGACGTCAGAACTTTTTTAAATAAAAACTGTTCACTCTAGCTACGTTTAATTGCTTCAGGGTTCCGTTTTAACAGGTAAAATGGGTCGTTTAACCGATAAACATTGAGTATAACATTCACTAACACTTTATATTAAAAGTTGTTCAAGTTATGTATTATTGCGTTTTGGAATTCACATTCATTTATAGTGTAGCGACCTACTTTTGTGTGGTGTTTGAATGAACTAATGACTCCTTTGTACTTGTTGAATGTTTGATTTCGAATTCTAAATACAGTACATTCGTTAGTGCTTGTGTAGTACTTCTTGATTCAATTGCGTTATCCCTGGGATTCTTAGTTCATACTATATTTCTATTACTTCTAATTATCATATTTTGTCAACAGAATGCGATTGGTTCAATGAAAACAATTATTATTATAACCAATTGTACCAGTGAATTTTACTGTGCTCGTTTGTTTAACTGCGTTAATGACAGCCATTACACTCACTCTCCCGTTGACTTTTAACTTGTACGAATTCGATACCACGAGATAGCCAACAAATACATCTCGACTACAGCCATCATCTGCCTTCTGATATTAACCTACGGGGATCTTATTGGTTAATTGGCACGTAGTCTTCTTGTAGCGGTGTTCATAGTCAAGCGCGACTCAACACCATGCTACAACTGGTGAGCCGAATTTTCGAATACGCATCAACCTCTGATCAAATCATCCAAAGAAGTCAATTCGGTGAGTCTCTGGTTAATCTATCCACGTCTGTCGTATATTTTTATATTAATTTTTAATATATAATATACACGACATGACGGATAGCGACAAAAGCAGCATTAATATTACAGACTCAGACGTACAGGCTATCTATTTTCGACCTGTACCATTTATTCCTCATGACCCAAAGGTTTGGTTTGCGGCAATAGAGTCTCAATTCGAGATTCGTCGCATTTTGGGCCAAAAGCAAAAGTACGCTTTTGCTCTTGAATCACTACCAGGGGATCACATCGTATCTGTACGTGAGGCAGTCCTTAATTCAAATTCCCCCAACGCCTACGATAGCCTCCAAGAGGCGATTCTTCGACATTTCCTCCCATCGAGGAGGAACGATTAAGGACATTGTTAGCACGTCAACCTCTGGGTGATGCTAAACCAAGTCATCACCTCACGTACCTGAAATCTCTTGCAGGACCTACAGCTGCGGACTCAGAAATAGTTAGAGAGCTATGGTTCGAGTCGTTGCCAACACATATCCAACCGACCATCACGGCACTGCTCGAGGACGCATCACTCAACCAGGTGGCCCTCACAGCAGAGAAAATTTTGGCAAGGACTGGCAATCGAGACAACTACGTAGTTGTCTAAACGTCACGTTCAAACGTGAACATCGACGTCAGTCACTCCTCGACTCAAGGTGATAGGGGCGGCCGTATTCGTTCACGTCTTAACTTCCGAAACCGTTGTGATATACCCAAACCCTACGTCCCTCGAGCCCACTCACGCTCTCGAAAAGCCGTCAACACTCGCCCAACGTGGGCATCTTCCAAGCCACGCCGAAAGGCGACTTCGGAAGCGAGTGAAGGTTGGTGCTGGTTCCATCGATCCTTCGGGTCTGGTGCCCGCCGTTGTCGAGCCCTGTGCTCATACAAGGCGGGAAACGCCAAAGCTGGCGAGTAAAAGCGGCCAAACTCGCCGGACTTGCCCACCAGGTTGGCCGCTAATTTTACGTGCAGGATTGTCGCACAAACGCTAGGTGCCTAGTGGATACAGGTGCCCAAGTTTCTGTCGTACCACCTGGTAGCAGCAAGTCACAAGCCTACGGTACACGACAACTCGCGGTCAAGCTGGGCAACGGACGACGGTATCCATGGGCGTTCATCATTGCCGATGTTCCTTAAGCCATACTAGGATTGATTTCCTACAGCACTACGAATTTCTAGTCGATTCACGTAGGCTGCAGCTAATCGATACTTCATCGAACAGCAAATTCATGGGCTTTAAAGCTCATACAAACGCGTACCGAATCCTAGGCACCTTTTATTGACGTGAAGATAAATTCCACGCTTTATTCGAGAAATTCCGCAGAATAACTAAACCACTCGAGGAGATTTCATCGGTGACCAATCGTGTGGTACACCACATAGTCACCCGCGGACCACCAGTCACAGCAAGACCACGCCGACTGGCACCGGACAAATTAGCCTTCGCGAAACGTGAGTTTGACAATTTACTATCTACTGGTATTATTCGTCCTTTTCACAGTACCTGGGCCTCTCCTCTTCGTTGGTGCGCAAAAGGGATGGGGTTGGTTGTCGACCATGCGGCGACTACCGAGCATTAAACGTAGTTACGCGCTGTGATAGCTACCCCATCCCCCACATACACGACATCACGGCATCGCTCAAGGGCACGACTATATTTTCTAAGATTGATCTGGTACGAGCATATCACCAGATCCCAGTCACTCTTGAAGACATCGAAAAAACTGCTATCACGACTCCTTTCGGTCTGTTTGAGTTCATACGAATGCCATTTGGATTACTATACGCTGCTCGAATTTTCCAAAGGTTTATCGATAGCATAGTACGAGACTTGGATTTTGTTCACGTCTATATTGATGACCTGCTGATCGCATCATCAAACGTAGATGAACATTATCAACACCTTACACTATTATTCAAGCGCCTTTCGGATAATGGAATGGTAGTCAACCCAGATAAGTGTGAATTGGGTAAACCAGAATTAATATTTTTGGGTTACATCATCAGACAAGAGGGTATTCTGTCTTGCGAAGACAAAGTTCGAGCAATCAAGGAGTACAACAAGCTGTCCTCAATCAAGGAACTGAAGGCTTTTTTCGGTTTGGTTAACTTCTACCGACGTTTCATCCCTCACACGACAGAACGGTTACGACCATTAACCGATTTACTTCGCGGTAATCCACGCAAACTAGAATTGAACGATATCGCACGTACTGCATTTTCGGAGATCAAAATGACCCTGGCTCAACTTACACTCCTCGCACATCCTGACCCATCAGCCACGCTTAGTATAGCGGTTGATGCGTCGGATTTTGCTATAGGAGCCGTTATGCAACAGAATATCTAAGGTAGTTGGCAACCACTTGAATTTTTCTCACGACGACTTACTCCCACGAAGACGAGATATAACGCTTTTGGTCGCGAGCTGCTTGCAGCCTACTGCGCCATCAAACATTTCCGGCACGCGGTAGAAGGTCGTAATTTCCATAAGCCCTTAACTTATGCCCTGCATACCAAGTCTGAACTCTACTCACCTTCACGGATTGTCTCATCCAGGTATCGCAGCCACATTACGTCTCATCGCTGCACGATACTTCTGGCCATCCATGAATAAAGATGTTCGTATGTGGGTAAAGCAATGCTTACAGTGTCAACGACCAAAAGTGCACAGGCACGTAGCTGCCCCCATTGGCACGTTCGCAACGCCTGATGCTCGCTTTGATCACGTTCATATAGATAATGTAGGACCATTGCCACCGTCGCATGGGTATGATCACATGCTCACGTGCATTGACCGTTTTACAAGATGGCCCGAAGCTATTCCCATCACGTCTATCACGGCGGAGACAATTGCTCACCGCTTCGTAGAACGATGGATAGCACTGTACGGTTGTCCCTCGACTGTCACGACTGACCGAGGACAACAATCCGAGTCCGCATTATTCTCCTCACTGACCCGGCTGCTTGTTACGAACGCATACGCACTACCGCCTACCATCCAGCATCGAATGGTTTAGTTGAACGGTTTCATCGACAACTTAAAAGTGCTCTCCGAGCACACGAAAACGACAATTGGTACGGAATCTTACCACTCGTTCTCTTAGGTATTAGAACGAGCTTGAAGGCAGATATTCAATGTTCCGCCGCTCAACTTGTATACGGCACGACATTGCGTCTGTCTGGGAATTCTTCACATCACGGAGCAGTAACGGTCTCGGTAGACCAGGCTACGTCCATCGACTGTCTGCATTTATGCCAACGCTGTGTCCGGTGTCAACTCGAATACAACATCGACAGGTCGCTCTCCCTCGAGAGTTATCTACCTGTTCACATGTTTTCATACGAGTAGATTCGGTACGCAAACCTCTGCAACAGCCTTACGAAAGCCCTTTTCACGTGATCTTTCGTCACGAAAAGACCTTCAAGGTTGATCGACATGGCCGCGTCAAGATTGTCAGCATTGATCGTCTCAAACCAGCACACGTCCATGACAGTGCCCTGCACGATAACTTGAGACTCAATGCTAGACCTATCAATCCTACTAGCGGGATCTCTACGTCTATCTCGGATCCCACGCTAGATACATCAGAGACCTCATTCTCACGTTCCGATCAACAGCACGCGTCATCTGCACCATCTACGGACGAGACTTCCGTTTCACGTCCAGATCGGCAGACCACGCCGCCCTTGACCTCGGATGAGATCGCAGGCTCACGAAGTACGAACGAAACTACCGTCTCACGTTCCGGTCTCCAAGTACGCTTACCCGTACGCTTTCGCGACTAACCGCACAGTCAATAACGGATACGGTGTAGGATTATTCCTATACTACGCTCATGCTACACTTTTCTTTATTTTTTTGTGTCCTGAGCCCACGCCTCCGACCATCGCCCGTTTGGTAACGTCGACTTCAGTCAACCATGGCGAAAGCTGGCCTGATCACCCACGCTCTTGTCAACGCACTCAGTGGATAATCTGGTTTTGAATCCGTCTGGCATGGGCTTGGTTTTGCGCTTGGTCGTTATGGTCGCGTCCGGTTTCTTGGCTCAACGTGGTTTCGTCCTACGTCTGCAGCGTTTTCTGGTCCGCATTCCTACGAACACAATCTTCAGATCCTGGATACAAACCACTCTGGTGTGGTATGCTAACTCGAGCAACAAATACAGCACACTCCTCCTGGTACCGTTCTACGCAAAAGACTTTTGTTGGCAACTCGAGGATCAACGATCGCTTCCTGTTTCACCAATTCTTCCATCCTACAACCGCACTTCTGCCGATCAGTCCCACGAATCAAACCGCCAACTATCAAAAGTGTAAACCCTTTCTAGCGGGGGGCTCCTATAGTGACCTACTTTTGTCAACAGAACGCGGCTGGTCCAATGAAAACAATTATTATTATAACCAATTGTACCAGTGAATTTTACTGTGCTCGTTTGTTTAACTGCGTTAATGACAGCCATTACACTCACTCTCCCGTTGACTTTTAACTTGTACGAATTCGATACCACGAGATAGCCAACAAATACATCTCGACTACAGCCATCATCTGCCTTCTGATATTAACCTACGGGGATCCTATTGGTTAATTGGCACGTAGTCTTCTTGTAGCGGTGTTCATAGTCAAGCGCGACTCGACACCACGCTATAATAGTAAGGAAGACAGAACGGGTAAATGGTTGTGAGATTCAAGTCCAAAAACAATAATAACTAGACGACCGTCAACGTTAGTGTAAATCAGGGTAACTGGTTATCGAAACTAGCATTGGATTATAATCTTACGTATGTAAGATTGAAAAAATGGTTGGTTGTATGCTGCTACGGCTCGACAAAACATAACGAAACCTTCAGAGGTTTCAAAGGAGCTGAGCAGATTCTGTCGAATTAGAACTTGATGGAACCTTCAAGAATACCAGCGTGCTATGCTATGGTTGGACAATTTTATAACTCTCCTAAGTGTTTATCGACTAAATTTAAATGTTATTGTCAATACTAATTGTTCTGTCTGTTATTGAAGCACGATCGACCGATGCACTTGTAACTTTTGACACCGAATAACAAATGAACCAAAATTTAATTCAGGTCAAATTTGTTTGCAAACTACGATTAAACATCCTAAATATAACGTTCTTCAACTTTTAGGTTTCCTGTTAAAAGTTTCCAAAATGCCAAACCAAAAGCAAGGTAAAACCAAAATAACAAGGTCAGAGATGTTGAAAATGCCACATGAATTTGGACTTTGATAACGCTTTAACTAGTAACACCTTCTACTATGAATCGTACCCACCTAGTGAAATCAAAAGTCCTAGGTTCGAAGATATATTTCATAGGCGATCTATGTATCGAGAATCGACTGACCTAAACTGGTTTGCGATTGCAGGGGATGTTGAGCACGGCGTTCCCACTCGTGATCTGGTTCGAATGCATGCGCAAGCGATATGAGCTAGGTGATACCATTAAAGCTAACGTGGTCAGGATCCAGTGTCGGGGAGCTATAGAGCTATTTATAATGGAGATTTATTTACGGCTACAATATAAACTCACAAGTTCAGAAGTTAGGTAATGGAAATACACCCAAAACACAGTGAAGTTAATAATATTCAATGTGACAGTTTTTGATCTGTCAAATATCTACAGTCCTCCTTTAAAATTAAAAGCTATAAGTACCCACATTTTTCTACACGTTTTTGACTCTAACCCAACAATTGCTTCCCTTCTTTTATCTTATGATTTTCGGCTGTAGGGTTCTACACATCCTAGTGCCGGTAGTTTTATTCTGTATTCTGCCGTAATCTTGTAGGATATGACGCAGTTTATCAAAAGATTTCCAGGTTTGTTGACAGATGGAGTGGACATAAAATCATTGATTTTTTCAGAACAAACGATATATCTTGTAGGCTACAGATCAAACAGGATATATGCTATTTTACCGGCTTTAATGTTGTTCCACTAAAAAGTATTCGAGTCACAACATAGTTAAAAAGTTAAATGAATGCTTCTCTTGTTTGACAATCATATGAATGTGAATTCATCAATGTTGGCTTCTCAAAATTACCCAGAACTGATTATGATCCTTTTTATTACATTGAATTATATTTATCAGTATTTGCTTCATTTGTCTCTACAGTCCTATGGGGTATTCGTATATCCAGTGATCGAAATTTGTTTCCCAGTATTCAGGAGTCACATTTCGTTTTTGTCTTCAAGAGTTTGAAACTTGAAATTTGACATTGCCCACTTATCCACCTTGAATATACTTTTACAAACGGAACAATGCTTTTCATTATCTGCCCTTCTGGCAAACAAAACAATGTGAAGTGTAATATAATTTTTATCTTGATGTACATATGTAACGATGTTTCATTTCAGCCTACTTTTGAAGCTGGTTTGAGATTTGACTCTCATAATCCTTTGTTTTTCGAATTTGACACTACATTTTTAACATTCGAATTTTAATTCAGTCTTGGCTTAAGAACATGTAGTAAGCCACAGGAGATTTCTTACGTCTGGAGTAAAACTGACTTGCTGAACCCTCCTGCTAACATTCTTCATTCCCTAATCCATTTTTAGCTATTTGGCTAAACTCAAAACCAGAAGATGGATTGTTGTTTTGCTAATTACAATCACTTCTAATAATCATCCCAATGTGAAGATTTTTGGAAACCTTTTAAACAGCATATATTTCGATTCAGCAATGGTGACGTTAAAAATTGGAATAAGTACCTGTGCTCTGCTGAAAGAAGAAGGACAGCTTCTCTGTCATTATATCAGTAGTGTTCATTCGTTTGTCCAAGCTTCAAGTGTTCCGGTCGCATGGCATATGTTGAAGAACCCTACTAATTTTCAGTTTCATCATTAATGTTATTCGATCTTAGAAAACGATCTGATTCACTCTGTAAATCGCGGTTTCTTCTGTTTATTTTTGTATACTTTCTTGTGTCCACTCGCAAATAACATCTATTCGTTATCATTTAAATAAAGCTTATCGTCTTCTCCTTGATTATGTTCAGTTGTCCTAAACTCAGTTCAGGTGTCATTATGAACACTCGATAGCGCCACATTCAATTGGCAGTAACATTTGAAGTTTCTCGGTTAGGCAGTGTCTTTGTATTTTCACTTGTTCGTTGACGTATATCGTCTCTAAGACACTGACTTGTAAATCATATGTCAAGCTCTCTGCCTACATCTAAACACGATGTTTCTCGTGAACATCAACATCTCGTCCTTTCGCATTCGGAATATCACTCTTCAGCTATACTGACAACAGTATTTTCGTTTTTCAAAACACATTTCGGTGCTGAGCCATTATCTGAGAGTAGTTCTAGATTATTACTAGTTTCATTATCTGTCAGGAACTTTTATTTCTATGGAAAGTTATCCAATAGTAGGTAAAGTGTGTACTGTTCGGGTGTGTGAATTCATACTGAAGATCAAGAGTAGATCTGTAAGAAGAAATATCACACCAATAATTATTTAGTTTTCATGCTAACTGAAGTTTAGGGACATACAGTTCAAGTTTACCAAAGCTATTCATCAATTCTGGAGTGGAAAGCTCTCTTATGCTGCAAAGTGATAAAAATACTTTCATGTTTAAATATCTTGCTAATCAGCTCAGAGTACGGCACCAGGTTGCTTGATCAAATCCTTATGTGAACAAAGAATTAACACAAAGCTGTCTTCTATAATGTTTGGACCATATACTTATCATGTTGATGATGTATTGAACAGCATTTTACTATCCGATGTTTTTTTACTAGCTTAGAACTCTGCTTTGTTTTCAGAACTAGATAAAAATTTAGATGGGTGCTCACTGAACCTTTAACCGTTGGAGCACAGGCATCTAAGAGATGATTTTCTAAACATAAATCATCCTAAACACTTCTGTGCATCTCCTTATATACCTACTTAAGTTTAGTCGCAACCTCCAGAAACTAAGGACATAAGAAAGTTTATTGTAGGTATACCTTCTACTCCTTAAGATTAGTCGAATACTGGAATCGCTTGCCGACTGCGACGGTACATACAACTTCCCAGTGGTCTTTTGAGAGGATACTTGATATTTTCTCTGGATAGTATCTCGATAGAATTTACTGGTTTTAATTTCTTGTCTATCTTTAAACATGAATAGATTTTTGCTTGAGGACATCGGTGATGCATTGCCACTAGATACGGAAGCTCGCTTTGCAAAAGCTCCTTCAATTTCGTACAGATCCATTTGAAAACTAACGACGTGAATGATTCTTACAAAGATGTCTTGTACAACATATATTTAGTCTAATTTGTTGCTTCAAGGGTTTAAGAGATTGTGTGACCATATCTGTCTAAACTCAGCACTTTTCGTTTTAGTTTTGTTTTAACCCGTCACAAAACATATCAAGGCCTTCTTCAGGCGACTTCATAGGCTCCAGGTGTTTGACAAATGGTAGCTCGCTCTAGTTGGCTGCATTTTTGAATATTGTTCAGCCGAACATCTTTAGAGATGGCACTTGGGGGCGATCTTGAGGAAGCTCTTTCAGTATATGGAGAATTGCGAAAAGGCCCCAAAGCCGAATACTATTTTAAATGGTCCGTTCTCAGCTTTGGTTGCTGTTTAACAATCCATCACATCATCAGCCCTTGGATATTCACGCGATATAATAAGTTGTATCGCAATCTACCTCGGCCCCATAGGATGGAATGGGATTCACGGTAAGTCATCGTAACTAATATACTTTAGGTCCACTAACCCAGTCATGTGTCACGCAGAAATCTTTTCGTTGATACTAATGTAACTACAAAATTACATGTGGTTACTGTGTTTGTGTACAATTAATGCTAGCAATCCGATTCGGTTTGGTAAACTTATGTACTGGGTTTTATTTTTTACTACAAACCCCAGAAAGATATACCTTGTATGTTACCAAGTCTCGAGTTATTTAGAATAAGCTAAATTAGGTTTCAGAAGTGTTATGAAACCCATGATTCTTTAAGACCACCCAAATCACGCAATTCTATTAAAGGTTATAGACCCATTCTCATACCTCTTGGTGAATACAAAGTAAGCTAAATGGTGAAATTATCTTATGTTAGGACTAAGCATTTAGTTAACTTAATTCATCAGGTGTCAGTCTCTTTCCTTAACGAACATTAATCGGTAGTACAGAATTAAGTTGAAAAAATGTTAAGTATCCCTAAATCCAAATGCAGCATCGGTCGACAAAGCTATTGACTGTTGGTATGAGGCAAGTAGGTGCAGACTACCTGGTCAGGGTCTGTGTGATAATTGTCATTAAATAATTGGAGACATTCGATAACATAACTCAAAATTGTCCGTTTCTCAATCTTACCTAACTTGAATTCCATTATCTCCCAAATTCTAATCTTCTGAATTCTCCTTGTCTCTCTTTCCAAATTTGTTTCACTGTATAATACTTTTTCAATAACATCTTCAAACGCTAATCTCTCCGATCACTGCTTATACTCTTACTACCTTGACCACTACGGGATTTGAATCAGTAACTGCATCTCTGTGCTGATGTGGTAGGGCAACTCGAACTGATGTACGTACGTACGGAGTTCTACGTTGTTACTGACTGACTGATCTCTTCATACATACCTTCCAATTATATTTTCAAGTCATATTCCTAAGATTTAACCACTTTTTTTTACTATATCTAGTACATTGTTTCTATTTCAGCACAGTACTGAACGTTGGTTTGTTTTTCCTATTTTTCTTTAGTTCAGCAGTTCATTTTTGGAAGTTCTATGTATGTGTTTAATCAGACTGTGTACAGTTATTAACTATTACATGTAAAGGTTATTGTGATATGTACTGGTCTGCTTTTCAAACTCGGAATACACTACAGAATTCGTACTTTATACATTTTGAGGTGTTTAGTGTGATAATCAAAACCCAGTTCTAAAGAACATTGATTTATTATATTTCAAGTATAAATAATTTCAAACTATTTTTCTTGTTGGTTTCAGTGTAGTATCGTCAATACATGCGACTATTGTTAGCATTCTGTGTGTTACAGCGCTAGTTACCAATGCCGATCTGTGGTATAATCCAACTATGTAAGTAATTTGTGTCGTTTGCAGTTGTTTCGATTTGTCTTTTGTTGATTGGATTTGATAATTATTATTTATTAACGTTTAAAATTTGCTTAGGAAAGTTTACCGAATGGAAATAACTTGCACTTTCACTTGTACTACAGTCTACTGTTCTACAATACAAAATCTGTTTAGCTCTTTCGTGTGAACATTTCGATTGACAAATACATGTCACTTAATACACTTTAGTACATCGAATGCTATTTAGTTTCGGGCATTATATTGATGCCATGATTTCTGTTCTTGTTCATGTCTAACAAGTCATCTTATTCGCACCACTGCCCCCAAATGCCCTGGTATGGCCGAGAGCGGGGAGGGTTCGCCCTCCCTCTCGAAATACTCTCACACGGCCACGCGTATATAGCCCCTGCCAGGGAAGTCCTACTCACTGCCTTCTCGTGGCGGGGGTGTTGTTTACGAAAATGAGAGGACGAAAAGCGAATGTCCGGCGCTATAACCGGATCCCAAATCAACGGTGCACATGGGCTCCAGTATCCTGCGGGAACAAATGGCGTATGAACCAACTTTTGGTCACCGGCTTCCATGGGACGGCATCTCCTCACGATGCTCCACTGCCTTGTGGACTAGACCTTTAGGTCGAAGGCTCGGGGTGTGGCCCCCTAAGAAAACCACCTGCTTCGGTCTGGGTACCCGGGCAGTATCTCAGCCCACACACTAAAACTATGATGAGTGTGGCGCATATGTATTTGGTGCCCCCCTGTACCAATATTTATGTGTTCAAATAAAAATAAATAAATTCGCACCACTTCGCGTAATTGAACTTGAGGAGATGACTACAGTTAAATCTAGTTGCAAGACAAAAACACCTGTTAGTGGGAAATCTGCGTAAGAAACCTCAATGTGTAAAAATTTAACTAGCTTGTTACCATTAAATTTCGTGTTCACCGTTTGCTAGTAATCAGCCGTGGCGCTTTGTTTAAAACCAAGTAACGTTTGGTGATTCAGACTTGATTAAAGTTCTTTTCTACATACTGTGGACACAAGTATGTCGAAAACCTTCCTTACTTTCACCACAGCCTCCTGGTTTAATGCTAGCGAAGGCAGATGGACATAAACATACATCCCGTTACGGATGTGTGTTGGTTCAAGTTGCCATACCTGATTGGCACAACGTGAAAATAACAACAGAAATAGAAATAATGTACTAGATATAGTAAAAATGATGTTTAAACCTTAGGAATATGGTTTGAAAGATTTGTATGAAAGGATAATAGAACCCATGATCGATAAGATTAAAGTGGACAATTTTGAGCCATGTCATGCCTACTCTCAACATTCTCATCTGTAATCAAAAACCTTCAGCTTACGAACATCTACTTTCATAGCAATTGTTTCACAGCCATAAAGTATAATCGAACGAACTGTCGCGCTATTTGTTTGGGAGATGGTCGTCTCACCGACGCCACAGGTGATACTAGGTTCCCTTGTACTAGCTGGGCTTTTGGAATCCATGCCAACAAAACTTCTGAAGTCAAAGTGAGCAGTAACCATTTTCAGATTGAATTCATTGGTAAATTACATAAATTTGACGACAATTGGTATCTTCAATAAATAAAATCATATATTGTTAGTCCAAGTGTTTACTTTCTAGATTGGTTGTTTGAAACTTTTACAATATGCTACCAGTATAACTTAAAATGTAACCCAACTTCTTATTTGTTAGACTAGATTGGTTAACAAATAATCTCATCCCTGTATCTAAATGGGATTGTTGTTTCATTTTTCTGACATAGCTATTGTTAAAACATAACTACTTATTGTTACTCCCCAATTATCAAACATTATTGATATATTAACGATTTTCCCCAGTTCGTTTATTAAATGTTTTCTTTAGACAATATAGTTACCTTATGTGATCTAATCACTTAATTAATTTATTGCTATATATTTTACTATCGGCCGTACAATATCTACTTCTTTGGTTTATAGCTTAACAATTTCATCTAGTGTGGAAAATTGTACAAATGCTTATATGTATTAGGCTCTAAGTGACTAAATTGGCGGTCATGATAGTCATGACGAGGAGTTGGTTAGGAAGAAGCCTGAATTTACCCAAGTTACTCTCTTTAGTTTCGTATATATGGTAAAACTGAGTAAAATAAAACAATAGGAAATGGAGTGGATAAATATATTATTCACTTGTTCCTATCATAACGATACTTTTTACATGTATTTCCTTTCTCATCTTCCCTTTAAAAGAAGTGTATCTCATTCTGGTCTTATGGCACTATCGATTTCCATTGGCTACTTTTTATGTGGTAAGTTTGGAGTTTTATTTGAAGAATATTTTATATGTAAAATTAATTTATACCCTGCTAGAAAAATGAGGCATGTAAGTTTAACGGAGTGAGTGATAACCTTATCTCCATACCATATAGTAGGCTTAAATACTCATTATTGATGACCGATTTGAAGTTCAGCTTATTGGATTAAACTGCCGTTATGTGACAAAGTTGAGTGTTTCACACATGCATAAAATATCGAAGATCCATACCTCTATACCACATCTGTTTTCATAACAGGCGTTTTTCTAAAGACTGGGTATGCATTTTGAGTATGCTATTAAGCCGATATTCTAAATCCCATTAATAGTTTTCCGCAACGTTAAAATTACTGCAATAATGAGGTTAATCTTCTAAGATCTACACAAACTAATCAGGTCGCAGAGATAGTTGCAGTATCAAAGATAACGGGAAAAATTAGGCACAGAAGATGACTTGAAGAGAAAATATAATTTGGCGAAATAAACACAAAAAGTTTTTGAGAAATTTATAATTTCGTTGAGGACAAAGAATTTTTGCACCTGTGATAATACAAACGATTTCGAGCCATATCATTCAAGGTCTCCAACCATTGATTACAATATCATGTGGACTCGGACCAGGTAGTCTACACCTACTAAGATGGCTTGGTCCGATTGCCGATGACTTCATAGACTGATACAATGTTTTGTTTTGACTGCCCCTAGCTTCCTTCCAGCTTACCCCTGCACCAGAAAACATCGCTCGTCGGGGGAGATAATGGTTAAGCATACGTAACACACGTCCCGACCACTCCAGTGAATGGAGGTTTACTGCTTCATCAACCAACTTCCATCTTTACCCAGTACTCTCTTTCTAATCAAGGCATTGGTTACTCCGTTGTCCTAAAATACATCAGCAATGTTTCGAAAACACCTATGATCGAATACCAGTAATCTACGAACATTATCTACTCTAAATGGCCATACTTCACATCCATAAAGTGGAGCTGAGTGAACTACTGTGCAGTGAACTCCTTTGGTTGGAAGACGGGTATTTCGCCTACTTCATATGTGACAAAGTTGGCAAAAGCCAATCGACCCTTCTTAATCTGTGGTGATAAATATATACGAGAATGGTTAGTCGTATGGGAGAGACTAGTAGGGGATTTGATCGTAAATAGAATGGCCCTGAGTACTGTTAAAGACATAGAGGCAGTCGCCACTTTCCGGTCGCCCATACCATGGAATGAAGTTTTTTCTTGATACCAGGAAAAGAGACTGGTTTTAACGTCCTGGAATGTGACCTCAGAACCTATGAAACAACTGCTTGAATCCAGTTACGCACCACCTTTTTATGGGAAGTTTTTGATGTGTCAGCTTACTTCATAAGGCTTTTCCGCCGGAGACAGATGTGTACGTAGAACTTTGCATTTAATACGAACATTACTCATTTGTTATTTCAGTTGAATTTATAATCAAATAAACTTGGTCTAAATATCTTCCATTTTATCAAAACTCTTCGCAGTTATAAAATAGTGGAGTGGTTAATCATTTCTCGATAGCCGGTAGTATATCTTTTGGAACCATGTGTATTAAATTCCAGCAAATATAGATAAGCTTTTCGTATATTTTCTGTAATGTTTCTGATGGCAAGCACATACAATTCCGTTTTTCATAGAACTAATTTCTTCCATCAGTTTCTCGTGTTGCGAAAATGTTATCCTGTCAACCTATTAGCTTTACAAAACAGAAAAATGAATTTTTTTCTGTACATGAAAATTATATCTGTTCAGGTGTCATTAGATTTTAATTGTGATATACAATTTCTTGTTAGCCAGCAAAAGAGAACTTCTAGTAGATTAATAAACAAGGTCAAATGTGTATTATATCACTGACGTCACTGCAGTAAGTTACTGTCTATTCATTTCTGTCAAGTCGGCAAACGACAACATTAATTTAATATGATACTTATTATATGATTCTAATATGTGATTAATAATTGGACTACTAGAGCTCAAACAAATTTCACTTATTTCTCTGTGAATTGATAGATATCACTATTTGCAAATAAGTCCACCCATTAATTGTAGTTTTTGGCTTGTTTAATCATATTCTTTAGTTATGTTAATGTTCTAAGAAAATTGTCGACTACTTGTTTTTTTAGATGCTATTTCTATGCCATTTTATTGGCGAAATAACCAGTTAATCATATTTCTTCTGCATCATGCGGCCGCATGCTTTGCATTTTTCTATGTTGTGGTAAATCAACAATGTTATCACTTTTGTTATTGGTGTTATTAATTATAAATACCATTTATTTCGTCTCTTGGTTATTTGCTTTTCCTAGAAAGTAAATCACTTACCATCAGTTAATGTATCTTTTTGAATATTTATTTATTTATTTAACACATAGATATTGGTACAAGGAGGCACCAAATACATATGCGCCACACGAATCTCATTGGATATGTGTGTGGGCTGTGATACTGCCCGGGTACCCAGACCGAAGCAGGTGGTTTTCTTAAGGGGCCACACCCCGAGCATTCGACCTGAACGTCGGACCCACAAGGCAGTGGAGCATCGTGAGGAGATGCCGTCCCATGGAAGCCGGTGACCAACGATTGGTTCATACGCCATTTGTTCCTTCAGGATACTGGAGCCCATGTGCACCGTTGATTTGGGATCCGGTTATAGCGCCGGACATTCGCTTTTCGTCCTCTCATTTTCGTAAACAACACCCCCGCCACGAGAAGGCAGTGAGTAGGACTTCCCTGGCAGGGGCTATATACGCATGACCATGTGAGAGTATTTCGAGAGGTAGAGCGGACTCTCCCCACTCTCGGCCATACCAGGGCATTTGGGGGATTAGAATAACACAAAGTAACATTTTATAGGGTTTTCATAATAGGTTTTGATTGTTTACTAGCTTCGCTTTCGAACAACGTGAATGATTTATTAGTTCTTATCATCGTGCGATATCATTGAAATATTTCGCAGCAAAACGAAGGTAGAAAATCAATGGATAGTCTTCTGAGTAGTTGAAGGGAGTTGGTACTATCCTCTGACATGTACCACTTCATAGAGGTTGATAAGTTTAAGACCTACTTTGAAAGTCTTCTGTGAATAAGCACTATGTTAATATATATGAAATACAATACACCACTATACCCAGTTTACTTAACTTTCAAGCCATATTTCAGTTTTAATTACTAATAGGTTTTGTCATACATTGATGTTATATGCTCTTTTTTCTCATTTGTAATTTTATTTTTTTTTAGCAATATCTGTCAATTTTATTGACATCTAGCTGATTTTTTGTTATTCGACTAAATAAAATTATATTTTTCTCTATTTTAGCGATATCGAACTTGCGTATTTTTTGGTGTTTATCGACTTACAACCGAGCTATCTACACCTTTCGTCAATCAAAGGTATCTACTTATATCATTTCATTCTGTTTTACTTAATTTTGAATATAAGTTTTATTTGTAAGATTCGTAATGCGAAACAGGAATGACCACAGTTAGTAAATGTCTGACTGCGAATTCCCGTTAAAATGTAAAACATTCAAATATAGGTTGGTCAAGATTCAGTCTTGAATATCAACAACAAGTAAATGCCAAACCTTTACTAGTATTAAAGTCTAATTTCATTAGTTTTATCAATCATATGAAGGATAAAGTTATGTTATGTGAATGATAGTAGTAACTGCTTTTAATTGTTACTTTCTGAATCTTGTATATTTTGTATTACTTTATAAATCCATTACTTATCCAGTGTGATATTGAACCAATATACCACCATACATTTTATTATCATTATTAGATTTTGTAGCAAGTCTTCCTTTAAAAAAGAAATTTCTGACTGAATTTGGTCTGTTTTGTAATTATATGTATCTCATTCACCAAGCACATATTTGTGTTCTAGGCTTCTTTGCGTCAGAATATTTTTGTGAGAGTTAGTAATACTACCAGCTAACTTAAAGTAAAGTCCGATTCTCCATTCCTCTATTTTAAGGTTGAGCATTTTAACCACTATACCGCCACTTCACATCGGTTCCTACTCCGTACAATGCTGTCTGAAAAATAACATATGTTTGTAGTTAAAGATTCGAATTTAGTGAATGAATCCAAATTATTTATTTATTTATTATTTATTTGAACACATAAATATTGGTACAGGGGGGCACCAAATATATATGCGCCACACAAAACAGTGATAATTAGAAGAGAAGGAGAAAAGAGAAGAAAAAAAAAAGTAATGAACGTGGGGCATTATAAAAAAAAGAAGAGAGAGAGAGAGAACAATGGTGGGGGAAACGGAAAGGTACAATCAGAACAGATCTTTCAGTTAAGGAAGAATACGACCACCTTTTTATGAAGAAAGTAAAAGAAGGTTACAGCAGGATCGCCACTGGCTTCTATTCTGAGCCATATCTGATAACGTCTCTAGCCACTGCGTTACACCAAATTACTATTGATCTACTCAGTTTTATAAATGAAATATTGTTAGCCTTTTTCAATAGTATTGATTCTAAGTATTTTTTTATATGTTTTGCGTGTCACGATTTTGATTGAAGTTTCCTTGGTAAAACCTGTTTTTCAACTTTAAATCCTTACGTCTATTATCACTGAAAGGTGGGAAAATATTTACAGTGAACAAACTATTCTTTATTTATTATTATTTATTATTTAAACACATAAATATTGGTACAGGGGGGCACCAAATATATATGCGCCACACAAAACAATGAGAATTTAAAGAGAAGGGAAAAAGAAAGGTAAGGAACGTAGGGAATATCTATATTAAAAAAGAACAAAAATGGGGGAAACGAAAAGGCACAATCGGGAGAAATCTTTCAGTTAAGGAGGATACAGCCACTTTTTATGAAAAAAGTAAAAGAAGGTTACAGCAGGATCGCCACTGGCTTCTATTCTGAGCCATATCTGATAACGTCTCTAGCCACTGTGTTACGCCGTCTCTCGGACCCCAGCCAGGGAGTCGTGAAGGACCAATAGAAGCTAGCTCTTTGCAGCTTTCTTTCATACCGCGACACCATGTCATATACTGACCACCTCTCCGCTTTTTCCAACCAGTCCCAGAGTCGGCAAATAATGCACGACGAGGAATTCTCTGGGACGACATTCGTAGAACATGTCCAAGCCACCGAAGTCAGTGTTTCAAGATGGTGACACCAATTTCATTATCGTCTCTGTGCCCGAACACACGATGCCGAACCTCTGCATTACTGACATGGTGTTGCCACTGAATGTCAGCAATCCTTCGGAGACAACGATGATCGAACACAGAGAGTCGTCTAACATCCTCAACTCGGAGAGGCCAGGTTTCACAAGCATAGAGCAAAACTGCTCTCACCGACGCGTTGTAGATCCGACCTTTTACAGCCACACTAACATCACGAAGGCGCCAAAGATGGCCCAGATTGGCATAAGCCGCTCTGGCTTTCACTATACGTGCATTGATCTCATCACTCACGCCACCACCAGCACTTATGCAGCTACCCAGATACACGAACTTCTCGACTACTTCTATCTGGTCAACATCCAGAGTTAGTACAGGATTAGAATCCTGCCAGTCTTGTAGAAGGACTTTGCACTTCGAAGATGCGAAGCACATACCATACCTACGGACATTGATTGCCAACTGAATGAGTGCAGATTTCATGGCTTGGGCATTCTCGCACAGTAAGATAATATCATCCGCATACTCAAGGTCGAGAAGTCTTCCTCCAGGCAACAGATCCACACCACCATTACTTACATCCATCAGAGCTGTTTCCAGAATGTCATCGATGGCAAAGTTGAAGAGGAATGGTGAGATTGGGTAACCCTGCCTAACCCCACTGCTTGAATGGAATAATGGAGAAAGGTGGTTGTATGCCCTCACTCTGCCTGAGGTGTTTGTGTATAGGGCTTTTAGGGTGTTAATAAACTTCTCAGGCACACCCTTCTTCAATAGACAATCCCAGAGAACAGTTCTGTCCAACGAATCGAAGGCAGCCCTGATATCAAGAAACACTACGATTGTTGGCCTTTGATAAGTATGGCGGTGTTCTAACATTTGGCGGAGGGTGAAGATATGATCAATACATCCTCATACAGAACGAAACCCAGCCTACTTCTCCCGAGTCAATCTTTCTCGTGTTTTGAACAACCTACGAAGTATGACGGAAGCCAATAGCTTGGACGCAATCGGAAGTAGACTTATCCCTCGATAGTTGTTACAGGAACGACGTGAACCCTTTTTAAAGATAGGGACAACTATCGACTCATTCCATGACGTTGGTACACTCTCTAGTTCCCAGATCTTTGTAAACAACGTCGTCAGTCCCTTAGTCAGAAAGTCACCACCATCTTTAAAAATAACCGGAGGTAAGTCGTCTAAGCCCGGTGATTTGTAGCGTTTGAAGAGTTGGAGTTCCTTGCGGACTTCCGCCTCACTTGGTAGATCAGTCGTCACCGGCCATGGAGGGCAGGACAGTCTGACCGATGTTGCTGGAGCAGCAGGCCAGTTGAACTGCCCTTCAAAGAATTCTGCGAACCCACAACAGACTTGACCCGCCATTTTCATGGCGTCATGCAATTGCAACCAATGCTCATCTATACTTTTCGGTGGAATGGTACCTAGCCTAAAAGCTAGCTCGGTTCGGTACTTACTAGCAACAGAAGTTGCAACCAGCTTGCTAACACCAATCCTTTGGTGGCGGTCACTTCGTTGTCCACTGAAAAGTAAGGTAAGATTGGCACAGACCAAGGCATGATCAGATTCCAGATAGGTACTCCAAAAGAAGCGGCAGTCTTGTACACAATCACGCCAGTGGTAGCTGATCGCGATGTGATCAATGTGAGTCCAGGCTTGAGATGAAGAAGGAGGACGCCAGGTGGCACATCGGCGATGACTGTGCCGAAAGTTAGTGCTAGCCAGAAACAGGTTGTGGTCTGTTCATATTTGCAGTAGACGTTCCCCGTTATCTGTCCTGCGACCAACGAGTCCCCATCGGCCACCTAAACGACTCTCTTCTGTGCCTAGATGCCCGACCTGAGCATTCAAGTCTCTGGCTAGTACTACAATATCTGTCGAACGCACTTTCTGGAGAAGAACAGTTAACTGGTGGTAGAACTCATCCTTGATTGCATCCGGGCTGCAATCTGTCGGGGCATATCGGAGATGACAAAAAGACATCGTTTCTCACGTCGATTTCTCACTTTGATGGTACTTTCTAATGTAACAGCACATAACTGACTGTTAATGGGGATCCAATCCATTAGTGCTGCCTCAGCTCTAGTGCTTAGTGCGACACCAACGTCAGCAAGACCAGACGAAGATGCCACAGGGTCCCCGGATAAGCGCACGTAGAACAAGCTTTTTGAAGTGACAGATGGAGAACGAATTTGTAGTACTTCACCAGAGTCTTGAATACGGATCTCGGATAGACAACACACATCAATATTAAGACTTTCCAAATACATAACCAGCCCTATCTGTTGTCCGACCTGCATAAGTGTGCGAACGTTAAAGGCAGCCAGTTTGAATGGTGCTCGTGGTTTCAGAAAAACTGCTTCAGTACTCTTATTCGATGGCAACATACAATTTTCAACCAGGCAGTGATACAAGAACGTTTAGATAGAGCCGAATGTCCACCATAGGCGAGCTGCTGTTAAGTCGAAAAATAAGGATAGACAGAGTGGGAATGAAAGAAAGTGAGTAAATGACGTGGTAAATAATAATAATAATAATAATAATAATAATAGTAATGGTAATAATAATAATGTGAATTGTTTGACAGTAAATCGCAGCGAGAATAGTTTTCAGTAAATATCATAATTTTCATTATCATTATATTTGTGCGTAGGCTGAGATACTGCCCGGGTACCCAGACCGAAGCAGGTGGTTTTCTTAGGGGGCCACACCCCGAGCCTTTGACCTGAACGTCTGACCCACAAGGCAGTGGAGCATCGTGAGGAGATGCCGTCCCATGGAAGCCGGTGACCAACGATTGGTTCATACGCCATTTGTTCCTTCAGGATACTGGAGCCCATGTGCACCATTGGTTTGGGATCCGGTTAAAGCTTCGGACATTCGCTTTTCGTCCTCTCATTTTCGTAAACAACACCCCCGCCACGAGAAGGCAGTGAGTAGGACTTCCCTGGCAGGGGCTATATACGCGTGGCCGTGTGAGAGTATTTCGAGAGGGAGGGCGAACCCATCCCACCCTCGGCCATACCAGGGCATTTGGGGGCATTCTTTATTTACCAAAATGAATTGTAGGTGTAGTATTCTGTGCGAGCTAAAAGATATTTCAGAATGATTTTCAACAAAAATCTACAATTTATTCAAATAAATTTATATATAACAAGCAAATACTATCTAGTCAGGAAAGGAAAAATTAAAATGATATATATATATATATATATATACTTGATACCAAACTACGTAGAACAAAAGGAGGCCCAGACATTTTCGCACACTCAAATTCAGTTACCATTCAAAGTTGTTGATTATTGAACGCTTTACTTATTCAAGTTCCACCCATATCTTTTGCGAAGAATTCTACTTGGCCATGTGTGATATTTTGAAGCAACAGTAATATTATGTGATTGTATGTAAGTTCTGTAGTTAGATATTTTTGTCCCCCCTTTACCATCAGATTTCATTACGTTAATGATCAGTTTGCCAACTGAAGTTTAAAGACTGATAAAACAATTTGATAACAACCTTTCTACTTATGTGCGGTATACACATGTAAGCTGTTAATTAAATTTGAGTGCTTTAACCAATGTTCCTCGTACCACATCAGTACATACTCATCAAATTAGCTGAAATTCCTTCTCTACAAATAATCTAGAAAAAATATTCTTCTAGATGGTCAGTTATTGTATCAATTATTTGAACATTTCTTTCAGTAATTCATAACAAGAATGACCAACCTGTATGATTTAATCATATTTTGAAATTATCTTTGTAGGTGGTTCTATCGTACTATTGGTTACAAACCTGATCGCCGAAGAGTTGCATGCGTAACTTTGATATTTGCAATCTTTTTTATCATAACACGTAATCTAATGATTCTACCATTTTGGTTTATAGCCTATATATCTTACGGATCTGATGCTTACAAAATTTGTGCTAGATCTGTTCCGCTTATTGTTCCTATTTTCGCCTCTAGTTGCGGATTACTTGATTGTTTAAATATCCATTGGGCTTTTCGTACTTGTCGTCTTGGCTATAAAGCTGCTAAACTATTATGGACTGCAGATTGGCAAAGTGATATTTGTAAAGCTCGAGCACATTTACACAAACGTTTACGTAATCTTCAACAACGTGTTGCCTTTAAAGCTAAAAATGATGCGAGTTTAAAACCAACATTGACAGAAAACCATCATAGTAATACTTCATTGAGTGAACAAATCAGCAGTGGACTATCTTCATCAAACTATTCTACTTCGGATAGTGAACTGGAGTCGGTTTATTCAGATTTAGATTTTAAAGTATCTCCTGAAAATGATGTAGATTTGACTAAATCTAATTCTATTTATCCAAATTCATCACAAAATCTTATTGATAACGATATTAAATTAGTTCATCGATCGTAAAAAACAAATAATAGGTTCGAAATTCCTTAATTTGATTTTATGTATAAACTACTTGTCAGTTTTGCTGTTTTTAAAACAAGATCCAGCCAGTTATTGCATCACATAAAAAAAGAAAACAGCAAATGAAATTCTTCCATAATTATTTGTATAGTTCGTATAGATTATTTTTAAACCACCATCGAAAGTACCGTTTTTTTGTTGTATAAAGAAATAACTCATTTTATTCTTTCTATTTACCTTCAAAGTTGTAATAATTTATATTATTTTTTTAAAGAAAAGATAAGTAAAATATAGTCGGTCATTTATACTAGTTCTTGTTAAATAATTATCATAATTATATATAAATTGCTTTCTCGGGTTTTGTTTGCTTACCCTCATGAGTAAAGAAATCACAAATGTATTAAACACTTTCCTTTTCAATAAAAGAACATCTTGTCAAAAATTAGTCTGTGTCAACTTCCAGTTTAATAATAGAAAATTAAGAAGTTGAGTGCACTAACTTCACTTTTGATGGTTTTCTTAGTTTTGAGTGGTTGATAGTTGACTAAATCTTGATACATACGAAGATTGGTTCAGCTGTTGTCCACTCCCGTCACCTGTTCAGCAGGTGATATGTTCGTCTGTTCATCAGAAAGGGAAGTCTTACTCACTACCTTAACGTGGCGGGGGTGTTGTTTACGAAAATGAGAGGACGAAAAGCGAATGTCCGGCGCTTTAACCGGATCCCAAACCAATGGTGCACATGGGCTCCAGTATCCTGATGGAACAAATGGCGTATGAACCAATCGTTGTTCACCGACTACCATGGGACTGCATCTCCTCACGATGCTCCACTGCCTTGTGGGTCCGACGTTCAGGTCGAATGCTCGGGGTGTGGCCCCTTAAGAAAACCACCTGCTTCGGTCTGGGTACCCGGGCAGTATCGCAGCCCACACACATATCCAATGAGATCTGTGTGGCGCATATGTATTCGGTGCCTCTTTGTACCGATATCTATGTGTTAAAATATATAAAAATCATCAGAAAGGTAGTATATAGCGTAGAAGTCCTTTGTATATCGATATAGTCGTGGGAAATTACCTATGAAACAAGGAAAAAAGGTGTTATATGTCTGTGCTTGACCATAAAACATTAGATCGCTTTTTGTATATGATGGAGCTGACGAGTAAGTAATGGAGAAATTACTTAGTAGAAATGATAAACTAATTGATAAGCTTGTGATTCGAGTCGATAAATTGGGATTTGAGAAATATAATTCCTATTCATTTAAATGGTTCACCTTCAACAAGAGGATCGCTAGTTCTGTTTAATGTATGAGGGTGGTCGTCACTTCCTAGCTGCCCACATCGTAGAAAGATCTGAAAATGAAACTCGTTTATTAATGGACTTAGTGAGTTGGGAGCGTGACCGTATGTGCCTATACTCTTTGTCTTCCCTTAGATCCTAAGTTTCAAAACCACCCATGAGTCCTCTTGGTTATATCACTTCTCGAATGATGTGTTGGATGCTTAAACTTTTCTATTGTAGTGAACAAAACACCAGTGATGACAATCGAATGTATTTAACAAAAAATTATAGAACTAGTTAGTAAAATCTAACAACCATATCGTAAGTGCTCAATTTGCAAAATGTGCATCAAATGACTCAGAATTCCTTTGTTCTTGCATTTTCATACAAATTGCATTCTGTCTTCATTCTTTATTGTTCGATCTCGTCTCTCTGCTGCCAGACATTCTGTTCAGTACTCACGTCATATACTACTTATGTCTACATAAGTAGCACACACCACACTATTACCATTAATACTGTTGCTAACTTTGAGGTTCCCCCTCACAATATCATCTCTGTTTTCATGGCCCATCGCAACTTGAACCTATGTCTACACGTACCAGGTTGTACATTACGTTTGACTGACCAAGGTGGTTTACCTTTTTTCCAGGTAGTCGAATAACGTTGTTGCGGTTGAACAAATTTTACTCGAATTTCTTGGTACTTAGTGTAACGGTATTAACAAATTTTTGGTTGATTTAAAAGGTATGGAAAGATGTTGTCTTATATACACTTTCTTGTCGGCCGATAAAATTATTTAATTTTTGTAAACTATGGATTGATGATATCTGGTCACTTGATTACAAAGTCTATTCAGCCTAAATTGGACGTTAAACTTTAGTTTTTGCATTTTTATGTATACAACCTTTGTAGGTCACTCCAACCACTGTTAAAATTATTTTCAAGTCACTTCAAATCGATTAGTAATGATTATAAATTGCATGAAACTCGTGACTGATGGAAATAACTATAATATTGGTGAGTGTACTCTTTAGTATCCGGAAATTCATGAAGTTTGCTCTAAGCCTGTTATCTTAGTTTATATGATACATGCAACATTTAGTAACTAGTCTCTAAAATTGTAATAGATTATGTCAGCGTAATGTCCAAACTAATAAATATGGTCAGAATTTACTCTATAATACTATTCAATTGATGATGAAAAGTAGAGTTATTATTTATTGTTCATTGATCGCTACTGAGCAGTGACCAATATCATGCTTGTTTAGTGCTTTTACTCCTACTTCTATTGATAAACTCCAGTTTGGCTACTAGTCTTAGTGACTCAACGTCGTTAATCAGCACTCCCCCAGGGAACAAAAGTCCCCTCAGGATTACACGTACACCTTGCTGACGAGTGCCCACTGGTACAAGGTCTAGGTATAGGGTTTCATTTTGACTACCTTTAGTCAGCTAACAGAATCGCTATTACTTGTTAGTTATACATCAAGCTGGACTTTCTTGGTCATGTTTCCTGTCCAGTTATTCCCGACTATATAGCAGTCGTTGATTATCCCCTGTCGTGGGTAACACCTGACATCCATTTCACGGTCAGTGATTCATCCCTGTGTTGTCTTTCTGTGCATTGTTTTGTATGTCAAGTTGGTTTTAGCCAGAGAATTTTGTTCCCAGTTCAAATCCGCTGTCGGTGGCACGTTTATAAATATTTCGTCACTCATACTAACGTTTTATAGACTCAGGCAGTTTTTCATTGGGTGCTTGTACTCACTAGGTAAGGTTATTACCATCGTATTTGACCCGTGATCATTTCTAAGATGACGGTTCATTTTGTAGTGTCGGTGATTATGTTGAGCCTACATACCTTAGTATAGCTTTCGAACAGGCCAATCTATTCATTCTACTTGAGTCATATTTTGACCTTGTTAATTATTCGCTAATCAATCTTGACTTTTTTTATGAGCGCACATGTGTGTGCACTTCTTATCCTATTCATCACATGTCTGTAACCTATTTTTGTGTGACTATAAATATTGATTAACGCTTGACTAAAGGGAGTTGGCTTACCCGCCACCTCCACTGCGCATCGTTTCGCTTCACTCTGTTCCACTTGCTTCATATACAAAATATATGTATTCAAAAGTCGGTTCTCGTTATTTGACTTATTTAATTCTGTTATTGACTAACGTGATTAAGTCGATGATTATATACTAAGATAGGCGACATGTATATTCCAATAACAATCATTCATTACGATCTCCTTAGAGTCAGATCTCGGGCCACTAAAGTGGAGAGCCTGTCAACAAACATCATCCGATCTAAATAATGCTTACTTACTTACTTCCGCCTGTTACTCCTCGTGAAGGAGCATAGGCCGCTCACCAGCATTCTCCATCCAACCCTGTCCTGGGCAATCCTTTCCAGTTCTTATTCATCCCTTTCATATCCGCTTCTATTTCCCGACGTAATGTGTTCTTTGGCCTTCCTCTTTTCTTCCCTTCAGGATTCCAAGTTAGCGTTTGTCTCGTAATGCAGTTTGATGATTTCCTCAATGTATGTCCTATCCATTTCCATCGTCGTTTCCTAATTTCTTCTTCCGCTGGAGGCTGGTTGGTTCTCTCCCACAAAAGGCTGTTGCTGATGGTATCCGGAAAATGGATGTTGAGTATCTTGCGTAGACAGCTATTGATAAATACTTGTACCTGCTTGATGGTGGTTGTTGTAGTTCTCCACTTTTCAGCTCCGTACAATAGAACTGCCTTGACGTTCAAAGTTGTTTTGAGTTCCATATGTTCTTTAATTGAAGGAATGCGGCCCTTGCTTTGCCAATTCTTGCCTTTACGTCTGCATCTGAACCTACTTGTTTATCGATGATGCTTTCCAGGTATGTGAAGGATTCCACATCTTCCAGAGTTTCGCCATCAAGAGTGATTGGACTGCTGTTCTCCGTGTTGTGTTTGAGGACTTTGGTTTTCCCTTTGTGTATGTTGAGGCCTACTGATGCAGAGACTGCTGCTATGTTGGCTGTCTTTGTCTGCATTTGTTCGTGTTTATGCGATAGGAGGGCTAGGTCATCTGCGAAGTCAAAATCTTCTAATTGGTTCTGAGCTGTCCATTGTATGCCGTGTTTTCCCTCAGATGTCGAGGTCTTCATAATCCAGTCGACCACCAGAAGAAAGAGGAAGGGAGAGAGTAGACAGCCTTGTCTGACTCCGGTCCTTACTTGGAATGCGTCTGTCAGCTGTCCTCCATGCACTACTTTGCACTGTAGTCCGTCATATGAGTTGCGGATAATGTTGACAATCTTCTCAGGAACTCCGTAGTGTCGAAGAATTTTCCATAACGTCCTCCTATCTACACTGTCAAATGCCTTTTCATAATCAATGAAGTTGATGTACAATGACGAGTTCCATTCGATTGATTGTTCGACGATGAACCGTAGTGTCGCAATTTGGTCTGTGCACGACCGGTCCTTACGGAATCCAGCTTGTTGATCTCGAAGTTGGGTATCTACTGCGTCTTTCATCCTGTTCAGTAACACTCTGTGAAAGACTTCCTGGTATTGACAGTAGTGTAATGCCTCTGCAGTTTTCACACTTGCTCAGGTCTCCTTTCTTTGAAATCTTGATGAGGTGTCCTTCCTTTCAGTCCATCGGCACTTGTTCCTCTTCCCAAATCTTCTTGAATAGAAGATGAAGCATGTTTGTGGTTACTTCAATGTCTGACCTCAGTGCTTCCGCTGGTCCTGCTGCTTTCACGCTCTTGATTTGTCTGATGGCCATCCTGATTTCTTCGGTCATTGATGGAGTGACATCTATAGGAAGATCCGTGAGTGCTGCTTCGATGTCCAGTGGTTTCAATGCAGCTGGTCTATTCAAGTGTTCCTCAAAATACTCTACCTATCTGTTCCTCTGTCCTTGAATCTCAGTGATTGACTGGCGTTCTTTGTCTTTGACCGGTCTGTTTGGTCTACAATATTTCCCTGCTAGTTTCTTCATTGTATCTTAAAACTGTCTCATATTTCCTTCTCTTGTAGCTTTCTCCGCCGTCGTTGCTAGTTCTTCCACGTATTTCTGCTTGTCGGCTCTAATGCTCTTCTTCACTTGCTTGTTTGCTTCTATGCACTCAGCTTGTGTTTGGACTTTCTCTGCTCGTGTTCGACTATTGTTAATTACTGTTTTCTTGTTCTTCCTTTCTTTGATCCTGTCCAGTGTTTCTGTAGAGATTCATTCCTTGTGATGATGCTTCTTGTGGTTCAGAACCTCTTGATACGTTAAAGTTAATGCTTCTTTGATACCTTTCGATTTGTGCTCCATAGTAGTTTATTCTTCCTTCAGTAGATCTTGTAGGGCTTGGAACCTGTTGTTGAGAGCTATCTTGAATTCATTGAGTTTGTCGGTATCTCGAAGGAAGGCTGTATTGAATCTTTGCAGAGATGTTTGTCTAGTTGTCCAGTTCTTCTTTAGCTTCAGTTTTAAATTGGCCACAACCAGGTGATGATCTGAAGCTATGTCCGCTCCTCTCCTGGTTCTCATATCTTCCATTGTCCTTCGGAACTTTTTATTGATCCAAATATGATCTATCTGGTTCTCTGTGGTGTGGTCCGGTGAGATCCATGTAGCTTTGTGCATACGTTTGTGTGGAAATATTGTGCCACCTATGACCAATTTGTTGAATGCACACAGATTTACAAATCTTTCCCCGTTTTCGTTCCTCTCTCCCAGTCCATGCAGTCCTATGATATCTTCACATCTGGTGTTGTCCATTCCGACTTTGGCGTTTAGATCTCCCATCAGAATGGTTAGGTCTTTTCTTGGGCACTTCTGTATGATTGATTGCAGCCTCTCATAAAATTGATCTTTAATGTCGTCGTTGCGATCATTGGTGGGTGCCTAACATTGAATAATATTCATTGTGATCCCCTCCTTCTTTGTTTTGAATGATGCTTTGATGATTCTGGATCCGTGAGATTCCCATCCTACAAGTGCATTTTGTGCTACTTTGGAAAGCATTAGAGCAACTCCCTGAGTGTGTGGAGCATTTTCCTCTTTGTGACCGGAGTATAGCAGCATCTCTCCCGTTTTTAGCCTTTGTTGTCCAGCTTGGGTCCAATGGGTTTCGCTGATTCCCCATACTGCCAATTTGTATTTCCTCATTTCTGTTGCTATTTGACTGGTCTTCCTGGTCTCAGACATTGTCCGGACGTTCCATGTACCTATAAAAATTGTTGCTCTGGTTGTTAGAAGGGGCATCGGCTTCATAGCTTCTGAAAGAACTCGGCTTTCACCCTGGGGCGTCATATTTCTTCTAAATGAAGACCTTCTTACTCCCAGGGCAGAGTTTAAATGGTTTGAATTATTTTTTCTGGTTAGCCTTTTTTTAGCGATTTAGTTTTCTACGGGATGGGGACGCTAACCCCATGCCCAACCCTACTCCTTTATTCGGGCTTGGGACCGGCAGTAACTCTAGGAGAGCTACAGGCGGAGTTGATCTAAACAATGGGCCCCACAATTTCTTTAACTGTGGGAAATATTCGTTTACAGTTCTCATTAGCACATTTATATGTGAGACTGAGTCGAAAGCTTTAGTCAAGTCAACGAATGTGCGTATTTTTTCTGTTTTATTGTCTGTTATGCATTGTGTTATATGTCTGATTTCTATTATCTCTTGCATCGTTGACTTATTATTTCTGAGTTCGAACTGTGTGTGCCAGAATAGCTCGTCCGTCTTTTCGTTCAAACGTTTGCGAACCATTTCAGCAAAAATTTTCGAATCATGTGTAGTAAAAAATATTTCTATAGTTGTTTTTATATATGCTTAATACGTCAGCGTCAACCCAGTGTGATAATGTTATGCCTGGGTTTTTTTCTAATTTCATCATTTCTGTTATTCCAACACCACTAGGAGTTTTATTGTTTTTCATTTTTAGCACATTTGGTTCAAAATCACCCAGTGGATATTGAGTATCAGGTTTGTCAGTTTGTCTTTAGTTGCTTGTCATGCAACCTACCACATTAAGCAGTTTTCGATCACGTTCTTTCAGCACACTTTAATTGTTGGTTGTTTCTTTCAATGATTATTATAACTTCTCTTTTTTATTGTTTGATGGTGGTTCTTTTGTTGGAATAGTGTTTCGGACTACCACCCCCGTTGTTTTTGTATATACTTTCAACTAACCGTTTTTAATCATCTTATTAGCTTTGGTTTTTTTCTTTATATTATGCAATTTACGATCGTGGTCTATTGATCGATTTAGTCAGCACTTTTGCAGTAGTTTCCTTTTATATTCTCTCTTAATTGACGGCTCAGCATCTTCTGGCATTCATTATTTGTTAGCTCTTTACGAATTTGTTTCAAGTTTCCATTCATAATGTTTATGATCGTTTCTTCTCTTTGGTTCAAATCGAAACCTGATTCTTTTGCTAGGCCTTTCGTGTACACTTCCGGGTCGATTTCTAACTTCTTTGCCCTGACTAACTTTCTTTTTCGAGCTTTTTAGTTTTTCAATTTGTCCATAATGCTCACTTTTCATTGGCTCTGACTAGGTAGTGGTCAGTATTCACTTCAGTTGACCTTTAATCTATGTCATGGATCATCAAGCTTTATCTCGGATAATTCCCTGTTTATCACAGAACTTCTGTTTGTACCTGAATGTATCCAGATATTCTTTATGCAGGTGTTCTCATATTGCTGTTGTCACAGAACTGAATCGGTTTTATGCCAGTTGGGTTCAACTTGTCTTTTTTATGGCCATTTATATCTGGGTTACTGTTTTAGTATATTACTTTTTTTCTCAACTTCTGATATCGTTTTTGCTGTTTTATTTTTGCTAGCACTGTTGAGTATTATTCACGCTTCACAATTTGAACTACCATTTGGTCCGATTTATAATACTGGTTGCAGCCACAAACATTTCACATACCAAACTTTAGTTTTGTGAAGTTTTTCGTGTTTTTTTGTCGTTCTGGTGTAGAGAGAATCTATTTGAGGGAATCGGTAAGCATACCCCCTAAATACCGGTCCAGCGTACTAGCGTCGTCTTTAGTACTCATTTGTGTCATCTGTGAGTTTTTCGTAATTAGTAAATTTTGATGGGGTAGGTGATCAGGCTTATTTCCACCTAGCTGCTCATGTTGGTTCACAAGACTAAGTTCCACCATCCCCAGGGCATCTCGATGAGGTGTGAGTAGGACTTTCAATCATTCTTTAGCACAACGATTGTAGTATAGAAGGGAATAATATATCCAAGGATAAATTATCGATATATTGGTTGTTACAGAACCAACGACGCAAGTTAAAACTTATCTGTAGCTACTCGGATTTCAATGTTTTGTGTATTCATTTTTATAAAACAGTCAACCTACGCACCTATTGAAATTTTATATGATACTTAAAATATTACTGAAGAATGTTACCACTTCACCTCATTATTTTTCTTTGCATATAATGTGTAATTTCTTCAGTGACATAGGGTGTATAAAAACACTTTCTAAAAATCAAGAATGTTTCACAGTCTGAAATCTAATGATATTATTTATATCAAAACTAAAATATTTACCTCTTGACAATCTCTGTGTACCATTTCCTGAATATGATAGTTATCAATACATTTTGAATATCAAAATTTTAGATGTGACATTTCTATAATAAATTTGATAATTCAAAATATCCTGACAGAATATTGTATGTATTTTCACCTTAAAATTTAACTATTTAAATCTCCAACGGATGATATGTTGCTAATATGCCTTCTAAGATCAATAAAATCTTGTTAAAACTATATTTTATAAATATAGAAAATCGGATAAATATTCCTAGTATTCCATTATAGCCTAATATGTTAGTTAGTTATCTACTTTATCTTCTATTTTGAAATAGTTTTCATTGTTATAAAATGAAATCAGTTTGAGAAATGCTGAAAACTAGAAGCTAATGGATAATTTCTTTGTTCTAATTTAGAATTGCTTTTTAAAGTTCAATTACAATCCTACTAGGAATGGTACTTTTCATTTACAGATACCTTAATGAGTTTAAATTCACTGATGCTGATATATTTACTTCAGTCAATTCATGAATATATTGTGACCATCATTCGATATTACCAGTTCTACCTGATTGACCTCATTTAACGGTTGAGCCCCATCTGTCGTAACTTTACACTAAATCTATCAATTTATTTTATTGTTACACATTCAATAAAAACGAGATTATTGTCTCAGTTGAGCCGTTGTGGATATTCGCTTTTTATCTTCATTAAAAAATAAAGTAATCCAAATTGGTATTAATGCTAATATTCTCTTGTACAACTCAATAGATTGACATTTACGAACTTATTTGTCTACTGTCAACTGTAAGACTAAAGTGGAATACAATTTAACATATTCTTAATTCAATTCGTCACATCATTTTGCATGAATTACTTACACCTGTTATCCCTCATGGAGGAGCATAGGCCGCCCATCATTATTCATCGACTGAGATGGTTGGGACACGTGTTACGTATGCCTGAACACCGATTACCATGACGCGCAATTCTAACCGGTGTTGGGGATAATTGGAAGAAAGTTAGAGGCGGCCAAACCGAAACGTGGCATCAGTGCTTGAAGTCACTAACTTCTGGTCTGAGCCATGTTGGTAGATGTAGACTGCTTGGTTGGGATCCGCTTAACTATCGTAACCAATGGTTGGAGACTCTTGGTGATATGGCTCAGAATCGATCACAATGTCGTAGGTGTATACACTCTCTGTCTTCCTTTAAACTAAGAGATTAAAATCGCTTCATATCTTTCTACGAACTAATTCTTTTTTTCTGTACTATATCCTTATATGCGATCTTTCATTTATATATTACCACCACTGAATTAACTCCTTCTATGAATCCGGTGTTCATCTTGTTGTGCCAATGCGGTATGGCAACTTGGACCGATGCATATATGTGCCTGATCCTATGTTGCAGCTGACTGACTGGCTGACTCATTCACCTATTTGGTTAAATAGTGTTTAGGCATTTTAACTGATGTTAATTCATGATAAAAAGCATAAATCTAGTTTCTAACCTTAACGATCAACTGTAAATCATAATCACAGGTTTATAATCAACATTTGATTGTACTAATAACTTGATAAACATTCTCACTTTAGAATCGTTCAATGATTGTTCATAATTCATAGTCTCATTGGTTTTTTCTTTTATAATAACGATTTTGAATAATAATGTTTCAAGTTTTACACTAGGTAACTAAATATTAAATAACTCAATCATTTCGCTTATTTTTCAAGTTTATTATAAAATATTTTAAATTGTGATGTGTTTCTTTCTCTTTATGTTTGTTTTGTTTTCTTTACGAGTATGTGTATATTTATTTAAACATCAAATATTGTTTACTGATCATTGTATTGACCTTAACTTGTTCATGAAAACAAATTTTTTTCACTTTCTTGTTATTGAATCATATATATATATATATATATATATATATATATATATATATATATATATATATATATATATTGTTTTATAAATCACAATAACTACTGATGTACAAATTCATACCAGATAAAACAAACAAACAAACTTATGGTATATTGTTAAGGTATTCATTAGGTCTAAGCTACTTATTATTGGATTTAGATTTGATGTATAAAACAAAAAAAAATGTATAGTAAAGGAATTATGATATTGTGAAATGAGAAAATCAGTTCAAATTTGTTAAGAATTCAGATGTAACTAATTTAATTTTTTTTAAAAAACTGGAACAAATTTTGGTTAATTGGCTTATATGTTTTAAAAAAATGAAGGAGATCAATTTTATCTGATTTTCAACTATTTCGTCATTAAAGATGAATAGTGGCTAACAGTGCAGTCGATTTTAATGCGCGTTTCGTCTTACACAGTAGTTAAGTGGATAACGCAATGACGTTTGAAGCGGACGGTACTGGGTTCGAGTCTCAGAGTGAACATCAATTCTGAGATGCAGGTACATCCAGCTGACGTGTCACAAATAAGACGAAACGCGCGTCCTGGATTCCACTGCTAGCCGCTATCCATCTTTGCTTATAAAGCTTGTGACTTCAGGCAACAGCAAGGCAATCCGCACAGGATGCACATATGCCAACAAGAGACTGATCAATTACAGTCCTAAATAACAATGGGAAGATACAAGTAAACAACACTAAGTGGATATTTCGTTATTGTTTCCAATCACAGCTCATCTACTTAAATATATGCGTCTTAGTAGTTGGGTGTAAAATTAATTTATGCTTAAAAATTTCAGTTCAATTATAGACTTGATCCATCAAGTTGAATTAGTATTTATCATTATTGTTATCTACTACGATTAACAAAGAATCGGAGAAGTGATATGTGGTAGTGTAAGTAAAGTATCATTGTCGTTGAGCGTGGACAAACATTTACAGCCTACGAACTATTAAATATGTGATCTTCCTTCTTATTATTGATTTCTACTCTGAACACACTGTACATGACTGCTTATGATTTTATTGAACAAAGTATTCTCTAGTGTCCATCTGATTCTATATTTTGGGTCGTGAATCGTGGTTCAGAAATGACATGATTAGTTTTATTATCGTATCATCGTAATATACGTGTAACAGAGGAAAATATTGTAAATCATTCGTTATATCAAGAAGCTATTGAGTAATTAGTGGATCAGTTTATTTTCCATTAAATCAGTCAATTAAGTTCTAAAAATATCAACAAAAGGTAACGACCATCTACAGTAACAACTAATTTGATTGATTTTTGCACTAAAACTGTCAATAAGTTATTGTGAGAAAGGGGTTTTCGTGAAGATTGTAGTAATTTAATGGTTGGATCAATGAATCGATTAAGGCTAGAACATCAAAGAACACCTGGAAGCACTGAACAGCCGTTTTGTCCTGACATGGGACTCCTCAGCAGGTCGCACCCATGATTCCGCACGCGGAACTCAAACCCAGGACCTTCGGTCTCGCGCAAACACTTAACCTATAAACCATTGATTCGCGATTCAACGGTGTTGATGTTTAGTTGTAACCATTCCAAAATGGTATGAGACCATCTTCCATTGTCTTCAGTGGGTAAATGCCTCACGCCGTAGATGCAAACCCCTGAGAAACCCCATACTAGGACGAAGCAGTGATCCGGTCCTTCTAGGATTTCAATGATCGTCCAACATTGATCGGTTCATGATCTCAATAAAGGCTCAATAATCTCCATAATCCTATGCTGAAAAATACTTTCTGTTTAATACAGATCTGGGATTGATTTGCTCGTTCCGATTCTTGATCTTGGCATACCAACTATCATAACTGAGCGTAAATCTCTACTGACTATTTAGTTACATTTAAAATTCTTGATCAGTTTTAATTTCCAAACATTTGGTAAAACAGGATTTTCGTTTCACTTTCAAGTTGGCTTATTATGAAAAAAACGAAAGTATTTGTGTATGATAGTTCAAATACTCGTACCTAAGTCAAAAGTTCCATTTTATTAAATATAAGAGTTATGTCTAAATAATCTCACTGACTGAGATTTAACTAATTCCAATATTACAATAAACAAACTAGTTCGAACTATTTCAAGAGGGAATACAATCTAAATCAACATTATCAAAGAATATTTATGATGTTTAAAGTACAGAATCACACTAGACTCTTGTCCAGTCATGTTCAGCTTGTTTACATCAAGGTAATAAGAAAATTATTCACCATGTGAAAATATGTATATTTGTAAGTATTTGTATACAACAGTAATTATTGTTTGCATTTTCTCTTAAATCTCATGTTGTTTATTTTCTTTAGCTTCTCATGGTCCATTATAGTCATTATGACTGTCATAGTTGCTTCATGTATCTTCGCAATAACAATAGTCTTATCTTCGCGTAGTTGCTTAAATGCATATATTTCATCCTTAGATGTGAGGATTTCGATGTATTAACCTAGCTGACATTTTACTCATCACATCACTCATTTCTTGAGAAAGGCATTTCCATCCTGCTTCTTCCTACGTTATAATTTCAAAAACGGCTACAATTTTGGTCAGTTCATGTTACAATTGCAACCCTTTCAAAGTGATAATGATTCATGGCAATCTGCGATTTCTTCCAATAAATTAATTGCTACTTTACCAGTGTTGATATTGTTAGTCTCCATCCTGATGATATTTGTGGTTAGTGGTATGTTAGGGAATTTTTTCAAACCTCCTCCCTTTTTCATCTTGAAGTTTGATAATAATGCCATACATTGTATTTAAAGAAGTCATTTAAATTTAATCTCTTTGATGTGACTACAATGAACGAGAACACGGGTGAGGATAACTGATATATCATAACGCAAGATTACAGAGTTCTTTCATCAAATGTAAAACCATATGTTTAATACTTGATTTACAAATCCTCCATCGACTGTCTCAAACTTCATCGCACAACAATTACTATCTGTTTTCATTCTCTTCGATTCGATCTTCCCAACCTTCTGCTGTCAGGCCCTTTCACTTCTGATTAGTGTTGTATACTACTTATGTTGACATAAGTAGCATACACCACATAGCTAAGGCTAGAAGTTCATCAATATTATTAGCCTGTGAGTGTAATGATTCCAAACTAGTAATAGCTCCATCTATACATTCTCAAGAAATTCCTAGTACCTGGGATTACAGCTTAGATTGAACTAGAAGAACTGTCGCGTTATTTGACCAGTAGAAAATTAGTATAGATATTTTGTTTTGAACAATGCTGATGAAAAATCTGTTGATTATTCCAGTTATACACAAACGATCAATTGTCGTTAAATGTAAACAAAAACACCATTAATTCACTGTTTTCTAATTGCCGTTATATACAAATACCTACAGATATACATTTTTCACATAATGAACAATTTTCTCATCAAGTTTTCTTATGGCCGTAATGTAAACAAACTGAACATGACTGGACAAGAGTCTAGTGTGATTCTGTACATTAAACATCATAAATATTCTTTGATAATGTTGATTTAGATTATATTCCCCCTTGAAATAGTTCGAACAAATTTGTCTAACGAAATATTGGAATTATTTAAATCTCAATCAGTGAGATCATTCAGGTATAACCATTATGTTTATACTTAACGGGCATTTCTTTTTAAACTATTCGTTTTAAATTTGACGAATATTGATGTAAATTTATTATTATTGTATTTACAAATGATCTTAAATTTGTAAAATCCTACTGAATTCACTGTTACCTTTAGCAATTAGTCAATTGAATCGTTATTATAGAGATGTATAAAATCTATGATTGAATATTTTTTACTTTAATTTTTCGGAAGTGGGGATTTTGAACTTTTATTAAGGTTTTCATTTCGTTAAGTGCTATATTTTAGTAACTCACAGTGATCTTTTCCTAATTGTTATACTATAATTACACTATTGTTTATTTTAAAACCTATCCATCAAATTGTTTCTTAGATCCTGTTCGGTTAATATATTAAATTTACACTAACATGATTATTAGTTTTTCTGGTATTCCATCAACATAAATGTTTACATTTTACTAGTCTGATTCATATTCCTATTTGTTTTAATCTGACTGTTATCAAAGAATATTATGATGGATCATTGATTTAAAAACTGGTATTTATTAAAATAAGTACACTACTATACTCAATCATGTAATCTCATTGTTATACAGTAAACATGAGCAGTAAAATTCAATACGTACTAGGATCTAGTCAAGATAAAATTTGATGCAATTAATTAGGTGAAACATCTGATATTTGACGTCTTGGTATGAACTTCTAAAAACCTTATAATTTTCAATTAATTACCTATACTTGAACCATGAATAGATAATAAAAGGAGGAAAGTATGGAACGAAGGTTTGCTTCTAAAATTGATTTAAGTACAGAAGATATGGATATATATAAGTTTCTGTGTGACCTTGATTATCTATTAATTTTTGGGAACTTACAAAATCAGTTTGTCAGGATAATACATAATCCATCATTTTCCTGGAACTTTTCCAGAAGTCTATATTTAACGCTGATGAAATAATTTTCAACCTTCTCTCGGCTTCCAAAGACTTTCCAAGGAATTCTCGAGAGCTTCTATCAAAAGCTGATTATATTAAATATTGTCTAAACTAAATTATGAGGTTTCAGTTTGTAGCGTAAATAATACATGAACAAATAATTATATATTAAAATTAGTTTTCAATTGAAAGAATTACGGAGTAAACCTTAGAAAAATCGAATCATTCTGTTTGAAGAAAATAGAATGCAATTTATTACTAATAAAACCTTTACATACAAATGGATAGCACTTAAATATGATTTATACAAAGGTTTTACTATAAAATCATTTATTTTCTTCAGAGAAATTCTATTTAGATTTCAATAAATATTAGATAACAATTGAGCAAAAAAGCATTTGACATTGTGAATAGGAGAAAATTATGGAACCATCTTTGACAATATGGTGTACTCCAGAAAGTTGTCACAAGTTTCTGACAGAATGCTGCTGAACCGAATAAAACATTCGGTAAACACACAACTTCCAGATCACTAAGCTGCATCCGTAGGAATAGATGATGTACTAACCGAATCACTATCATACATACAATAATTAAATTATCAATGACATGTAACTCATCACTAAACATCAACTTCCTCGATTATGAGAAAACTTTTGACACAGTGGATAAAGGAAACTTATACAAAATTCTTCAACATTACAATATAAGTGAGACCATACTCACTGTAATAAGGGATTCTTATGATGGACTACACTCCAATGTCATGCATGGAGGACAATTCACATATAGATTCCAAGTGAAGACCGGTTACAGACAGAGATGCCTACACTCACCCTTTCTCTCTCTTCTGATGGTTGACTGGGTTATGAAGACCTACACATCTGAGAGGAAGCACGTAATACAATGAATAGTTTGGATGCAGACAAACGATTTGGACGTGACAAATGACCCGGCTCATCTACCTCATATATAACCACGAATGAAAGTGAACACAGACAGTGTAACAACAGGCATCAAAACACCACAGTGAGCACCAACACAATCACACTGGATGCAGATGTTCTGGAAGAGGTGGGATGATTTACATACCCGGACACTATCATTGATAAACATGAAGGATCTGGTGTAAGTGTGAGGACAAGAATCGACAAAATGAGCATCTCATCCCTACAATTGAAGAACACCTGCAAATCAACTCAACCATCAGTCAACACCAAAGTCACAGTTTTCAATACAAACGTTAATACAGTTCAGTTGTAATCAGCTGAAACTCAGAGAACTGATACAACCATCGGTAAAATGGTGCAGATATTTATAAACAGTTGTCTAATCAAGACACTTCGGATTTGTTGGCAGGATATGGTCAGCAACAACCTACTGTGACAGAACACCAACCAGCTTTTAGATGGAGTGGTAATCAGTCGAGGATGATGGAAATCATCAAACCGCATCACGAGTTAAGTCTTAACTTGGAATCTGGAAAGGAAGGGTAGAAGACGAAAGAAGACCATGTGCCGAAAATCGGCAAAAGACATCAAGGGAATGAATAGTAGTTGTAAAGGGGAGCTAAGGACAGTAGATTGGAGAGTCGTTATGGGTGGCTTATGCTTCCATGATGGGTTACAGACGTAAGTATTAATCAGACAGTTAGTGATAGTTCACGAATTTCCGGTGATTATATATATATATATGATTTACAAGAATGAAGTAATACTCACCGAGTAGATGCGTTACGTAATAATTATGTAATGACATGTGGATTATAAATTAACATTGAGTAATTAGAAGAAAGAGGATTAATAATAATCAAATTAATTGTTAGAAAATCAAATTAAAAATTAGAACAACATATGTATGGGTGAACAATGTTGTTTTCAGTTAGATCCTCACTAGCCTTTACTGTAATATATAACGATTTTTATATGCATACGCGAAATTACTACTCATTATCCATAATATGCTGATTGAAATGGGTTATTCACGAGATTTTCTGAAGAAACATTTGCATGTAGTAAACAGGAAAATAACCAAGTCAATGTCTAGCAAGAAACATATCTTTCTGAAGCTTTAATTAAGCGGAGATGTAACTGGTGATATACTACGGGATAGACTGACTAGAACAATGAAGAGAATATTGAGTGAGGTTAACATCTGTATATTGACCTTATCCGATCTATAGTGATTGCTCAACTAAAGGATAAGTTACCTGGTTCTGTTACATCCACTTGTATCTACAAATTCAGCTGCTCTCGTGCAGGAAGCTGTATTAAGCACACGCCCAGTCAATTGAGACAACAAGTTAATGAATGTTATGAATTTTACCTGTAACATTTATCACATGACAAAATCGCCAATCAGAATACTGACTTATATGACCCTGTTCTTGTGCTGTACCAATAACATGCCAACAACAGCATTAGCAGCGTTGTGTCAACTCTGAATCCTTCTCTCACAGACCTACCCGTTTGTGTCCAGAAAACAAATTCATACTCCACTGTATAAATCGCACATTTCAGACATACATGTTTTATATATAAGCAAACCAGACCGCAACATACCAAAAAATAACAGTTATACGGGATCAAGCCAAAAAGTGACTGTGAATGCAGGATATTGTAATAAGTAGATTGGGAATAAATTAAGAATGATAAATCGTATAACAATAACCAATAATTCAAATGAAAGCTTACGATAAAGGGAATATAAATATACATACCATCTCGTTATTTAATAATTGCGCAATACGAATATATGCAATAATAGCTCACAAACATTTCTTATTAGTTACCACTTATTTACTCTTCGTTCGGATATAACATAGAATATATACCTTCGTGGTTAGGAAAAGTATTGCCAAAAAATACCCAGCTCTGTTCTATCACACTAGGTCGGTAGCGGTCATGTAGTAGATAGAAACAGGTCATTTAGAGTGGTTTATCGTATTCTTACTAGTTTACCTTGTTCGGTTTGATCTCGTCTCTTACAAATAGCAGAAACCATGAGAATTCCAGCGAACAACTTAAGTCTCTGTATTCATAATAAATTTGTAACACCTTTATGTCTTCCTTGGCCGAACTAGCCTTAATGAAAGAATTTAATTTTTTTTTTCACATTCTTTGTTTATTTATTTTCCTTCCCCCCTTTTTCATATATACACTTTATTGTCTAATTATTTGAACACTTTTTATTACGTTATCTTACAGTTTTCATGGATGTTATTTCAGCATCTGTATTTTTCATATCACTGACCTATTTCACATTATGAATAATGGATTTAAGCCTTTGTTACTCTTATCACAACTAGTACATCTTTCATCAGAATATCAATTTGCACTTTTTACTTATTACGTAATCCATACTACTGTTATCCCTGACTCATAAATTGACTTGATTAGTTTAATAATTTCATATATGCATATAAATATTATTATATACTGGAGGACATAAGTGGAAACAATATTATTTGCTTATGTATGATGTTCAAATTCCCAATATGGCCATGCGTATATAGCCTCTGCCAGGGAAATCCTACTCACTGCCTTCTCGTGGCGGGGGTGTTGTTTACAAAAATGAGAGGACGAAAAGCGAATGTCTGGCGCTTTAACCGGACCCCAAACCAATGGTGCACATGGGCTCCAGTATCCTGCGGGAACAAATGGCGTATGAACCAATCGTTGGTCACCGGCTACCATGGGACTGCATCTCCTTACGATGCTCCACTGCCTTGTGGGTCAGACGTTCAGGTCAAAGGCTCGGGGTGTGGCCCCCTAAGAAAACCACCTGCTTCGGTTTGGGCACCCGGGCAGTATCACAGCCCTCACACAAATCAATTGAGATTTGTGTGGCGCATATGTATTTGGTGCCTCCCTGTACCTATACTTATGTGTTAAAATAAAATAAATAAATAAAAATCCCAATATGGGAATTTTTTAATTCAAAAATCAATATTGTTGGTCATTGAGTTCAGACACAATAATATGATTATACATCCTGTTTACTAACAAACCTAAATGCTATAAATTAGATCCATAGTCGAGACATTGGTGGAAACTGCTGAACAATCCAAAACTAGAACAATAAACGACTGTCTAGTGCGCCTGCATATTTCTTCATGGTTATCTCGTGCTGAATACTAATTTCGAATAGAGCTAATCTCCAAAAACCTCTCGTCCTAACTAATAGAGAAATGAGCTGACTGAGTTTTTCATTTATATATAAGCTTTAATATGATCATCTCTGTGATATAGTCCTTTATTACACTTACATCAAAGTCAGAATTTTCAATAAAAATGTCAAGACAGTCCTACCGTATGGGACGGAAACTTGGGGAACTACGAAAACCATCGTCCAGAAGATCCAATTGTTTATTAAAAGTTATCTAAGCAAAATACTTCAGATACGCTGGCCAGACATTATCAGCAACAACCTACTGTGGGAGAGAACAAATCAGATTCCAGAAATCGGGAAGAAGCGCTGGAAGTGGATCTGACACACATCGAGGAAAGCACTCACCTGCGTCACAAGGCAAGCCCTCATATGGAATCCTCAAGGCCAATAGAAGAGCGGCAGAGCGAAGAACACATAACGCCGAGAAATGGAGACAGATATGAGAAGAATGAACAGCAATTAGATAGACCTAGAAAGGAAGGCCCAGGACAGAGTGGATCGGAGTATGTTGGTCGGCGGCCTATGCTCGATTGGGGGGTAACAGGCGTCAGTAAGTAAGTAATTACATTTACAAAGAATATAATTTAATCTAAGTTCCTGCAAAGCTATCGATTGTTGTATTTCATAAATTGATTCGTTTACAATTAATCCAACAACTTTCATCATCTGTAATTTAAGATTAAACAAACTATTAATAACTTAGTTTATAATTTGATTGTTTTTAAAACTTTAATTTCATAATATTTTTTATTATGATTACTAATTAGTCGATAGTCACAATCTACCTCTTAAAGTACAATTCTATTGACTAGGTATAACTTTAAATGTAAACATACAATCAACAATGAATACAACATAGACCTATATATATAAGAGAGAGAGAGAGATTGCGTTAGGAAAACACAAGTTCCTGATGAATCTTTGAAAATAAATAAATCCTTATTTGTAATGTTATTAATTATAGTATATTACCAGGGTGTGGTCGCTAACCCTATGCCCAACCCTCCTTCTTTTTATCCTGGCTTGGGACCGGCAGTAACTCTAGAAGAGCTACAGGCAGAGTTAATTATAGTATATTGTTCCTTTCAAAACCACTGAACCAATTAATTATTAAGTATACATAATATATTTTTAATTATTGAATTCTACTTGGAATTCATTCCATCATTAAATCCTTCATTTATTTCAATAAGTGTAATGTATACAAGATATTTTATTGATCAATGAAACTTCATGGGGTATGGATTAAAATGAAAATATTAAAACAATTGAATATCTATTGTATTAATGAAATCATAAAACTAGTTTAATGATTTAAATTTACTGAAGCTTATTAGTAACTATGATGCAAATGTAAATATAAATCCTGTGGTTCTTTACCGCTATGTTAAGTTTCAAAAGAGCTAATGAAAAGAAAAAAAATAATATTGTTCCGTTTTATTTTTTAGATTCAATTTTCTTGAAGTGTATCACTCTTCTTTTTTCAAACAAGCAACAGATTCTACTTTCTCAAATATTCAATATTGAATTGCACATGAACAAATAACTATAGAAGATATTGATTGAAATCATTAAATAGGCTATATAAGGTCGTTGTTATGTATAGATGTATGTATAAAACATCATATCATGTATACTCTCCTTTTGGTAGTAGTGCTTTATTTCAGCTTATATATACTGTTTACTTCTTTCTCTATCAGAATTCATGTATATCATGTTTATCTTTTAGTGCATCTAAAGTTATTTATATTATTTTGCCTACAATTTTTGGTTTTAATCAACTCCTTGATGTTGTTTAGTTTCTTTTTTAATTATTGATTACGTTAGTTTTGTTTCACTAAGCATTCTATTCTATGTGATAGTATTTTTAATTGATCCTATTTGATCAATTGTTTTGGTTTATCCTTTTGAGGATAGAATTACGTTCTCTGTTTGTTAGAAACATTTACTACTGTTGAATATTTTGATCACTAATTGTTGAATTGATCTATTCATTGAGGAACAGGACTATGTTTCTTGTTTATCGGGAATCCTTTTTTTCCCTTTTGACAAATTCGTTGTACGGGTTTCTGAGAAGTTTTACTCCTTACGGGTTAATAATACTGAGGTTATCAAAATAAAAAAGAGCATGTTGATATGAAGTAAGAACATTAACTAATCTGAAGTTTTGTATTGTTTATCGTAATTTATAATTCCTTTACACATTATTCTGCGCCTATTTCGAATTCTGGATGTAATAAGTTTAATGGTACTCGCTCAGTTCTGTCTGACCTGAACTAGAGAATTCTGGGAACTCTTAGTTATGATATAAATTTAACTACTTATAATTATCATAATTTGATTTGTCTTTAGCTGTGTCTTGAAATCCTCTTTCAGCAGGAATAAGTAGAAGCAAAATGTGTTTGAATTTTGAATTAAACAGTTAATTATGTTGACTATAATTAAGTCCAGTGGCTGTTTAGAAATTTTGTTACACTGAAAGGTATTTTGCAAGACATTCTTATGTTGAAGTGAGAACCAATGTTCATTGAGCAACAAATGATGAGAGTATTTTTTTGAAATCACAAAAAAATCTCTCCTAAATTATTGAACTTATTCATAACTGTGTCCTCACTGGTGACCAGCTTTGTGATGGATTTCTATAAGTGCTTATAGGAGAATCAAACCTTCAGAGTAAATCAAATCAAAACAGCTGTCCATTCCTTCCAGGTTTTCAATGGTAGTCCAACATTGATTGGTTTATGATTTCGATGAAAGTTTAAAGGTTAATTATGCATGACAATGACTAAACATTACTTGATTATATAAGTTGTAAATGGTTAAGAAATGTTGATTTTCAGATTCCAACTTACTGGTGTATAAGTATATTGTTCGTCAAAATGGTTTTTGAATTTGTATAATGTTATAAAACATGAAGGATTGCAAAAATCATTATGTAATTGTTGTAATTGACTGAAATGAAAATTAGTATTACGACTTATTGTAATCTTTGTAATGTGACGTTCCCACGTAAATACCAGTCATTTTTATTGGTTATTTTCTTTTGTAGAATACTGTTTCATTGTCTTTAAACATAAATTCTCTCTTATAAAGCCCCGTCTTATGCCGTCTTACTCATGTGTAGCAGTTACAGTAGAATAATCGTACATTATCCAAGTTATCGGAATCACCTTTTATGTTGTTTATTTCCAGCCCTCATTTACACAAGTTACAACTTCAAGATTTAATGTATATTTAATAATGAGAATAGCCTAAAAATATGTAAGACTTAATACACAATAAAAGTATTATATTATGAATAAAATATGCCAATTAAGTTTCATTTTTTACAATTGCTAAAAAGATAAAGACAATTGGAAAATTTAGTGAAATAAGGATAGAAATAATCCTAGTAGAAAAATGCAAATGTAAGCGAAGAATAATTCAAGAAGGAAGATAAATGTATGTATAAAGCGATTACTGCTTCCATGACATTTGAATGAAATCTCTTAAATCAGATGGATAGTTAAAAGTATTATAATTGCGTGCACTATGTAGAGATAAGTTGGGGGTTGGAGGTAGTCAGCAGGAAACCCTGGACCTAGGTTTCGTGCTACTTGGCACTCGTCAGCAAGGTGTATATGTAATCTTGAGAGATCTTGTCGATAGAATTCGTGACCTTATCGTAATTGTTGTAAAGATACATATTCGAAGAGCCTCTGATTTCAATTTGTTCTTACTAAATTAATATAAACTTTTGATTAGTACTGAAGATAACCTGTCACTAATATTGAAATTTTATAACTTTTTACTGAAATAAGACTAAATTCAAACATAATTACAGATGTAATCAGTTCAAATAATTATTCATTAAGTTACTGACATTAGTGATTAGAAATCCTTGGAAAACTGTTGAATGAACCCGATCAAAACTTTATTTGTTTACATGATCAATTCTATTAATTGTATTATTCGATATTATTCTGTAAAGTTCTATTAATTTAAGCCAATATACTACTATGTCAGGTATTTATGTTGTTTCTGTTTGATCAATGGACTGATGGTTAAAAAAAAAGTTAAAAATATTAAATACTGACATCTCATGGCTGTTCATTTATGTTGATAAACCAGTATGAAAGTCATTCAACACTGATACCCCTTCTTAGTTCCGTTACTCAGAAAATTGTTGACATTACATTTTCAGTATAAAGAAGAATTACACAGCATAATTTTGACTGAAAAATATCAACTGAAAAAGCATATTAAACTTCAAACTTAGTCTAAAGCATCACCAATGTAATAAGTTTGATTTTAGAATCAGTTTTGCAGTTTGGATAACTCATAGGTGTTTCTCAATTTTCCATATTCATTTATATGCAACCCCCAAATGCCCTGGTACGGTCAAGGGTGGGAAGAGTTCGCTCTCCTCGAAATTCTCTAACATGGCCACGCGTATATAGCCACTGCCAAGGAAGTCCTACTCACTGCCTTCTCGCAGCATTACTGTTGTTTACGAAACTCAGGGGACAAAAAATCGAAATTCCGGTGCTTAAAACGGGATAGTGGACACAGAGGTCCACCTAGAGGAGTCGGTAAACCTTGACTCTAAACCACTGGTGCACATGAGCTTCAGGGTCCTGAGTGAACAAATGGCGTATGAACCAATTATTGATCACCGGCTACCATGGGACGTCATCTCCTTACGTCGCTTCATTGCCTTGTGGATCAGACCTTTAGGTCGAAGATTCCGAGTGTAGCCACTTAAGAAACCATCTGCTTTAGTCTGAGCACCCGAGCAGAATCACAGCTCACACACAAATCAGATGGCTTGTGTGGCGCATATGTATTCGGTTTCCCCTTGTACCAACATTTATGTGTTCAAATAAATAAATAAAACAAACTTCATAGTAAATTCAATATATTGTTTGAAATTATGCTGCAATAATCGGTTTCAATCCACAACTAACTGTATTCTAATAGTTCAAAGTAAGACTTTGAGAATTTTTAACTTGATAAAAGTGACAAGACATGATGCTTAAAGCTAGAAAGAGTTATTGCAGCTAATCTACTCAAAGAAGAAATGTTTAAGAAATAAAGTATAAAAATACGATAAATTAACTCATTTTTAGTAGACAATCAATTACCTAATCCTAATAAATTAAGTAATTTATTCCCTACCAAAATAACAATACCATCCAGTTAGTTTCTTCAATTGAAGGTTAACTACAATTAATGTTTTTCACACATCCAATGATCACTCCGAGGTTGAAACATAAATTGCTTAGACTAGTCACTTCTTTCTATATCTATCAATTCAACTGCTCATATGGAGCTAGTAACATTAGCAGATGTTCTAGGAATTTGTATATTCGGGCTCGTGAACAAAGTGTAGTTAAAACTGTTAACAGCTCCATTTTAGTTCATTGTATTCATGTTAAAGAACAATTAGTTTTATTTATTGTGTGTTTCAATGTTTTTAAATTTTAGGCATTATATGTTGTAATTTCATTTATCAGTAATAGATGTATTTTTTTATCAAGAGAAAATCGTCAACACCATAAGGAATTCAGACGACAGATTACAGTTCAATGTCATGCATGGAGGACAGTTGACAAGCATTTCAAGTGAGGACCGGAGTCAGACAGGGATTCTTACTCTCACCTTTTCTCTTCTGGTGGTTGACTGGATTATGAAGACTTCCACATCTCAAGGGAAACATTGAATACAATGGACAGTTGGCATGCAACTAAACGACCTGAACTTCTCTGATGACCTGGCCCTTCTATCCCATACACAGAAACGAATGCAGGTGAAGACAAACAATGCAGCAGCCTCTACATCAGAATGCCTCAAACTACACTAGGGAAAAAGCAAGATCCTCAAATACAACTCGGAGAACACCATCCAAATCACATTTGACGGATAAACTCTGAAATAGTTGGAAACTGTCATGTATCTGGTCAGCATTATTGATGAACAAGGGGGATCTGATGCAAACGTAAACTCAAGGATTGATAAAGAAAAGGCAGCATTCCTACAATTGAAGAACATATGGAACTCAAAACAGTTGTCTGCATTCCAATATTAAAGTGAGAATCTTCAATTCGAACGTTAAGGCAGTTCTACTGCATTGAGTTAAAACATGAAGAACTACAACAACCATCATCAAGAACGTACAAGTATTTATAAACAAATGTCTACGCATGATACTCAATATCCATTGACCGGATACCATCAGAAATAGCCTATTCTGGGAGAAAACAAACCGGATTCCAACTGAAGAGGAATTCAAGAAAAGACGTTAGAAATGGATAAGACATACATTACGCAAATCACCAAACTGCATCACGAGGCAAACCCTAACTTGGAATCCTGAAAGGAAGAGGAAAAGAGGAAAAACAAGGAACACATTGCATCGGGAATAGGAATTAGACATGAAAAGAATCAATGGCGACTGGAAAGGATTGCTCAGTACAGAGTTGAATGGAGAATGCTGATAGGCGGCCTATGTTCCTCCATAAGGAGTAACAAGCGTAAGTAAGTAATGAAAACAATTAGAAATAAATTACTTAGAGCGTATTACATACTCATATGGAAAACCTAGTTATCCTTTTGTTGCTAATATATTTGAATGAAATGAATTAAATAAAAATTATTAACTGATTGATTGATTTCAGGTTTCTAATCATTCAAAAACATGATTATCATGAGTGTAACGTCCTTGAAAATTGAAATTATTTTCCAAGTTATTTCCAGTTTAAATCATTGATTAACAGTAAAATTAAAAATGCATAAAATCGTTAATTTATATGTAAGTTTTACTGTCTATTTACATATTATAAATTGTCTAATGTCTAATCTTATTATTTATACTGTTGTAAGTAAAACTATATGTTAATTTTATGAAGTTATTTTTGATAAACAAAGTTTATGCTAGATATACTCGTCAATAATGTTATAAACGTATTTCCATGTTTATTTGAACTGATCTTTTACTTTTAGTTATCTGAACATTATTAACTTCGGGAAGTTTTAATAAAGGTATCTCATAATGTACGATAGTTATTATTATTATTATTATTATTATTATTATCATCGAATTCCCGATTTATAATCAAGTTTACTGTTATATCCCGATACGAATAATGAATGGTAACTTTTGGGATCCATTTATGGACCAATACGATGCGTATAGTTTTATCGTATAATTGTTAAATAATTAAACTATTCATATTGGTGTCCCTCTTATTATGAGCTTTATTTTCACCTATGAACTATTATTGTACGATTTACCACTCTTGAGTTATGCCTAGTTTATCAATTACTACCTCTCACATTCACAGCCACTTTTGGCTAGTTATTGTACAAATGTTGTTTTCTATTTCATGGTACGATGTGATCTGTTTGATTGGCATTTAAACCTAGTATGTTTGAAATAAATGATTCATATTGCAGAGGCTGAGATTGATGTTCTGGTCTTAACAGGCTGAGCTACGCAGAAAGCAGGACCGATAAGGACTCTAGACTGCTCCTACGGGTTTTATACGTCATTTGTCCGATCGATAATTCACTGTTCTCTAATTGGCGATATCATTACGTTATACATTAATAGGACACTGTGCACAAGTTATAACACTTACCACAAAGAATAAAAATTCTGAATAAAAATTGTTTTACAATAGTAAGACTTTTGACAATTCATGTTGTTAGTTTATGATATTGATAATTTCTGAAAGTAAATTTAGGACGGTTGCGCAATATCTTGGATTGGTTGAAGTTCACACTGTCGGATTGCAGCTCAGTTGTCTATTAGTTAAGTATTCGCGCGCGAGACCGAAAATCTTGGGTTTGAATCCGGCGAGCAGGATCGTAGATGTGGACTGCTGAAGAGTCCCATACTAGGACGAAACGGTCGTCCAGTACTTGCGAGTTTACCGCGGTGGTATAGCTTTAATTGACTCATGAATTCAATTATTAAATAAATTCAGGTGTTTAGTAGAGATTTGAATAGGTTTTTTTATGATGTAACATCAACTGACAAACCGCGAAACACCTTAAAGGAAGGTATGTTTGTAAAAATTTCAGCAATTTGAAAATAAAAGTAATTCTTACGTTTCACTTGGGAGTCTGATCCGATGGCTGAAATATTTTACAAAGATTATTCCCTTTTTAACATATTCCATACACTCGGTACCCAAATGTCGTAAGACTATTATTCATATTTAAACGAAATTTCCTGTAGCGCAAAACACTTAAACAACAATCTTCTTGACACTATCAACAAACTTCGGTCTAGATTTCTAGTTGTTTTTTTCTCAAGAAGCTATAGTATTCAAGATGAGATTCAGACATTAATCAATCATTGACATCAACTAAACATCGATCTAGTTCATAGGTTCTATTTTACATGGAATAGTATGTACTAAGTACTGAAAAGTCTTAAACTAGCACGTAGAAATTGTCTTAACTCTCCGTTTTAAATATTTCTCAAAATGACGTCATTTCATACTTAAAGCTATTTTTGAAACTCGAAAATATCTCTAACAGGATTTGTTTGTTACATTAGTTTTTTAGTACATCTTATTTACTTAGTTTTCATTATTGTAAACCATGTTAATTAAAATATTAGTGTGATGATATTATAGATTGATTTCTCCGCCTATTATTTGTTTTCTTCAATACTTTCATGATAATTTAAAGTAATTAAATACTGTAACTTAAACATACAGTTTTGTTTATTTAAATCAGTTTTAAAATATACAAGTCAAAAAATATAAACACTTAGTCGAGAGATATTAAAGCCAATGAATGTTAATTATTTCTAATATTTATGAACATATTAGATAATCATCACACGTAATTAAGTAGGATTAATTAACAGTTTATCGGTAAATAATGAATATACTTTAAATAAGACAAGAAGGGCAGTTGTTTTACAATACGATTAATCTATTGTATTTGATTGTATCAAATTAATCAAAGACTAAAATATGATTTAAAAATCACCATCACAGATGTGAAATCGATTACAATATATACAACATTATCCTCAGTAAGGTAAACAAAGGTAGACACATATCCGTTATATATCACTTTCAATTGTATATACCAATTTCGTGTACACGCAAAAATATGTACATTAGGACAACAAAAAGACGGGTTCTAATTGTTTCATCGAGCATATTCCACAAACCCTACGTTTTGAAGGAAGAAAATAGCTTCAAAGTTTGGTAGCAAGCTACTTTCTAGACATAGACTACAATGTGAATGCAATGAATGTATTTAACGTTATCAATAAACAGTTTAATTTCATCTTATTAAAATTTTCAGTAGCCGTGGCAATTATAAAACTTCAACCTGACCATTTGGTTTACGAAGTGTAAATAGGTAACCTCCAACTGCCTTGGTAACACATTTTTCCATCTCTTTCCTTTACTTGGTTATAAACTAAATCTAATTAGTTCAACTAACATGGCCTTTTTTCTACCTGTTGTACCGAATGCTTTGTTATACAATGTAGAGTCCTATGATTATCATGTTCACCAGTTATTAAAAAAAATCCATTTTAAAACTTTATTAATTTCGGTAAAACTGATTGTAACCTATTTAATAATGATTGTCATTTATTTCCAACATCATTTTTAAAATTCTAAATGATTGGTAACATTATACACCGGTGTGGTGTTTGAATGAACTAATGATTCCTTTGTACTTGTTGAATGCTTGATTTCGAATTCCAAACACAATACATTCGTTAGTGCTTATCTAGTATTTATTGATCCAATTGCGTTATTTCTGTGATTCTTAGTCGGTACTATAATCCAAATACTCCAAATCATCATAACTGGCCGTTTGGATCGTTCTCTTGATATTTAAGACTGCAATCGATTAGTCTCTTTTGTTATCGACTCTAAATTCTAGGCAGGTCGAGCTGATAGGCCCCAAATAGGACGAAACACTCATCCCAGATTCCACTGCTAGCCACCATTCATCTCTGCTGAAGAAGAAACAACGGAATGAAGTGAATTTTTTGTATTCTGCAAATATTGTTGTTCCAGTTATGTCTAATCTTATGAGGCCATTTGTATGAAAGAATATGATATCACTCCATCATAAAAATAATCTTTAGATCAGATAAATCTTTGAAAGATTGGTAATTAAATGTGTATGAACTCTAAGAATATAGTGTTTGGAAAGTCATCAGGTAGATTTCAGTGACTGCTTTGTTCTTCATTTTATTTGTTTGTGGTTAAAATGATCTGTTGTGAAAAGCAAGTACAAAACAGTGACACCTATATATTAAGATTAATTATGAAATTAGTGGTGTTCTGATGACTATTTACAGTTTAAGAGGGTTTCCTTTTCATGGGCAGATATTGACACGGTATGCTTAAACTACAGGAGTAGGAAGCTAACTTTTTAAATTTCTCATCTTCAGTTAAGTGAAGCTATAGCATGATCGATGCTAATTTCATTAGTGGTTGATCTCTCCACTTAGTTGACGTTACAAGTCATTGATTCCCACAAATATTATGATCCTAGGCCTGGTCTCGATGAAATATTAGAGTGCACATTGATGTTAAAAATCCAACTAGAAAGAAAAAGCTGTTCACTATTACATGATGTTGCTTAGATTTAAATTCCTTCTCAGTCGGTTTAGAAAACTAACATTTTATTACATCTAATCGTTATTCAATTGTTTCAATTTTGCCTGTCGCTATGACCAATGAAAAATCGTCCAACTGAAAATACGCAATGAAGATGAAAAAAAGAAATACGGTCACAACGAATGCTACTCATTACTGGTTCTCTTATTTACTTACGCCTGTGACATACTTTTGTCAATAGAACGCGATAGGTTCAATGAAAACAATTATAATTATAACCAATTGTACCAGTGATTGTTTTACTGTGCTCGTTTGTTTAACTGTGCTAATGAAAGCAATATTGCTCATTCATTATCCTCCATTACTCTTCCGTGGACTTTGACCTTGTGCACTCGTTCTTCTGCCCACTAATTCCGCCTGTATTCCTTTTGGCACGATCTCGGTATTCGTTCAATACCACGAGATCGCCAACAAATAAATCTAGTTACGAACCTTCTTCGCCTTCTGATTTCTCTGGTACGCGCTCTTCTTGTAGTGGTATTCATAGTCAACCGCGACTTGACGCCACGCTACAAAAGCATAAATCACCCATAACGACTCTCCAATCTACTGTCCTTAGCTCTCCTTTACAACTACTATTCATTCCCTTGATGTCTTTTGCCGATTTTCGGCACATGGTCTTCTTTCGTCTTCTACCCTTCCTTTCCAGATTCCAAGTTAAGACTTAACTCGTGATGCGGTTTGATGATTTCCATCATCCTCGACTGATTACCACTCCATCTAAAAGCTGGTTGGTGTTCTGTCACAGTAGGTTGTTGCTGACCATATCCTGCCAACAAATCCGAAGTGTCTTGATTCGACAACTGTTTATAAATATCTGCACCATTTTACCGATGGTTGTATCAGTTCTCTGAGTTTCAGCTGATTACAACTGAACTGTATTAACGTTTGTATTGAAAACTGTGACTTTGGTGTTGACTGATGGTTGAGTTGATTTGCAGGTGTTCTTCAATTGTAGGGATGAGATGCTCATTTTGTCGATTCTTGTCCTCACACTTACACCAGATCCTTCATGTTTATCAATGATAGTGTCCGGGTATGTAAATCATCCCACCTCTTCCAGAACATCTGCATCCAGTGTGATTGTGTTGGTGCTCACTGTGGTGTTTTGATGCCTGTTGTTACACTGTCTGTGTTCACTTTCATTCGTGGTTATATATGAGGTAGATGAGCCGGGTCATTTGTCACGTCCAAATCGTTTGTCTGCATCCAAACTATTCATTGTATTACGTGCTTCCTCTCAGATGTGTAGGTCTTCATAACCCAGTCAACCATCAGAAGAGAGAGAAAGGGTGAGTGTAGGCATCTCTGTCTGTAACCGGTCTTCACTTGGAATCTATATGTGAATTGTCCTCCATGCATGACATTGGAGTGTAGTCCATCATAAGAATCCCTTATTACAGTGAGTATGGTCTCACTTATATTGTAATGTTGAAGAATTTTGTATAAGTTTCCTTTATCCACTGTGTCAAAAGTTTTCTCATAATCGAGGAAGTTGATGTTTAGTGATGAGTTACATGTCATTGATAATTTAATTATTATATGTATGATAGCGATTCGGTTAGTACATCATCTATTCCTACGGATGCAGCTTACTGATCTGGAAGTTATGTGCTTACCGAATGTTTTGTAGTGACCTACTTTTGTCAACAGAACGCGATTGGTTCAATGAAAACAATTATTATTTTAATCAGTTGTACCAGTGACTATTTTACTGTGCTCGTTTGTTTAACTGTGCTAATGACAGCCATTACACTTACTTACTCCCCCTTTGACTTTGAACTTGTACGAATTTGATTACGCTCAGTAACCACGCTTGTACTCCTTCGGCACGATTTCGGTATTCTTTCGATACCACGAGATCGCCAACAAATACATCTCGACTACAGCCATCATCTGTCTTCTGATATTGGCCTACGGGGATCTTATTGGTTAATTGGCACGTAGTCTTGTAGCGGTGTTCATATTCAAGCTCAACTCGACACCACGCTACAGTTTCATTCGGTTCAACAACCCTGTTGTAAACTCCCTGTTAATAATAGCAGTGTGTGAGTTTTGTGGCTCACAAATTTGGTGAGACCTTTTTTTGATACTGAGGCGTGTTATTCATCTTTCCATTTCTTGGAACTCGATCTTCCTACTGAGTCTTTCTGTATAGAATGTTATGCAACTTTACAATTACTGCAAATATATTACTTCAATTCATCGTCTTGCATGTGCGCTATGCTGCTGCCTTCCAATTATTAACTTATTTGATTGTCATGCTGATCTGTTTGATTGTTGGTGGAGTGACTTCGCCATGGAAGTTTGTGAGTATTTCTTTATTTTCTGGTAAATTTAATCAGGCTGTTCTATTCAATGACTCTTAAAATTGTCCCACATACTTGTTCCGGTGTTCATGAATCTCAGTGATTTTTACCATTCACTAGTCCCTCTGATTTTTTGTGAAGTATTTGTATTAAATAATGGCTTATTTCCTTACTTTCATCGTGGAGGATGACACTAGCTTACTAAAACACTTAGCGTTTTCAGACAAGCCTATTTCATTCCCTTATGAAACTTGAAGAAAGAACTTCTACTAAATCATGTTAAGTGCACAAGCTTTAAATGCTACAAATCATCAGATCACTTACATTATTGAATAAAAATCCAGTGATTTGGACGTTTCTTCTAAAGCTTAAATTTGGCTCCTCAAACTAGTCTCGTGATTTACCTTTGAATACATTTTATTGTGTTCTTATCCTTTTAGAGTGAAGCGGAAAACAATGTATGGTCCAGAGTAAAACTACGAAAGATTAAGTGGAAAGTCCAATCGTCAATTTGCCAAAAAATGTGCTTCAATTTTACTAATGAAAGGTTTTCTCGCAAGGCACTTTTGTTCAATTCGGCGTGTGACTTTAGATCCTAGAGTATCAAGACTCACATATCGTTTTGACTCCTCCACAGGGTATTTATTCAAGTTGTTTGCGCAGTCTGTACATGTCTCAGGTCGGTTAGTTTACGTTTTGAAATGCTGAAAGCTAGTCCGTTATTACCTGCACAACGTTAAAGTCGAGTCAGCTAAACATTTTTCTACAAACTCCACTTCAAAGTTATTATGCGTTTATAAAGTTAGTCACTCAGGCGATACTCGCTTGGTCATTTATGTAAATTGAACAAACAAGACGTTCCACTAATGAGCCGGTGGGGAAACTCCAAGACATTGTGTGGCCTGAGCAAATGTTGCAGCGGTAAACAAATCCTCAAGGTCAATAGTTCTGTAGGTCGTGGACATTTAATGCTAAACACATAGGTTTTAATGGAAGGTTTTACTGGTTAAAGTTTTCTCAAACTACAAATAACTGTAGCATCATCATTGGTTATCCGACATGATCTGGTACACCAACTCATAAGCTGTGAGTCAGTTCCTTTTCGGAACTTCATATATCATTGCTTTACTTTAATTTTTTTATATTGTGATATTGTATATATTAGTTATATTCCCATACTTTTCAGCCTACTTCGATATACAACTATCCTTTATTGTACTTTTCTTGGTGCCTATACTTTGATTGGCAGCCTATACTTTATATTATAGTCATTTAAAGCATTGCGTCGGTGTCTTACCACAGTCAATAATTTGCAACTGCCTGATAAGCTTGTAAAATTTTACTTATAGAAATGTTTTCCAACAGTATTTGAATCATAGAGTGTCGTCTTAAGCATGATTGTAACGGAAAGAGAACGATGAAAATCCCTCCACAGCCTTTTTTGTTGTATAGTATTTTCATTTATTTGTTTCTTCTCCCTGTAATATATTTTGACCTTTGTCCAGATCTCGTTTCAGCTTTTATTATGTAATTTTGATTAGAAACTTATCTTTTTGTTAACTTATTTGTTCTATTTCTCAAATTAGAACCGTATAAATTGAGCACAAAATTTGTGTTTCAATATAATTTAATTCGAGTGTCTCAAAACGCCTAGTGTTCTGTACAGAAGAGCGTAGTTTGGCCTATTCGAATACGTTTTCATTCGTCAGTCCTGCGTTCAAACCGAATACTGGTAGCTCGGTCGTTACAATGATATTTGTCCAAAAATAAGCTTTAACGAGCCAAACATTGCAAAAAATGGAGGGTGAAAATACCGACCAGCATGCATTGATGGTGAGAGCGTTGACTTCAATCCACTCATGTTTGTGAAGCAGGACATTTTGTTTATGTTACATCCCGACGGAAATTAGGAATGGTAACTTTAGAGAACTATGTATTGACAAATACGATACATATATTCTTATTGTATAATTATTAGGCAGCTAAACTATGCATACTCATGTTTCGCTTATTAAGAGCTTTAGTTTGATCCATACATTATTATTATAAAACGATTTACCATTCTTGAGTTATGCTCAGTCTATTATATACAGCCTCCCATATTCACAGCCACATTTGGCTAGATCTTGTACAAATGTTGTTTTCTATTTTCAGAACGATGTGATCTGTTTGTTTTGTATATAAACCCAGTATGTTTGAAATACATGATTCATATCACGGAGGCTGATATCGGTGTTCTGGACTTAACGGGCAGGGCCAGGCATGAAGCAGGACCGATAAGTACTCAAGACTGTTCGTATGGGTTTTGTGTGTCATTGGTTCAGTAGATAAGTGATTGATGGTATCATTATGTTATATATTAGTAAGGCATAAGGTCAAAAGATTTAACAGTTTTATCGGACTATTTATGATTGAAAATGAGTAAATCAATCAGTGATACTGCGGTTTCTCTCCTACGCTCACCATTCAGACACGTGTTTCCAAATTTATGCTGGATTACCTAGTCTCATAAGACAACCAATAACATGCTAACTCAGACCTTTACACTAGGACTATGTGGCTTGCATCGGATGAAAAAAACCAAATAGTAAAACATATAGTTGTTAGTTTTCTTAACGCTTTACTCTCTATATGCACTTTCCGTTTTCATTAACAGCCTTCCTTATTCTAACTTCGACTTCCGTTCCATCATTTAAACTTTCTCCACCTTGTTAATTATCACAACTCAATGTTTTTCATTACAGTATTCTCTCATCTGGGGCTTTAATCACATTTCACTCTAGCAACTAGAGCTAGTATGCGTTTAATCTGCTAATTTATCATACCTATCTGTTCTACTACGAAATGTTTGGCATTGTTTAGCGCTCGAATGCCTTGCTGCTCCTTTTTTCCCTATTCTTTGGAATCTCGCTCTCAGGGCATAGTTATGGACATCGTTCAAACCAAGCACTCTACAAATCTACTTTATTATAACTATAGACTTAAAGTTGTATTGCATGAATAGTTATTACGAACAGAATTCTAATACAGTTATGACGATCTTGGATCTAATGTGTAACGTGGACGCTATGGCACTTTGGAAGTACATTGTAAAAACTGTACTCAGTGTAATACTAAGGCATAACCCTAATCATAGAGATTCTAGGACATCTGAACGAATGTACTTTTATTTACTTTCGTTGATTTTATCTACTTAACCACCCTACTTGTGAAGTATTTTGCAGGCAAAATAATGTTATAATTTGTAAATAGTGCCTGTAAAAGTGGCGTGTACATGCACTGGCAGAAACATATTATTAAAATAGTGCACGGTTGTGACCAGGAAGGACTGCTCTGATAACTAAAAAAAGGAAGCATAGAGCATGAAATCCATTATCGAATTCCCTTAGATTGGATATTAGGACTGATGACAGAATGCTGAAGTTGAGCGAACCACAATTCATGGTCACTGCGATCAAATTTTGAGTCAGTGATTCGTAGCCGCAACCATGTCTGTCTGTACAGGTGGCAAGTTTTACTTTCACTGTAGATTAAATCTGAGATTTAGTGATATATAAGAAACATCTAAGTGAAATATAAACGAGGCAAGACAAATCTAATGAAAGAAATACGAAATAGAAGGGCATAAACCCAAACCAAATAAGAATCAATAACTTTATTTTATTGGAAGATCAAACTGCTAATGACTATATGTATGTATAGGGATTATTTTGTTCAAAACAGTGACTCACTATTCGTTAAACTTATGTTCGCCGATCGCCATGTGGTTGCGGTAGGTTTTCTTTACAACCAGGTGAGGTCCTTATTAAAACGGACAATTCTTTTAACATTCCAAGCAAGATAATCAGAAATGTAATGCCTACGCAATGTAAGGAGGTTAATAAATACTTTAGCCATATCGTTTTGGTCTCGACAGGAGTTTTTCGGCAAATTCTAGTTGACGTAAACCGTTGCATCAGCCCTCTCCTAGAATCAACTCTCCTGGGATTGTTGGTTTGATCAGTTTATAAAATAAAAAGATGTCAGTTCACTATCTGTAGCCTTGTGTGTTATCGCAGCGGTTCGCTCACTGTTTGATCTCAGTATATTTACAGTAATTGACCTTAAGCTGATATTCGAAGATATTATATGTCTATCTTGTCACGATAGCACTTACTTTCTCATCACAAACGATTACACATGACGTGTTCCATACGTTTTCTATATGAAAATCAGAGCTAGTAATAAAATTATTACACTATGCTCTATCCGTCTATCAGGTGTTTACTTGTTGTGGCATCGGGCTATGACACGAGACAATATGGCAAATAAATATTCAACACTTAACACGAAGAAAAACCCAACGATGGATAAGGTGAAAACAATGAATTGAATAAAGTTGAGGTGATCGGATGGCATGGCTCGAACATACAGGCGTGGTCCCTGTTGAACGTTACCTTATATCGTTTATTCATTTTAAATATATTGTTCTATCCCTAGCCTAAGCTTGTTCTCCATCTTCTTGGTAATTGTTACGATACAGTGAGTTGGTGTAGACGATGATGTAACCTCTACGTAAGATCTTATAGATTAGGCAGTTTTATCATGACGAATATACAATTTTAGGATTAGGTCTATTATTAAAGCAATACTAATATCATAGTAGACCATAGTTCTGCATACTCACTCACCGCTTTAGCCACCTGAAAGTCAAAAATAAAGTTTATCTTAACAAGGAAACAAATGATATCAGTCAAGAATTCTCCAATGCTCTCGTAAAAAACGAGGTACTAAAGAGAAATGTACATTTATGATTAATAAATGTTCGGTTTCACAGAAATATTTGGTTTCGCAGAATGTATTCGTAATCTGCAAGGAAATAGACTAGTTGTTAACATTTAGGAAACGTGTCATAAAAGTTAGTGATCTTATGAACCTTCTGGGAGTTGCGTTTCCCAATTATCTCTATTTCAGATTTATCATGTTCTGGGGTAACTCTGAACCACCCAACTTAAGCTGTTACAAATGCACAACACACCGTACTGAATGTAAAGTGATCGGGATGCTCCACCGAGCACCTCTCATATGCAGACTTATAAAGTTATTTATTTTGAGTGTTTGTTGACTATCACATATTTCACTGATTCCAAAGAGATCTAGATTCCATCTTCCTTGGCCTCCTATATTATCAGGACATTTTATAATACCCTGGTTCAGAATGAACACCTGTTGTGAACTTTCTACATTAGGATTTTTCAAATCCCAGTGTCGTTTTTATTTAAAATAATGGTTTTGCCCTCGTTTTCTATTTATATCCGCTTTCTTTTTCACGAGGTGGGGTTGCTAATTCCGACTAGCAGCTTTTGTCTGTGCCTGGGACTGTTAGCAACTTTAGGTAGGATGAATGTACATTTTCTACACTTGTTTTCGTGCAAATAGGTGGACTGACTCATTGATGTGCAAGAAACAATAGTTGAACACAAAGACAAAATTGAATGAGATGATACAAAAAGACAAAAGTTAATGACAATTAATGGTGAAATAATGATAGATTATAAGATAGAACGTAGCCTTGTGGAATGTTTTTTTAGGGAAACAACTGAGTTTGTTGTGTGACAGGTGTAAATTACCCAATGCTAGAGAGATAGACTGACTTGAACACCAATGGTAACAGAGCGTGAAACACATGCAGAAGTGTTAGATTATATAACCAACTTTTGTGGTCTCTAAAGTAGCAATTGAGAATTACAGACTTAGTACTACATTTACCACACATTATAGAATCAGAATAATACGGTCAAAACGGATAGCATTCAAAGTTCATGAACACAAATAACACATTTTTGATGTAAATATGACTGTTACCAAGAGAATAAGGAAAATATTTTATTTTATTCAGATGAAAATTATTGAGTTTCCTGTGTTATTAAAGGGATTGGTTGACTTTAGCAACTAGGAGCAAAGAGTTGTCCATAGCAACGTGTCAATATTTATTCCGTCAGGCTTTTTGATTATTTCAAAGTGAAAACTGTTTTATTCCTTCAAATGGTCAATATATGGTTGCGCGCGCTTAGGTCGGTTGGACTTACTTATGATTTCACAGTGCTTAATATGTTGTGGTCAGTTTGTACGCTCATAGCTGGTTAAGTTAGCTGCAACCCGTCATTTTGTTGTGAAAAGTATGACTGAAGTCAAGAATGATTTCAATGAGGTGAGTTTTGTAAAGGTTTGGTAATGCAGTAGAAATCTGTGGATGACTTAGATAAGGATGACTTAATCCGACTGTTTGCTTACCTGCAAGGGGAGCTAGAAGCAAGAGACATAGCACTTGCTACTCTAAGGGTGGGTTGTTTTCCGATGATTTACTTTCAGTCTGAGCACATAAATACAGCCAATCTAAGGGCAAAATATGGTATTGTGGTAAATGACCGACAGAGTGTCAGAGACTTGAGGGATCCTTTTCAGGCATTGCGAAGAGATTCAGTAAGTTTTGTTTGTACAACTTTTATTCTTAGCTGTGCTCACCTCTATGCGACAATGAATCTGCTTTAAAGCCACTGTACGATAGCCAGTTACTACAGCTCGAGAATCTCATATCATCTCAAAGGTATGCTCAAAACAAAATGCGAGATCAACTAGTTCTAATGGAGAAAAGATATGTCAAGGCGAGTCATATATTTACATCCGTAATTATTTTACAGGTATGTGAAGAGTTAGAGGAGGAACGTCGTAAACACGAAAGAGATGCTGCTCAAGGCGATGACGTCTTAGTTATGCTTGAAAAGGAACGTGAAAGGCTTAAGTCGGAGGTACTCTGTATTTATCTTGCTAAATTTTCAGGTTGAGTATGAAAAAATACAGAACAAAAAACTCACTCGTGACTTGAGGCGTGCAATTCTCAGTTGGAGGGAACAAAATCTTTTGTGTAATAAGCAGAAATTTGCTGCTGTTACTCTCATAAAAGAGCGCAAACGTCTTTCTAATGAATTGGCTAACGAACAGAAACGTGTGGCTGAGCTGGAGCGATCATTACAACAGAATAACCTTAATACTAAATCACTCAGTCCAGATTGTAACAACTCGGATAGCAAGATGACTGGAACAGTTGGTTCAGATAATAACGTGTGTTGTAGTCATCAGTGCGAGTTGTTACGGCAAAAGCTGGTCGAGGAAATGGAAAATCGTAAAGCAATTGAGTGTAGTTTTGAAAGGTAATTTAGTATTTTAGTTCTGATCAACTATGTTATTTTGTAATGTTGTGATACATTTTGTACAGTAGTCATGCTTGTTTTCTAAATTGTATTCTTTGAATCTCTAGAATGATCTGCTATCTAGTGTCATTTTAATTTTGCAAAATTTATTGCTTGTCTTACACTTCACCAATATAACAGTCATGTTTTTAGAGAAAAGACTGCATGAACTCGGTTTATAGAAAATATTTTTATCGCCTCACATATTTCCTAACCTGTGGAAACTTGTCATATTATTTTATTGCAAGTAGAGAAACCAAAAAGCTAGTGTAAAGGCTATCACTATTACAGCATCAATTACATTCCAACTCGTGGGGATTTAATCAGCTTTGATTACTCAGGAAGGAGTCGTTTTGTACTTATTAGTAATATGAATTGCAAAAGCGTCCATCAGTTTTGATTACCCCACCTTAATATAATAAGGTATAGTTTATAGAGTGAATAACTCAAGAGTCTAAATAATAGTGGCATCCAAGATAGAAAATAAACGGACAGAAAATCAATTCGTAGGATAGAATGTTATGACCTATTATGGAATCTCCATTTCTGTTTGGAAGTAGGGGATGAATAAATTTTTACCACTGCAATTGATTTCAAACCATATCACTTATACTCTTCAATCGCTGATCATGATTGTCGCATGAATCATGACTATATGCAGTTTACATCTTCCTAACTCCTTCGATCTAAAAGATAGCAACTTTTTGATCCGATGCCACTATTCGACTTAGTTGCTCGCGGATTTCCTCCAGTTTACTCCAATCAGCTTTACTCATCGCGATGTAAAACATGTCTTGGCCACCTCAGTAAATGGTTGGGTATTCAGTTCAATTGATTTTTCATGCTTAACTATTACCCTTCCTCTCTACTCACTCGACTGTTCCACCGAACTCCATGTCAACCTACCGATGTTGATAATACTGTCAAGATAGTAGGTGGTCATCACTTTAAAGTGTTGGAGAGCACCCAAACAACCAACTTCACAATAAAATATGTTAATGGTGAATAAGGTGTTTCAATACCGTTTATTCACAAACATAATAAACAAACACAATTTAAGCGCGACAAGGTATCTTGTCTCGTTTAAAATTATCGAAGCTACTCGTCTTCAAAAAATTGATAAGGAATATTTCTAATCTACTATTCAACGATTATAATTATCTTTTCTTCTACAGTATCTAACTTTCTGAACAAGGTCAATAAAATGCTCATTTGCTTAAGTAACCTTTGCTCGCTGGTGATACTTTATTTATTTATTTACTTATTTTAACACATAGGTATTGGTACAAGGAGGCACCAAGTACATATGAGCCACACGAATCTCAATTGATTTGTGTGAGGGCTGCGATACTGCCCTGGTGCCTAAACCGAAGCACGTGGCTTTCTTAGGCGGCCACACCCCGAGCCTTCGACCTGAACGTCTGACCCACAAGGCAGTGGAGCATCGTGAGGAGATGCAGTCCCATGGTAGCCGGTGACCAACGATTGGTTCATACGCCATTTGTTCCATCAGGATACTGGAGCTTATGTGCACCATTGGTTTGGGGTCCGGTTAAAGCGCCAGACATTCGCTTTTCATCCTCTCATTTTCGTAAACAACACCCCCGCCACGAAAAGGCAGTGAGTAGGACTTCCCTGGCAGAGGCTATATACACGTGGCCATGTGAGAGCATTTCGAGAGGGAGAGCGGACTCTCCCCACTTTCGGCCACACCAGGGCATTTGGGGGCTGGTGATACTAAAAGTTATTGGTTAATTCAACATTCATGTGGCGACGGTGGGATATGTCAACCTAATTCACCTTTGGTATCACCACAAGGTTAGCCTAACTAAAATGCTAAATATACAACGCTTTATCACCAGCAGTTTTTTGCCGCTTTAATCTGACCTCATCATAACGAGATTATACGATATTCCTGTTTTCAATCTCCGCTACGTAAATAGTATTTTCTTTATTTCGAGGCAACATCTTAAATAATGCTTGAGCCATGCAATGTATTTGGATATTGGTAACAGTGTTACTTATTGGATAGAATTATCTAACAGTATCGATTTCAGTTATTTGGACATATTTTAAGTAATTCATTTGAGCTGCATTTACATCGTAGGTATTGGAACTTTATATAAGAAACTCTATGTATGGTCACTGTGAATGTCAGTAACATTTTACTTTAGAAACAGTGAGATGAATTAATGAGAAATAGAATTTTGTGAATATACTGTTATTTCGATTAATACCTTTAATATATGTAATTATTTTACAAAACTGTCGGATTTTACTTCGTGCTTCACCACTTCGGATTTTTGTATTTATAAGTTTAATAACATAACATGAATTATAGTAGGAAGGTCACCAGTTTTGTTTTGGTTACTTCTGAGATTCACATAGACGCCTTGTGATACGGACTTTTATAACGTTTCATGTTTTATACGGATGATATTAGTTAATGGAATTTATAAAATAACTTTCAGGTCTTAGATGCTTCATCTTCTAACATATGATTATTACTTCCACATTACAACTGATTATCTAATGAAAATGTCACGCCTTTTTATAAATGTGACTAAGTGTCTTCTGTGTGTGAATTATTTGGACAGAAAATGGAATGTCACGTTATATTTAAAACTTTATTCCCAAATATTCGTACATATTTCCTAACATAATACTGTTTTTTATATTTTCTTCACTGTATCGTTTTATTCCAGACTTAAAGCGGACTATCAAAAACTAGTATCCGAATCTTACCCTAAGGACACTACAGCCAATCGTCCTTCAGAAGATTCAGTTGGTGTTAGTGTCTCATTGGTTAACGGTCCATGGATTTCTACTGAAAATTATAGTAATCCTGAGTCCGTCACTGCGAATTCTTCGATCAGATTCAAACCAAATCCTCCTCAAAGACGATCATCTGATATGCCTACTTCCGTGTCACCCACCTCTAATATAATTTCATCCGGACCTATTCTAATTTCTAACAGTTCAAACCACACCGGAGCCACTACTTCTGGCTCTTCTCAAACAGTTGTTGAACAATGTTCATCTAGATCTCCCTCTGGCAATGTTGGTGAAAAATCAACCAGTCAGTTGTCTATTGTCCCTCCATCAACCACATCACCACCTTCTAGATCCTCCACACCATCACCGCCCCCACCACCACCCCCTATGCAATTACACTACCCTTATCCTGGGATGCAGGGACACTTAAACCATACTTCACGAAGTCAAAGCGGTCCCCCACCTTTTCTTCCAAGTGCAAATAATAATCGCCCTATACCGAACTCAATGTCTCATACAGCTGTTGTACAGACCTCTAAATCTAGAAACCTAGCTTCTCACCAGTCAAGTCCTCCTTACCAACCATCATATTCTTCTCCGAATCACACTGTGGTTATCCCTGGTAGAGCTGTTAATAATTCCATTTATTCAACACGTGGAGGGTCACGTAAACCTATGTCTGTAAATGTTCAGCATACCAATTTCCATCACAATCCTCATTCAACTCCTCGCCCTGTTTCCCCTTTTATCCAACCTCAGTCTAAACCTGCATCGGTTGCTGTTCAATTCTCTCAACATAGTAGTTTAGCACCAAACAGTACTTCACATCCTTCCATTGGTGGGCATCATTTTCCCACTCATTCATTGCATCGTTCTCATCCTTCTATTGCTAATCCTATACCATCAAATGTTAGACCACGAAATCCAATCCAGAATAATCAATCAGGACTTACTGTAGCGGTGTCAGTCATGGGAGGTGGACATGTATGTGTAAATGGAAAATAATTTTGAACCTTCTGTCTATATTTAAATATATTTTTAGTGTTTTTTAAAGAGGAATTCATTTCTAGTTCTATGTTTTTCAGTATCAATGAAAAGAATGACAATTATAGCGTATATATTTTTTTATAAAACTAGTCAATACGTGTACAGCTGGAAATATACTACTTATTATATAATTTAATTGTCATTGTTAGCAAAGTAATGTGGTTTTCAAAAATTCTAGTCAGATATCTTAAAGTTTCACATCTAACCATCACTTTCGGACATAAAATATGTATACATTTTCTTTATTTTCTATGACTCAGTTAACCCAATAAATATTCTGAAGTAATGTGCAATTTTCCATTTTTAGTTTTTCATTAATTATTACAGTGTGCAGGTACTGCTGATATAAGTATTATCATTATTACTATTGATCTGTCTGACTTCATTTCCAGTTTATTCATCTTTTGTTTATTGAATGAATGGTTCACTTAATGGTTGTATTTATTTAGCAAAACTTTGTGATTCCTTATTTTGCTTTTATATTTTTAGTTCAGTTTTTAGATAATTTAATTCCCGGGAAAATTCTTACTAATGAATTTATTTAATTGTGAAATAATATGCATTTTACTATTATAGTGAAACAGAAATCGTTGATATCTATTGGATATTTTATGTTTATGATAATTTACTATCTTTGTATCCCTGTGTTTTGTTCAATAGCTTGTTTCTTTTCAATAAAACAATGCGGTGCGTTGTTTACTGATAATATCAGAATTCATGTATGGACTTATGTTAAATTGCATAGTGTATAAATTAATTAACTTGAAACAACTTTTTTATTGAGACAAATATCAATGGACAGTTGTGTATAAATTCTGATCATCACTAGGGTTCAAGAAGTTTCATATTTATATATCAGCTGTTAATATAACAAATATAAATTTCTTTCAGTGACATTGTTCTGGTGTGTTTCATTGACTAACTGAAAATTCAGTTAATAGGTTTAACAATTCTCGGCAAGAAGTTTAATATGTCATTCAGGTAGACACAGTTTTTTCCATCAATAGTTTCATGTAATTTTTAATAGTCAATCAAGAAACTTTCAACGGTGTTCTATAAAGATTTTCTAATGAGTTGTCTAGGATTGTTAGACTTGTCTGCATTAGCACGTATAACTGCATTATGTATAAAAAAATATGAACGTTCACCAGATTTCGAAGTTATTTGTTCTAGAACTGTATGGATCAGAATGTAAGTTATTATCATCAGGCACACTTTACGTCTTGCGTTTATCTATACGAATGCTAGATGTTGCTTTGTGATTGCAACATGTAGCTGGATGAGTTATGTTATTGTTATAGATCTAATTCAAACCATATAAACTTTATTTCATTTCGATGGAGAAGTGTTATAAGTGAATGGAAGTGATAAAATCTTAATTAGCACGAAGCAATACAAGTATAGTCTACTTGGACATGTTATTTGAATAATGATTTGGAACAATGGAGCAATGAGAGGTAAAGTTTAAGTCTCAAGAGTTCTACATAGAAATAGAGTGCCTTTGAGCTTTTACCTGTTTGTCTTGTCATAGTAAAACTTCTGATATCTTAAGGATCCCCTTGGCATGTAGGTTGGTCCGAACATGAAATATCAGGTACATTTCGTCACATGAATGCATTCATAATTTCACACTCACCAACTGAGTACACAGATGTAGAAAATTATCATTCAAATCTAGGCTTCCTATACAGTTCATGCGCACCTCCTTTGTGGAACTAGCTGGTAGTTTTAGTTCGACAGCGTCTGTAACGTTGGAAGCTACTTCTAATAAATTGGCGTGTTCGTATAAATTCGTTGCGACTTGACGCCATCTGTTTAGTACTTCGTGCTTGATTGCTAATATCATGTTGATACCCTCTATCATTTTGGATTTTTAGTCTAGAGGATTCAGTAATCGAGTTCTGATAGTAGAGAACCTGGAGGGTCGGAATTTATTTACTAGAATTGGTTACCGAATGTAACTGCACACGACTATTTTTTTACTTTTTCAGACAACACTTACAAAAATAGTCGTATACTCACTCAGCTGTATATTCCCTTAATTGTGTTAATCAGCTAATAGAATGTCTTACTCAAATGACTACTTTTACATAATCATTTAAAACAATAATTATGAAGTTCCAATTATTTCTTGTCACTCATGCTAACCGACAAATATTTCAAGGTAAATTATATAACCTATTAAACGAATGGCTATGAATGTCTTCTCATCCCATTCTTCAAGAATACATCATTAAATAACGAAGTTTATGAATTAGTTCTTTTAAAGAGTGTATTTTTATTTCATGAGCAAAGTATATGTTCATGATAAATAATTTTTCAGTAGGGGTTTTGTGGAGATTTTTAGAAATTTCACCCAGGATGTAGGTCCTGGGTTTGAATTTCATGGAATTAGGATCGTAGATGCACACTGCTGAGGAGTCCCATACTAGGACGAAGTGTCCGTCCAGTGCTTCCAGGTTTTCCTTAATGGTTCAGCTTCAATTGACTCATGATTTCAACCAGTGAAGTAATTTTTCGTCAAGTTTAATACTGACATTAAGAAAAGTACTCTATATCAAACCAATTGGTAACCTTTAAAATATTATTAATTATCAGTTATATTGATTGTTTTGTTTTAAAATTTTTTATTTGTTTTACTTTTATATGAATAAATTGAAGAATAAATGAATGATTTATTTATGATCAAGAAAAGAAATTAATAATATCGTTGTTTACGGGAAATGGTTGTTACTTAAACTTTATTCCAAACTTATAATAAATGAATTTAATTATCACTTTCGATCAATATGTATTCATTTCTTGAGAATTTGATTAACACATAGTAGGAAATATTGAAATATACTTATTCTTGCTTATTTTATATTGAACTTTCATTGTAATCATGTTTATTTTATATATATTACATTCATAATGATTATTATTGCAATGCATGAATAGAATATAGATAAATTTATCTTCAGCTTTGTATAAAATCACTTTTAACATTTATATTGGTTTGTCGTGGCAATTTGATGATGACCTTGTTTATATGTCTAATTTACTTATGTATCGATCGGTTTTTGGCTGATGAATATTAGCTTCTGATTGGTTATTTAAACTGAATGACTTATATTCATGTGGGCCACATAATTTAAATATACATAGTCATTTAAAAAAAATAATGAATAGATGATGGTTTAACTAGAAAACATTTAATGTCATATGTCAAAAAGAAATGTTTTTAAAAGTTTTATTCGCCAATTGGTACATATCGTAGAAATAGGTTATCATTATGCTCTGTAACTATGGTTTCTCACTAAAGTCGATTACTATGGAATAAAAACGACATTAGTCAAAACACTACAAAGTACTAGGTAGTTGTAAAGTCCTAGTTCGGATATTTATTAGTGATTTATTCACCTTATTCTTTTTATGTTCAAAGTCAGCATCATATGCCTGTCAGAGGTTATGTAATATTTATTATTTAAGATTTCAAGGTACACAACTATAAATGATAAATTTGCTTCATTGGAATAAATCGACAACCGTTTCGATTAAAGCTAATAAAAGATAATTAGTCAATGATTTTATAAACTAATAGCACGCTTTGGTTTGATCAGCTTTGCTGTTATTTTAATTCGTTATTGGATATACAGAGTACAGCAATGTACAAGGTGATTAAACTTACGTAACGAAGTCAATTGAAAAGGCTTCACGATCTCGTCGATCTACGTACTGACTTAAAGTATTTGTTCGCTTACAGTTTATAAAAGGTAAGTTCAATTAATGTAGGTAATTCTTTGAAGGCCCTTAATGATTGATTCGCATTAGCCCATGCATTTCAAATAATTTCAGCATCCGATGTCATGTCCTGCTTAAAATGTCAGTGTATAATAGACAACAGGAATGAATCTGTTTATTATCGTCTAATCTGAAATCAAATAGGTGATTCTGATAAGCACAGGCACATATATATGCCTGTTTGAAAATGTTTCCATCTGTCTGTATGTTTCTATCTATCTCAGCTTTTCATCATTGCATATATCTCTGAAAGTCTGTGTTAAGACAAATAATTAGCAGTGGGATGTTTTATACTGTGAATCCCATCTTACACTAAACATAATAATGGATGAAGTCACTATTATTACTCCATTACACTTAAGATTCGACATTTTTTGTTTTGCCATTCGCAAGTAAGCATTGTATCTTTAATTTTTTGAATGATAAGTAGTTCAGTTATTATTTTAAGATAAAACATGCTATGGCTAATTGTTAGAAACTGGAGTTACAACTGGTTTCTCGCTGCTGTATAACTGAACAAATACTGATATGGTTTAGTGCAAGGAGAAAAGCAATATTGGAGATAAACATTTTATGATAAACTTATAATAAATCTATAACTGATCAACTATTTGATCAAAAATATACTGAGTTATATCACATTTACTTATATAGTAAATAGTCATTTTTGAATATATCGAACTGTAGTAGTAAATATCGATTAATCAATAACTCAGTATATGTATACAATTTACAATATCAATAATTTAACTGATTTAACTAACGGATCGAATTAATTTATTGAGTTACATATTTACTCCTTCTTAAAAGTCACTAGCTTGATTTAGTTTTTAATGATGGTGACAACCCCGTAGAGGTGATAGCCACAGTAGGGACTGTAACTTATTTTAGTCAATGTCCCCATTCGTCACTTGCCAGTTATTTCATAGAACCAATGATGTAATAAGACGTATTTTATTGAAGTTATGAATATGTTTATTGAAAACTTCACTATATACTGTAGGTAGACACTGAATTCGGAAGCGTTGTAGTCGATTTAATATGATTTATCAGTTAATTATACATCTGATGACCACTTTGTTCATTTTAAAAGAACTGTAATATCTTCAATATTCCCATATGTTTTATAACAAATATGAATGTTGAAGATGAATACAAGTTAAATTTAAGTTCCAAACAGCTAGGCACAATTCAAATGAGAGCCACTATGAATACCTGAATAGGAAATATAAACTGTTTACTGGAAGAATATATTCAATATTCTTGTGTCGTGATAACTGTTGAAAACGATCGGAATAACGATGTTATTTTATCAGGTGTCGATTGTTCTAATGCTTCACTTCTATCTAATAAAATCCTTAATACATTTTAGAAAAAAGTATTTCAAATGAAACAATTTCTGATGATTTTATATCAGATGTCGTTTGTCTTCACAATGTACTTGTTATATCGTCTGGTGTCACAGCTGCAGATTTTGGGTGTTCTCACACTTCTTACGTATCAAATAGATTCCCTAATGAATGCCACGATGAGTCAACTGACATAGCAAGAGTTCCTGAAGCAATAGCAAAGCCAGAATGGCTGTGCATGATATCGTCCACATATCTGAAAAATCCAAATTTAGTCCTCAAGTCTGAGATTCAGGGTAAGGTTCAATGCATGGTATGGCAGAAATTAAGACTTATTTATGATTAAATTGGCTGAGCCAGACAGTAGTTCAAAGTTCATGTTCACCTCATAAAGTTGAATATACAAACTGTCCCGATTTAATCTTTCCGAAACATTAAATGTAGTTAATTTCCAAAAAAAACATTAAGTGCCTTTGAAAAAGTGTTTGACTAGCAGTCGTTATTTTGCAGTATCGTTATATTTATCGTCGGCAACCCAGTGAATATGATAGTATTTATTGTAATTATTCGACAGAGTAAATGGTGCATACACACAGGTAAATCTGGTCTCAGTAAATCAAAATCATTTTAATTGCAATATATATATTCACTAAATAGAGGAACAGATAATAGGCCAAGTAGGTTTTCCCACATGAAACTGAAAAACCTACCTTGAGTTCTTTGGATTTCAGATTCATTCTTCTTCCAACTGTCATAACTCTGATTGCCTACCAATAGTTATTTGTTGTCGTTGTGTGTAAGAATGTTAGACAGGTGCAGGTAGCCAGCAGTAACCTTTGAATTCAGGCTTCTTGACGACTAATAGTCACCACTAAATTTTATTTGGGATTTTGAGGGATCTAATACTCGACACCCAGTGACTCAGAAACTTGATCAAAGAGTCATTCTGGTCACATCCAACCTCTTATGAGAAGTGTTGGATGCTAAAAAAATTTTGGAAGTGAATAAAGCACCTATATTTGGTCATTAATATTTACCTTACAATTAGTGTTATTCAATCATATATTTTTCCGATCATATAAAAGTCATATGATATGTGTATTTAAGTATAAAATATAACTTTATTCCATACTTGCATTATTGATTCATAAATATTAAAACTCTAAGAATATCAAAGAATTTGTTGATATATATATATATAGATCACCAACGTTGATGATCTATGTCGAATGATTGGGTGCCTACTCAAGTTAGACCTTGTCATATCAAAATATTATAGCTGTTTTGAAGACCGTATAACACAAAGGAAGTTATTACGGAAATGTATTAGTAAAAGCAGGTAAAAAGGAGAAGTTGCGACTACCACCTCATGAGCCAGTCCATGGCGTGCAATTAATTGATACGTGTCGGTTGTCCTTGAACTTGACGAGAATCAGTGAACTGTCCGACATTATAGTAACCCGACTACCGGATGATTTGACTAGGGCCCAGTGACATTTCACTGGCCCTATATATATATATATATATATATATATATATATATATATATATATATATATATATATATACCAACTGAATAGAGGAGCAGAGAATAGAAGTCAGATGGCCAAGTAGGTTTTCCCATACGAAACTGAAAAACTTACACTGAGTTCATTGGATATACTATAATAGCATATCAACAGAGATTGAACACTTCCTTATTCAGTGAAACCAACAATTATATCATTTTTTTTTACATTTAATGGCATAGAACTATTTGATTCTGTTAAAAAGTACAATTGCTCTCTCGAAATATTCAACTTGGGTGGTTTATAATAATGATGGTAATTTTAAAGAGATGAAAAACATGATAAGTTAGTAGAGAATATTATGAATAAGATTTTATATACTTGTAAAAAAATTGAATATATAAAACCATATTTCTAAATCATAGAATGATAACATGAAAAGTTTGATATCATGAATTTTATTTCAAAAGTATGAGACTATTTATAAACTTGATTAATATATATGTATTTTTTAATTCAATCGTAAGATATAGAACTGCAGGGAATCATGATAATAAATGATATCTTGTATATATATATATATATATATATATATATATATATATATATATATATATATATATATATATATATATGGTGTTTTATAATAGAACATTATAGACAAATAAGTTTTATTAAGTAATCATTTCATTATTTTAATTGAGAATTCATTTTAATGTAAATGCTTCCTAATAAAAAAAAAAACAAAATACAATACTGTCAGCTGATCTAATGTGTTACAACATTTAGATTATATTTCTGTTAATCTTTACTATTAGGTTTAAGTAATAGAAGATTATTAAGTTTCATGAGTAAATTTACTTTCCACATATTTATTTATTGAGTACCTATTAACTCATTTTAAATTACACAAGTTAAAGTTACATAAAATACTATGAAAATTTACATTATTTATATCATAGTGTCGTGAACACGACCACCAATAGGAACAATCGGATGTATTTGACAATAAATTACAGAACTTGTTAATAAAATCTCACAACCATATAGTAATTGCTTAATTTGCAAAACATCCATGAATTGTCTAAAAATGACTCAGACTTCATTGTTCTCTCATTTCCATACAAATCGCATTCTGTCTTCATTTTTTACTGTTCGATCTTCTTGTCTATCTGCTGCCAGACATTCTGTTCAAGACTAACATCATATACTACTTATGTCGACATAAGTAGAACACAATACAATAGTTATTACGTAAATAAAATTCTGATATTCATTAGAAATGGAATTCATTTCATCTTATTTGGAAATCATTTGCTGGTGTATAGGTATTTTACCAATGATAATTTCACTCAAAAATGAACTGGTGTAATGAGATATTTATTGGGTTCGATTCTTTTAAAAAATATCAGTTAGGTACGTTTAACTAATGAATTACAAAGAAGACAAAATGTACTTCTTGAATTCCACAATTACGTGTTATTTAAAGTAAAATCAAATTATGTTTAATGATAGATCCATGAAAGTAATTTACATGCCAATAGACATCGATTAAATAAGATTTTAATATCAGAAGGGATTTTGTGGAGATTTTAGTATTTTCAATAGTTGAGGTCATGAGATAATAGCTCACTGATGAAAATGGTGGATGTGTCACTCAATTTCGTGGAATAGTTGAAGTTAGATATTAGCACTGTTGAATGCCGGCTCAGTGGTCTAGTGGTTAGGTCCTCGCGCGCGAGTCCAGTAGGTCCTGGGTTTGAATCCCACGAGGCGCGGTTGTGGGTGCGCACCACTGAGGATTCCAACAATGGGACTAAACGGCTGTGCAGTGCTTCTGGGTTCTTCATGGTGGTCTAGCTTCAACCGACTCATGATCTCAACTATTAAGATTTTAATATTAATAAATACATCTTCAATATATATATTGGATATTCTCTTTTGGAATCATTCATTCAAGATTGCTTTGCGAAATAATATAAAACTACCAATGAATACCATTCTTGTTGGTTATTGAGTTAATCATTTTAAATAATAATAATCTCTAGGTGAATAAATTTTTCAAATGTTTTTAACTTACGATTGACTTATGATTGTAAAGTGGCGTGTGCTACTGATATCGATAGATATAAGTAATACGTATTATCAATCGAGAGTGAAACACCTGGCAGCAGAAGGTTAAGAAGATCAAAGAACTGAGAATGATTGCTGTGGAAATGAAGGAACAGTGAACTCTAAGACGATTGATTGACATTTTGCAAATTAAGTATTTACTATATGGTTCTCAGATTTTATTAAGAGATTCCATAATTTTGTATTCAGATACATTGGACTATCCTCACTTGTGTTCTCGTTCACTATAGTATTACATGAAATAAACTCTATCACTTTCTTTCTAATGGGATCGTTTAAAGATTTTATGTTTTAACAAATTTCTTTGTTAAATTATAGTATTATTTTCATTTTTTTTAAAAAAATATTATAGATTGTGATAGTTCATTGAAATGGTATTGAACACTTTAGTGACTTGTTCTACTTATTTACCGATTGAACATGTGAGGTTTAATTGTTGTCATTATTAATTATGATTATGGATGATTGAATTAAATTTTATACAATTGAATGGTTATGAAGGGTGCCAATTTAAAAAAGTAATAATAACTTAGAAATAATTGATTTGGTAGAGAATTTTATTTAGTTTTTTTCTTATGATCATATTTAGTTTATGAGTCATTTATTCATACAATTTTAGAAATATAAAAACAATTTTTCCATGAATCTTTTTATCATTAATAGTTGAATTCGTGAGTAAATTGAAGCTAGATTATCATGGAGAACCTGGAAGCATTGGACAGATGTTGCGTTTTAGTAATGGGACTCCTCAGCAGTGCGCATCTGCGATCTCGCATCAAAAGGACTCGAACCCAGGACCTATCGGTCTCGCACACGAACGCTTAATCTCTAGACCACTGAGCTGACATCCAACCAATCCACCATCCAGCATTGTCATCACTGAGTTACTACCTCACTCCACTGGTCATGGCTTTTCACTAGAACTCCAGGAAATACCTCTTGGAGACAGTCAATATGATGATTATAATCAGAGAGGGGTTTTGTAGATATTATAGTAATTTAATAGTTGGATTAGCAGGTAAATCCAAGATGAGTATTAAATTAGTTATGAATTTTAAATAATCAGTAACTATCAATTCAATCATTTTGATTTATATTAGTTTATGTTTATTGATTAAATGACTTTATGTAAAATTTTATTACTTAATTTTAGTGATAAAATTCGTTGGCGAGACTATAATTTATGGACAAACCAATCAGATTTACGATAACAGGTCTTGGATTTCGGGGCGAAATTCTTTATCTATTTAGCTAAATAGCATCTTGACATTTCAGATGATGTCAGTTCGTGATAAAAACCATAAATCTAATCCCTGACCATCAACTGTAAATAGCAATCTTCATCTAACCCTAGTCAGTCACTTTAGCGTCACTCAACGGTCGTTCATAAATTATAGTCTCATCGATTTGTTATTAACAATTAGTTGAACTCAACAAATAAATTTAGACTTTAATTGAATAATTTAGAATTGTCTTAAGAATAATCTATAAACTAGCCTTTTTTGTTTTCTACATTAAAGAAAGTTAATTATTCCTATATTTTCTATCTGTATTACTTTATTATTATTTTATCATTATATTAATTGATGTTAAAGCATTTAAAGACAATGACTAAGAGTACAAACGATTACCCATTTAATGATTTGAAGTTGTGTATGTCACGAAAAATGTCAAACAATAGTTTCCTTTTGATTATTTATTGATTTTTATTTTCATCTTTAGTTAATTATACGTTGGATTAAATATTGTCAATATAAATGATACTTTTCTTTTTAAAAAATGTAATCAATTATTCAATCAGTAGTTATGACTACTGATAATGCATTTATTTATGTAGATTTAGCTTCATGGGAAATTATTCATTCAATAACCTCAATTTCATCCAGAATTATCCACTAATCAAAAGAAATGGTTCAAAAAAGATTTGGATAGGATATTTTTACACTGTTGAAGCTGTAGCAATTCATCAATTTAAAGAGTTATGTTTAATCCCTTATTCTACTCTGTTCTTAGGATCCCCTTTAAATTTTAAAAATCATTATTACCAATCGTTACGTTATTGTTCATTTTGTTTATACTTGTAAAGTAAACAATTATTTACATCTTAGTGAACAAAAACACAACCAAATGTATAAATTACATAATGTCTTGATATAATCTAAGAACCATACAGTAAATACTTCATTTGCAAAATGCCAATCAATTGTCTCAGACTTGATTATCCCTTAGTTTCCACACCAATCATTCTCTGTTCTCATTCTCTTCTCTTTGATCTTCTTAACCTTCTGCCACCAGGCATTCCACTTTTTATTGGTGATATTACTTATATCTGTCGGCACTAGTATCTAGTTCGCCATCGCTGATTAAATCTCACCAATCAGGTAGAAATGTGACTATAATGACAACCACATTTCTAAAATCTCCTCAAAATCCCTTCTGATAAAGTTAATTTACATTAGATCTTCATCAAACATTAATATAAGCAACATATGTAGATACATGTATGAAAAACGTTAAGTCAATCAAGGCAATTTGTGAGTCATTAATGACAAAGAAAAAATTTTACATGACCTTGATGGAGTTTTGTTCTTTGAGCTGGATAATTTGGTCGTGGAGCTTTCATCGTTATTTTGAACGACATCATCAACACAAACTTCAGATAGACCGATAATGGTAAGAAATACGAATTAATAGTAAGATGACAGATGTATAAGTAGTGATAAGAACATTAATTAATGACTTAAATAAATATTCCAACTTAGGAAGTAGGTTAAAACTTGGAGAAATGCACTTAATAACATGATAATCCTAACAAAATTACGCAATTTGGAGTGTGTAAGTTATCAGAAGAAAAAAAAAGAGGTAAAGAATAGCAAAATCGTTTTATCAGGCAAAGGAGGAGAAAGACATGTTAATATAGTTCTCCCAAATGCAACAACCATGATCATTGTTAAATCTCAACAGCTTCTGTTGTGTAAAAGTCTACAAGACCACCACTGACGACGTGGGATAAAGTTTCGTATTTGGCCTTTCTAAACCCCAGGGAAATGCTCAGCAGCTCGTTAGTTAAGTTGTCAGCTTGCGCGTCCTATATGAACTTCTCCACCAGAGCAGGTGAATTGGTAAATATACAAGGGTGAGATAAAAGTAGATCAACTATATTTGTTTGAGTGCATACCAGATATCTTTAAACAGATGACAACAGCGATCAGGTGCATAAAATATATTTCTAACAGTCAAAAATAAATCGAATAATCAAAATATCGCTAGTTATTTCTACACTGAAATGTACTTTCAAGAAAAGATAAATAAGGAATAATCAGTACAAGAAGTATGCTGAAGTTATTTAATTTTTATAATTTACATTACGGATTAATCTTAGAAAACCAGGAATGATTGATTAATCGTTTACTCCTAACATGGACACCTCAGCAGAGCATATTAACGACCTCGCAAACAAGGATTAAACTCAGGAAGTGTAGTCTGGTTTGTGAGGGCTTAACCTCTAGACCAACGGGCCAGCATCCATAATACACATTTTTAGCTGAAATAGACCGTCTTCGATAGCCAACGTTGGATAACTGTTTCTCTCTCTCTCTCAGCATAACTGCACTTCACTAGTCTCATACTAGGAAAAACAACTGTCCAAGACTTACTGGTTTACAATAGTTGTCTAGTTAATTTCATTTTATGATGTAAACTACAAAAATAAACAATCCCCGCAAACTGCTTATACTATAAGTGAAAATTAAGTGATAGATAAGCATTAAATTAACTAAACGATAACATATTGAAGTTTTCATGAATTTGGTATCCTCTTCAATTCTGTATTATAAACATCACAACAGGATAAATCTTTATATATATCTCACACTGTTCTCGGTTAGGGGTCTTCATCAAGTAATTATTATTATGATAATCATAGTAATTTGAGTAAATTATTTGATTTATTTAAACTACGGTAAATATAAAACAGCATAAGCTGTGAAAAAAAGTTTGTTATAAATCGTGTCTACCCTACATTTTAATTGGAAACCAAGGTAATAAATGTGCGGTTTTCATAGTAATAATAATAATAAGCTGGAATTTTTTAACAATAAAATCTCGTATATTTGTGGTTAATTGTAAACTAATGGAAAGTTATGAGTGAAGCAGATGACTTGTACATGATAGAATAACACCAGTTGGTTAACTGAAAGATTTCAATATCAATACAAGATTATATGTAAAAAAAATTCTCTAGTGTTGACAATTCAAGCTGCTAACACCCTTCACAGTTTAGAAGAGATATAATAAGGAAAACAAATATAGAAATTTAATATAAATGAATTGATAAACCATATCAATAAATATTGGGTGGTGTCAAAAAATGTTGGTTTTTAGAAAAACTAATTACATAATAATTTTTTTTGGACATTACAAAAAATTTACGCAAAAACTGAAAGATATGGCTATGTAGAGCTGGGGTTTGCCATTGGTATTGTGGATGGTTCGGCATTGCTTTGGCAAGTTTCGCTGACTGTTCATGCACAAAATTGGTTTGCTGGTTAACCGATTTCATTCATACTGGTGGTTGCTTTTCAGTGTTCTCGAGGGCCATTGTCATTGGGATATTGTAAGGCATGTCGCCATTGCTAACATTAATGAGTTTGACTGTCGTGTAAGCAGAATAGGTCAACTTTGACCTGTTTGTGTTGTGCATAATTGATTCATGCGATCACTGATCGGAATAATTATACATGTGATGTGAATGTGCATACGAATGGTCCACCAAGGGTGCTTGGTACCTGTGTGGTTGCGCCGCAGGATTGAAAGTCTGGACGGTGTCTGGTTCTCCTCAAAACCAATGTAAAATTACACTGGCCCGCAAGGGTACAGTATATAATAATATAATATATTAGGAAAAAAACAGTAAGATAAATAATGATTATTATAATCTTATCATTTATATAGAAGTCAGAATTTATACTTTAGATGGTACGTTAGTCGTTTTTATAAAATTCTTGTGATTGTTCAGTTCTGTAATCGGCACGGAGATAAAAAAACGTAATGGATGTTAGTTAGTAAGAAAGATTAATCAATCTCATCTAGGTTTTGAAATCTCAGATAAGAGTGAGTAAGTCATGGGCAAATATAATTTAATGTGAAGATTTTTAGATCAAGGGGATGATTTTGATGGAGTTTTGTTCTCTGAGCTGGATGATTTGGTCGTGGAGCTTTCAGCATTCCACCTGAAGTTTGTGCTGATGATGTCTTTCAGAAGAACGATGGAAGCTCCACGACTAGACCATCCATTTCAGAGAACAAAACTCCATCAAAACATAATTTAATGTAAGCATCATCTTCAAAATATATAATTCTCAATTAAGCGAATATGCGAGATTTTAATTTATGGAAGAACCAATCAGGTATAAGATAACAGGTGTCGGATTTTGGAGTGGAATTCACTCATCCATCTAGCCAAATAGCGTCTTGGCATTTTAATTGATCTCAGTTCGTGATGGAAAACCGTAAATCTGATTCCTAACCATCAACTGTAAATCATAATACTTATTCTTCAAACTGCTTTATAACTTTCATTTAGCTCTGATAAACACGTAGACACTCACAAGGTCACTTTGGCGTCGCTTAAAGTTCGTCCCTAAATTATAGTCTCATCGAATATGTTTCTACATTCTGGTTTAATTTGAAATACATGAATAGGAAGTGAGTATCTTAGAAGTTCAGTTTACAAAGCTCAATATTATGGAACACTATAGGTAAAGTATGAAATATTGTTTGTAATTCTATGAAATGTGCGTTCAATCATTTTATTTGTTTCCTTTTTAAACAATAGTTTATAGTCTCTATTATCTGATCAATAACCATTTATTTAATATAATGATTCAACTCCTTTTACAAGAATTGTTCACTTACCTCATTTTACCTATGCTATTACATTTTGTTATGTTATTATTACAAAGATTCCTAAACTATTTATTAATGAAAGAGTATAGATATTTTTAGAACCTTTCTTATAATATTCGATATGATGAAAAGTGTGAATTAATGAATGGTTCTTTTACAAGAAGATTATTAAATTTTAATAAACATTCAATGGCAAAATTTTTACTAAACTATCAGACAGATTTTTATGAATTGTTACAAAGTTGAAAAATATCATCCGTCATTTTAAAAAAAGTGCTACTGTTCTGAAAAAAAGAAGAGATATTCATTCTAGTAAAATTAAAATATGCACTGAAAAATCTAGTAATAAATCATTGCAAAATCTGATACTACTTATCATTAAAGAAGTAATCATGCTTTGTACATATGGCGAAAAAGTATGGATAGAGACATGATGAAAAATATCAAGTACAAAGAAATCATACAAGTACCAGATATTTGAAGCCAAATATATTTTACATTAAAAGACAGACATGTAAAAATAACATACCTAGTATGATTATTCCATTTCCAATTTTTAAAAGGGGTTTGAAAAAAAATATATGTATACATTTACGGTGTATTTAAATGTTTAATTCCCAGTATTTATAATATATCATCAATTCAAGCAACCTCTCCTCTCATAGCATAAACCACCGACAAGGGGACGTTAGGCAACTCTATCCTCAGTTCTTTCTTTTAGGTTGTTGTCAAATGCCGTTCATGGTCTTTATGTCTACCACCAATCCTTTGATTTCCCTCTTTGCTATTGGTTACGAGGATTACATAAAGGTTTTCGTGTTATGTCAGAATTCGATTATTTTTTCCATAGTGTGTCATAATGTAGTGCTGTATTAGATGATGATTCTTTTGTGCTTACTACGAATTCCAAATATAATACATTCACTTGTGTTCATCTAGTTCCACATGCCTCAAATATATCTTCGAATCTCTTCACTTCTGACTTTTGATTTGACTGGGTTGGCATACTTGGATTATGTTAGTGAGCTATGTGAATATTTTTTGGTATGCAAAAGGTTAATAGCTGTACGATGAAGAAACGGGCAAATCCAAAATGAGCACTCAGTTATGGAGGATATTTTGCTATTTTTGCCGCTAATTTACCACGTTTAAATTACTGTTCTATCATAATATTATGACATTGCTAAAAATAGTGAATGTTATCCAGTACTTTACTTTGACAATAACTGTCTAAATCAATAAGGAAATCAACAAAATAATGCTCATATGTGAAACATTTGAAGGTGACATTATTAAGATTCGAATAACTCAGAAATTTGTTATCCGTAAAATTTGGTGTGTCTGTTCATAAAGAAGTTTCGTATCAATAGTTAAGTCTCAGCCTAATATTAGTATCTTCCAAGTATATTGAATTGATTTTTTAAGTCATGGAGAACTCATTGAGCTTCCAGCTAATAATCAGAATGAAAAAGGAGAAAGTAAACGATAATAGTACTACTGGTGAGCAGTTTTCCGAAGTTACATGGATAACACGAACAAAGTTCTTCAAAAACATTGGTACAGTCGAAGGCTTTTATTGAGAAGGTGGATCTGACAACAAATAACTATCTTTAGGTAAATTTACTACAATAATGAGGTCTTCGGTTACTATAAACGCATATCAATGAGGAAACAATTTAATTAGTCGTTGGGTTGCCCAAGGGAACAATAACCTTCCTAACTACATGGCATGAATGGGTAGGCCACTCATAGGCGGGTTTTAACCATACTAAGTGTCATCTAGGTCAGTATCCGAATAGGTTTAAATAAGTGAAATATAGCTTTCTACTGATGGCTTTGAACCATTCATATATTTCAAATAATTCAGAAGACTTGCTCTCAGATGATACTGCCTTTGTATGCCGCAGTATGACACTATGATTAATTAGTTCGGGAGAGACTATAGAAACCTAATAGTTCTCCTCACCTCTGAATCACAAGTTTCTAAATGTATTCAGTCAGAAGCATCGCAAAACCTGGTACATCGCTACATCGGTCTAATTTGCCAAAACCCATTAGCAGAGGGATGAAATTGTCAGAGAAAATCTCAGTGATAGAGTTAATAACCGTATTAGTAGTAAAAAAGAAGACTGAACCTTAAAGATACGACCCAAGAAAGTATATATTAGTATCAGAAGGGGTTTCGTGGAGATTGTAGTAATTTCAATAGATAAGATCATGAGTCAATTGAAGCTAGACAACTATGGAAGACATGGAATCACTGGACGGCCACTTTGTCTTATTGTGGGACTCCTCAGCAGTGAGCATCCACGACTCCACATCGCGGGATTCGAAACCAGGACCTAACCACTAAACCACTGAGCCGGCATCAAACAGTGTCAATGTCTAACTTCAAGCGCTCGCGCGCGAAACTGATAAGTTCGGGGTTCGAATCCTGCTAGGCGGGATTGTGGATGCGCAATGCTGAGGACTCCCAAAATAGGACGAAACGGTCGCCCAGATTTTCCATGGTGGTTTAGCTTTAATCGACTAATGATCTCAACTAATTAAAGTATAGATTAACAAGATTGAGGAACTTACGATTGAAAGGCAAATAAAATATTGGTCAACAAGCATTACAAACTATGGGAGATGCAGAAATTTATGTCGATGAATAGTAAGAAGCCGTGATAACTGTGAATAAAGCATATTTACGAATGCAACGTTGCTGCTACCTTGACGGGGTGGCCGAGCTTGTCTATCGTGATGAACCGATTGAGTTATGCTGGCTAGAACAATCGTTTACTTTCAAAATATGAAAAGATTTGGAAAATCGAACAATGTTCGTCTAATTCGACAATGAGAGTTTGTGATAGTAGCATGCGGCGTTTTGGAATTCACCCACGTTTTGATGCTTAACCTGGACGTTATGCGGTCGATCACTAAAGTGGTCATAAGTGTCCAATGTTAAGGTATCTCATTCTATATAAGAATAACTTCATATCCCTTCCTAGTTTTCAGTGCTTGTCTCAAATAAGTTATTTCTGTAATGTTAACTACTTTTAAAATGACCAATGTTCACATATCTTTCTCCTTCACAACTATAACCTACCTATTCATAATTGTCAAACTTGATACCAGTCAGTTAGCTATAACGTAGGATCAGGCACATATATGCATCGATCCAAGTTGCCATACCTCATTAGCACAACATGATGAATACCGAATTCATAGAAGCAGTTACTTTACTTGTAGTAATATACGAAAGGAAGATTACATATAAGGATGTAGAGTACAGGAAGAAAGAATTAGTTGGTAGAAAGAAAGATATAAAGTAATTTTAATCTCTTAGTTTAAGGAAAGATAGAGAGTGTATACGCCCACGCCATTGTGATCGATTCTGAGCCCGACCGTTGTTGCTAAATTGACGGGGTGGCCGAGCTTGTCGATTGTGATGAACCAATTGAACTATGCTGGCTGGAACAATCGTTCCTCAAGGTTCCACCATGTCAGACAGGTCGGTTGAAGAGCGGCAAAACTAAAAGCAACACACCCAAGGTCCGAAGGCGAAGTCGTACTGTTGACTGTACAGAGGTGTGACAGCAGTAAGGTGTTTCCTTCAGACAACCAGCATGACGGAGATGCTGCCTTCTCACAAGGAGGGGTGGGGTTACAAAAAGGTCGACCCTGAAAATGCACACCTCGCCTTATCACACGGATATCCGTCTCCGGCGGTAAGGTCTCAACAAGTACGGAGCTAACGCGAAAATTACTCATAAAAGGTCATGTGTGACCGACCTCAAGCAGTTGTGCCTTGGGTACTGTGGTCACGCTCTCAGGTCACTAAGATCACTTCTAATCCAATTTCCTTTTCTCGTACCTCCAGTAGAACCCTTCCAGAATGTGGGTCACCAGGAAGTGATAACAGCCCTCATACCTCTAACAGCACTCAAGCCCACTTAACTTGATACCATATAATCTTAGTTCAGCAATCATTTCTTTATTTAAATCAATAGATATAAACGAGTTTCTTGACTACTTGGGTAACCTACTTAAAATAAAGATTGTAAAAATATTTTAAAAGTTGTAAAAGACAAAAATAACATTTTCAAAATAATCTTAATGATATTTTCCTATGACAAGATATTTCGTTTGTCTTTTATTTGGTATGCAACCAAATGACGCTTATTATTGCTTGAAAAGCAATTTATTTATGCTGTTCTGCTTTACCATAGAAAACCGCCATAAAAGCTCAGACAGGACTCAAGTTCACTGTAATCACAATTGCTTTTCTCTCTTCAATTCCAACTATTCCTCCTACGTCGACTCTCAAGCGTAAGATCCCTCTTTTGTCTTCGTCCTTAAGTGTCACAATTGCCAACGATTCTAGTGCGCGGAACACTGTCCCAGGTCTACTGAAATCCCGCTCTAAACTACACGCCGGAGCATTAAACGTACGCACACTATGTCAGTCAGCTGCAACGTAGGACCAGACACGTATATGCATCGGTCCAAGTTGCCATACCGCATTAGCACAACAAGATGAACACCGGATTCATAGGAGTAGTTAATTCAGTGGTGGTAATATATAGAAGAAAGATTGTGTATAAGGAGATAGTAAAGGAAGAAAGAATTAGTTCCTAGACAGATATGAAGCGATTTTAATCTCTTAATTTAAGGAAGACAGAGAGTGTATACACCGACGCCATTGTGATCGATTCTGAGCCATGTCACCAAGAGTCTCCAACCATTGGTTACGATAGTCACGCGGACCCCAACCAGGCAGTCTGAATCTCCCAACATGGCTCAGACCAGAAGTTAGTGACTTCAAGCACTGATGCCACGTTTTGGTTTGGCCGCCCCTAACTTTCTTCCAATTATCCCCTGCACTAGTCAGCATTGCGCGTCGTGGTAATCGGTGTTCAAGCATACGCAACACGTGGCCCAACCATTTCAGTCGATGAAGATTCATAACCTCATCAACTGATTTACCATCATTCCCTAATACCCTGCGTCTAACCTCACTATTACTTACCCGGTGATCCCAGCAGATACCCGCAATATTTCTAAGGCACCTGTGGTCAAATACTAGTAACTTACGAATATCTTCCACTCTTAAAGGCCATGTTTCGCAGCCGTATAGAAGGACGGAACGAACTGCCGCGCAGTATACTCGTCCCTTAATTGATAGACGGATATCTCGCCTTCGCCATAGATGACGTAAGTTGGCAAAGGCCAAGCGAGCTTTTCGAATCCGTGCTGAGATTTCGTCAGACACCAACCCATTAGGGCTGATCAGACTTCCAAGATAAGTGAAGTTGTCAACGCGTTCGACTACTTCACCCCCTATCCTTAGTTCAGGTGTTGATGCAGACGCACACTATGTCAAATCGACCAGCAGGCCTCCTTGGCTGAGACTCTAGAATCTCGTATTATTGATGTATGCTGTGTCTCCGAAACACACATACAGGATCCTAATGTGGTCATTTACTTGACCCCACCTACCATAAGGTCCGCTTATCGACCTAGAATAGGCAGATGTCATTGTCCTGTCTGGTAGAGACGCTGATAAAATACAGCTTTTTGGCAGCATGGAGAGACAATGCCAGGATGTTTGAAATGCGTTTCTCCCTCTCTAAATGAAAATTGTTGCTTCAAGACTGGCCTGCATCAATACCTGAACTAAGGATAGAGAGTGAACTAGTCGAACGTGTTGACAACTCCACTTATCTTGGAAGTCTGATCAGCCCTAGTGGGTTGGTGTCTGACGAAATCTCAGCCTGGATTCGAAAAGCTCGTTTGGCCTTTGCCAACTTACGTCACCTATGGCGAAGACGAGATATCCATTCGTTCTGTTCTACTTCACGGTTACGAAACGTCGCCACTAAGAGCAGAAGATACTCGTAATTTGCTAGTAATTGATCACAAAAATATTGCCAGCATATGCTGGGATCACGGGCTAAGTAATAGTGAGGTTAGACGCAGGGTATTAGGGAATGATGGCAAATCAGTTGATGAGGTGGTTGGGCCACGTATTACGTACGCCTGAACTCCAATTACAACGACGCGGAATGCTGACTAGCGCTGGGGTGGTTGGAAGAAAATTAGAGACGGCCAAACTAAAACGTGGCATTAGTGCTTGAAGTCACTAACTTCTAGTCTGAACCATGCTGGTAAATGCAGACTGCTTGGTTAGGGTCCGCGCGACTATTGTAACCAGTTGTTGGAGACTCTGGGTGACATGGTTCAGAATCGATCATAACGGCGTAGGTGTATACACTCTTTGTCTTCCCTTAAACTATGAGATTAAAATCGCCTTATATCTTTCTTTCTACGAACTAATTCTTTCTTCCTGTACTGAATCCTTATATATATTACTATCAGTGAAGTAACTACTTCTATGAATTCAGTGTTCATTTTGTTGTGCTAATGAGGTGTGGCAATTTGTACCAATGCATATATGTGCCTGGTCCTACATTTTGGCTGACAGAAAGCTATTTCGCATTTGAGAAAGTAATCCGTTTTTGGAATTGAATCGAGCCACTTGGGTTTACGTGGAGGTAGTTTTATTCGACGCGAAATATACTGCTATATGAGATTAACAGTAAGCAACCGATATTGTATTAAAGCTTGTTGATACTTAATAGGATTACGTATCAAAACTTTGAGAGAGCTATTTCCATAGAACTCTGTACACTACCTAAATTTTACACCATTAGAGAGAGCTAAAATCTCTCAGAAAGTATGGGTTAGTACAAATTCGAAGATACAACATGGCAGTGAGTACGAGAGACTACGTATCAGATAAGGTTGCTTACTATTGTCCTTTCTACTGGTGGTTGACTGGATTATGAAGACCACATCTCAAGTGAAGCATGGGATACAATGGACAGCTTTGATGCACTTAAAGTTCTTCCATACCGTACACAACAATAAATGCAGGTGAAAACAAACAATGTAGCGTAAGATTCTGCATCAGTAGGCTTCAACATACACAAAAGAAAAAGCCGAATCCTACAGCACAACACAATACCAAATCATACTTGATGTATAAGCTCTGGAAGGAATGGAAACTTTTACATACCTAAGGGGCAGCATTGATAACAAGGGGAACCTGATCTACATGTGTAGGCACGGATTGACAAAGTAAGGACAATACAGCTACAATCAAAGGATATCTGGAATTCGAAACAACCGTCAGCCAACACCAAAGTCACAATTTCCAATACAAATGTTAAGACAGTTCTGTTGCATAGACGTGAAACTAAGAGAGCTACCAAAACCACAATAAAAAAGGTAAATGTACTCATAAGCAGTTGTCTTTGCACGATACCTGAGATTGGTTGGCCGGATACGACCAGCAATAACATACTGTGACAGAACAAACCAGCTTCCAACCAGAGTGGAAATTAGGAAAAGACGTTGGAGGATGATAGGACACATATTACAGAAATCATCAAAATGCATTGAGGCAAGCACGGGCTTGGAATGCTCATGCTAAAAGAAAGAAACAGAACAAAGAACACAATTTCCCGAAAATTGGTGGTAGACATCAATAGAATGAATGTCACTAGGAAGGAGAATCCAGTACAGAGTTGGTTAGGAAATCCTAGTCGGTAGCCTATGCTCTATGAGTAAGGGGCAACTACAAAACGCATGTCAAGAAATTCGTGGCGATTACCTCAAGCCATCTAACACCAAAAAAATGTACCTCATACTATAGACACTAAGCTTAGTGGTGCGAAGACAAACTGACAGGGATATGATTTAATTTAAGATGAGGACGCTAGGTGGGATGAATGTCAGTAAATTGAACCACATACATCTAATATCTTTTAGAGTCCAGTCCTTCAGGCTACCACAAGGAAGAGAATTAGGTGGATCCTAATTAGCGTCCAAAGCAAAACACTAACATAGTAGGTCACAAAAGGTGAAGTCTTTTAAACATAGTACCCAGATTTATTCACTAAATGAATCTTTTTAATGCTATTTACTTAAAGGTGTCATCATGACCACTGAAAGTTCCGGTCTGTTAGTTTTGCTCGGATCAGAAAGATACGGCATAGGAAATGTATTATTTAGTCTATAAAATATTTATTCAACATAATCAACATGAGAATTACAATGTATGGAAGTTGTATACGAAAAGTACGATGGTAAATTACAAAGGAACTCTTGTAACAAAAATTTGCAAGCTGTAAAGGAGATGGTTATTGTACAATCAATTGATTACCTTAAGGCTCAATATTTACTTAAAGACAAAAAATATCTGGGCGATAACTATTCCTACTAATTTTATTCTGTTAGGTACTGATAACGGAGTTTTGTCTATTGATCCTTTTACAAGACCGCCTAATCATACAAATGAAAATCCCGAGTAATTGTTTGTCTGATATTACTACCCGACCAAGTTTGCAAAGAACGAAGTTACCATCAACGCATCAAGTGAAACCTGGGTAACACCTGGTGTTTTTCAGAACCAAAGGTTTTTACATGGATTTCAAGTTTACGCTTTACACAGTATCAGCGAGTATAAAAAATGTCGCCCAATTTTCGACATGTGTTGAACTAACCATAGAATTTTCGTGGACAACAATTCTATTGATGAACACAACTAATACATCACAATATCAAGTAATTTTCTATTTATATAAAACTGTAGACAGAAATAAAATAAATTACAGGAAGGAACTATTTACAGTCGTAAAGCCGCAAATCACAGTACAAAATTTAGGAAGGTATTGACCAGTGCATACTTTGCATAGGAAAAAATGCAGTAAGCATAGGAAGAGGAATGTTTATATATTGCCCACTACAGTAGGAGAAATCAAAATGCGTCGATGGCAAATTTTTGATATGTCGTTACTCATGTTTTCTTTCTACAGCAACAGTATGGTGTTTCGTCTCTGAAAATGCGACGACGATAAAACCTAACAGCACAAGATGGACTATGATGATGGAGACCACTGCAGCCCCAATGTAAGCAGACGAAGAATCCATGTGAAAGAAATCTTCAACATAGCATAGAATTTAAAAATTACCTGACAATACGAATTTCGACAGAAACAGTGATGAAAGTGGTAATGCGATGATGAGGATACTGAATAAGACCAGCAATCTAGACGCTCTCGGATCAATGATCTCACCCATATCTGTTACGCTCAACCTCAAATGTAGCGCATAAAATACGGCTTCTTTTGGTTTCAGTTTCAGTTTTGAAAGGACAGTAGGTTTAATGTCCTGTGTTAGTTCTGGCAATTGTGTTCTCTCAGTTGATCATACTTTATTTTGAAAGAATCTACGGATGGAGCTTCAACGACGTGTTGAGGTAATGAATTCCACTCGTTGATGATTCGGTGGGAAGGTCGATAATCAGCTGACAAGTAATTTATTCTGGGCTTGTGGACTTTTTTGGAGTGTCCTCGTAAATTCTCTGTTTTGGAAGACAGGAAAAATGAGGGCATATCAACTGCAAATTCATCGTTAAGCAATTTGAAAACTGTAATTAAGTTGCCTCTAGTTCTACGATATGACAAAGGGAATTGGTTTAGCTTGACCAGTCGAGCATCATACGGAAGCTTCGCTATTCCGGGAATCAGGTTAGAAGCTGTTCTCTGGACCTTTTCCAAAAGCTCACTGTCTTTTTTAAGCAGGGGATAGCCGCTTGTATGCAGTACTCAAGTTTAGGACGTACGAACACTGTATACAAAGTCAAAAACGTTTGAGCGTTGACATGAGTAAAAGCCCTATGTATTGATCATAAAGTTCTAAAAGATTTGGCGGCTGTTGCACGGCAGTGTGCAGTTGTCTTCAGATCTCGGTTAACGATGACTCCTAAGTCATTATGTGTCTGGACAACAGGTAGCTCAGTGTTATTCATCGTGTATGTATCTGAACCTTGATGACCGATATGCATCACAACGCACTTGGAAGTATATATCGGCAGCTGCCAGATATGAGACCATTCAGAATGTTTCTTCAGGTCATTTTTGAGTTCTAAGCTATCACGCTTACATCGTATCGTTCTCCATATCTTGACATCGTCAGCATATAGCAAGACCGATGATGATAGTAAGCGAGGAAGGTAATTTACATACAAGAGGAATAGCACTGGCCCCAAAACTGTACCCTGGAGCACTCCACTAAGTACAGTTTCCCAGCTAGATAATTTCGAGTTTACCCGTACTCTTTGTTGGCGCCCAACAAGGAAGTCTTCTATCCACGTTAATAGATTTCCGCCAATTCAGACATTTTTAGCATATATAACAGCCGGTTGTGCGGATCCTTGTCAAAAGCCTTGCGGAAATCAATGTAAGCCACGTCTACAGGTAACTTTTGGTCCTTAAAAGCGCACTAGCTTCCTCGAGTGACTAATAAGTTAGTGAGACAAGAATAACCTATTCTGAAACCGTGCTGTTTCTCCGAGAGGATTCGGTTTACATCGAGGCATTTAAACAGCTCTTTCCGAATAATCTTTTCTAAGATTTTTACAACCACACTAGTTAGGCTAAGGGGTCGGTAATTCTCAGGTTTATGTTTCGTACCTGTTTTGAAGACAGGACTTACTATGGCGTTCTTCCAGTCGTTTGATAAACGACCCTGCGTAACGGATAGCTTAAAGCATATACTTAAAGTGTTCGCAACGAAGTTAGATAATTCCTTTAGTAGCCTAGGACGCAATTCATCGGGCCCCATGGATTTACCTATGTCAAGCTTATTTAGCAGATCAAAGACATCGAGTTCATTTATGGTCACGCTATCCAGTGTATGTGTGGGGGGGTTTGTATGCGCTAATGGGAAGGGTGCTTCTATGGTATATACATTGCTAAAGTAGTTTGAGAACACTTGAGCCTTACCAAAATCATCTTCCACTAATGATGTGGCAGTACTGTCTCCCCATAGTGCAGGAATAATTCCTCTCCTTTTTGTCCTTTGGTTTATAGAGGAATACAGGCGTTTGGGACATTCTATGGATTCCTTAACAATTTTTTCTTCGTACAGCTTTCTAGACTTACGAAGGGTCGAAGCACAGGTATTCCTAGCTTTTCGGTACTGAGATTTTGTCTCATCAGTCTCCAGTAACCTAAATCTATCCCACATTTTTCTTCTCTTACGGAGAAGGATGCAGACCTCCCTATTGAACCATGGTGTGGAGTTTCTCGGCCCCCTTGGTATAGTCCAAGGAATGTGGGGTGCGGTAACTTTTAATTATAAATTTCGGAATGCGTCCCAAGCCGTTTCAATTGAGGAATCTGGGTCTATTGTCCAATCTACCAATGATGCCGAGTGCATGATATCTGGTATGCTTGCTTTCCAGACGTTAGGTCTGGATTGAGTTGACGCTTGCTCGTGATTGACAGTTATATGGAAGTCAAAAGTTAAAACTGTATGATCACTTTTACCTAGGGTTGGCATGTAAAGGAGGTTCGTAACGTCATCCTCATAGTGAGTTAATATAAGATCTAGTAAGGATGATTCAGTGTCCGGGTCGTACCTAGTCGCTTCTTTCACACGTTGTACTACGGCACATGTTATAACCGCATCAACTAGTTCTTGCTCGAAGGAATTATCTGATGATTCGGTTCGCAGATTTCCCCAGTCTACCATAGGTGCATTAAAGTCCCCTAGGATTAGACATCGACCGCTTCGCGACCATTTTCGAGCCTGTTTAGCAGGACATCATTTACGTCACAGCTTGGACTGCGATAGACCAAACCAATCAGCAGCTCTTGCCCCTTGAATTTCAAGTGGCAATTAACCAATTCACACGTCCCACTTTCATGGGATACACTATCAATAATGACAAACGGGATAGCATTCCTAATGAATAGAGCTACTCCCCCCTCCTTTACGCTTATGTATTCTGTCGGTCCTTACTAATGTAAAACCCTCAAAATCGAGTTCCATATTATCTATAGACTGTGTCAGCCAGGTTTCTGTGACCGCGATTATGTCTGGCTCTGTTGAGTCAATCTGTTCACCTAGTTCCGATCGCTCATTGAGCAAGCTTCGGGCATTAGTGTAACAGATCCGTAGCCTATTTAAGTGGCTTCGTGTTTCACCTAGAGTGGCTTCGGCATCATTCTCTGACGAAGCCTCACAACCCGAAAATTTACAATTTTCAGGTTCTTTTCGCCAGCGTCTAACCTAATTTGTAGTTTTTTCGGCCTCCCGTCTTTTTATACGGTCTGCCAACAGCAAGTTCTTTCGGATAAAAACTCCCGAACCGTTTAATTTATGTCCATGCTGTAAAATTAAGTCCCTTTCATTCGAAGATTTGAATATTACTTTAAGCAGTCTAGATTGATTAGGCTTCAAGTTCGCTAAACTACCTAGTCTATACACATTTAGTAAGGTGACTCCGGAGATATTTTGAGGCATGAGTTGATTAAGTAGCTGTTTTATCAGGACAATCTCATGCTCAAAACGAGTTTTTGGTTCGGAGCTTTCGCTCTTCTTGATCCTATGAAAAATGACTGATCTCTTACTGTGATCAGCCTTCGATTTTTCGACTACTTTTGTGGGGGCGGGGTTCCTTTTTATATCGTTATTCTGTTTCTTCCTTACAACCTGTACCCATTCGTCAATGTTACTTGGAGAAGCAACCACAGTCGCGTCAAACATACTGTGGGATTCCGGAGGGTTTTCGATGAATTGGGAGGTCAGGTTATGTGTCCCTTTAGAAACTGATCGAGCCTTGCGGTTGCGGCTTCTATGTGTTTCTTTCTGGATACCAGTTTGAGGACGTGGGACAGAAGAAACGTTTTTCCTTGAGATTTTCGTGCAGACAGAACTCTTTGGAGACTGTTCTTCTTCCTTTGGTCGGTGCGAGTCATATGTTTTCGAACTCACTTTAGTTTGCGTGTCAATGGAGCGAGTACTTGTTGATGTGTCGCGACCACTCTTGCCAAAACATTTTTTAGCAGCACTAACCAATGAGATGGCCTCGGTTAGCAAGCTGTTAGCATCCGAACAGCACTGTTGACAGAGCCATACGCAACCATTCCTACTGAACCGTTTGAAAGCTGCAGGCGTTAAATTTGTGCAAACTTCGTGGTACAATCCTTTGCACTCATCGTACTGCATACCGCTTTCAACAGGATAACGACAGCCCGGGCGTTGGCAATCACTTTTTTGCACTGCCCAGTCATTTAAACACGTTTTTTTAGAAAGAACTAGATGCAAAAATACTCAGTGACAAAAATAAACTATGACCAAAAAAAGTGGAAAACTGTAGATCGCTAAAACCAAAATTACTAACAAATACTATGGAAAAACAGAGTACTCAAAAGTACTGACAACAAACTACTTTAGAAACAAAAGCGATGAGCTAATTGAATACTTTAACTGAAAGAAACTCAATTAAAGTGAAAAACAGTAGTTTTGATACGTATAAACGATCTAAACAATAGAATTTACTCAGCGAGGAAAAATACCACTGTCCCTTTTGAATAGCGCGCTAATGATGCATTATTTTTTAGATGAGTCGAAATAGGTCAAGCTCATTGTGTTAAGAATTCTGTCTGGTCACTTCTTAGGTTGGCTGTAACGGTAAATAAATCACCGAAAGAAGTAGTTCTGTTAGTCGTCGACTCTGATGCTGGCCTCACCATAGAAAACACTCGGTCGCACATCCGAATCACGAATGAGTACGCCGTGTTACGTATACCGATTTTCATATGTCTTATACTATCAAAAGAACTGGTGGTGAAGACTTATTAGCCCAGAGATTTCGTAAACATTTAGTGCCCATCTCAACACATGGCTAAATGAAGCGTTTTCATAAGTGGGTTACGCTATCTTCATAATTCCAGCAGACAGGCCGAGGTAAATTAATTTGGCTCGCGGAATTTCACTTAGGACGTTGAAGTCCTTGTATCCATGACTGTACTAGTATCCGTCTTATAGTCTTGAAGAAATGAACAGATATCCCATTAATATTGGTATGCGACCTGTACAAACAGTAAGAATTCCAGAACCTCCCAAGAGAATAAAATGCTCCCATGTTCCCTCCAGTCTTCAAAGGTGGAGATCAGATTTATTTTATTTTTCCCGATATTGTAATAGGCTATGGAATGATTGATAAGCAACTAGATGAGTGTGTGCAGACAGAACAATGCATGTAGAGAAGTCAAACACGAATTCAGGAAAGGAAAGTGGTGCACACGAAGTGTGATTCCCGCAAAGATAATCGAATAACCTCTACACACCCAACAAAATGGCTACATAAAATTCGTCTGGACATTTTGAAACGTTTGTTGATCGATCACAAACTTTGTGCTGTAAGTAATACCATCAGTTAACAGCAACTGACACTGAAATAAAAAAAAACTTACTTGCCATCACGATGGTTATATTACGGTCTGGCAATAGGACAGTGGGTAGTATAACTTGTATTTCGATTTATTCGGCTCTTACACTGGTTTTTTTTCTGCCACATAGTATGGGGAAACGTCAAAAACAAGTCAACATCCAAATTTGAGCAAAGACAATATTTTCACACCAATTAAAGACAGTTTGTTACAAATAAAAAAGCTTCAATAATCTGTTTCTGTCTTTACTAGATAATGTTCCGGTTAAAAATGATCCACTCACCATCATCTCTGATGGGGTAGAAAACTACAGTAATATGAAAAGTGTACAAGATTGAATTAAACTTCAAAAATATATCATTTAATAGTTTTTGGTTTAACAGCATCAGTATAAAGCAAGACTGACGAACTTAAATTCTTTAGAGGGCTATGAAAACTGAGAAGAAAAAAGGCTTACGATGGCCCCTGAGAGCACATTGGATTTCAATAGATCTATAGAATCGGAACTTCTGGCTTTGCTTTTTGACACTGAAACCTGATCATACTGCTCCCATGAGTTCATTTAAGTTAAATCCGGTTATGTCCAGTAACGTGACTGGTAACTAGAAACATTCGAATTATTGTACACTAGGAATTCTCGAAATGGTGCAACTTACTGTAAGTACAGCTAGATAAGCACAGATGAAGGTATTGTATTTGGAATTCAAAATCAGCGAGCAATGAAGTACAAAAAGAGTAACTGTCCGTACAAATATCACATCCTCCACAGATTAAATGAGAATCTTCAATTGACAGTACATTTTCTCCTTAGGTTCATGGTGTGTCTGTCCAATTGTGTATTGGTCGTATACTCTGTATGACCTAGAATACACTCATTAGTATTAGAAGTAACAACGGACTCACCTCAGTCCTTATAACATATTAGGTTGTCGTAATGGGCTTGCATATGTACCATAGGTTTATTGACTTGTTTTAGCAGACGTAGTCATAGCGATTTTGTCATTGTTTCTTTTGCGTTCGGTCCAGTAGTTCTGCATTAGTGAACTTCTTTTCCTCTCCAAGACATTTAAATTTGCAGCGGTTGTGGACGTTTGTTTTCAAGGTTTCGCAATTTCTCGCTTGCATACGAGAATGTGGGGACGATGGAGTCGTGCGTAGTTTTCCACACATCGAGTCGGTAGTTAAAATGCTATCAAGAACATCATTAGAACCATTTCTAGTGGTCAATAAGCAAAGCTGACGCTGAATCATCCTTAAATTTTCTTGACCTAGCGTAATCAGTTCACAATCGGAAATGAGAAATTCACAATTCATAATTGAAGATTTGCCATCTCTGACTAACAAATTACAGCATTTTCAGTAATAATCGGTTTGGAAACTCTGGTAGGTATGATCATAGCATCAGGATTTAGTGATTTAAAATTCCCAACTGAAATGATGGACTTGATACTGTCAGTGTCCACAATAAAATCTTAAGAAGCACCACTGGACAGATGTAATCGTTTTTGAATATGGAGTGAACTATTGGAGGTTGTAAATAAGAGTAATATATGACCATTAGAGTCATCTAAATTAATGGGATCCAGATTACAAAGTTTAGTATTACTTGCAGCGAAATGAACAGTAGTTCTACAAACCAACTGGATATGTCCAACTTTACTACACCTAAAACATTTAACATAACGAAATACATATGAATTACATGAATAATAGTTGCCACAGGCCAAAAATCTACCAAACTTGTGCTCACCTTTATGACCTGTAGTGTCGGTTGCAATATTAATCCCATATACTTTATTCTGTCATCTGGACCGGGCCAATTTATCCATTATTCTTGGGTTACGTTTGGAGTTTGTTAATTATTCACTTATCAACATTGACCGTTTTCATATGAGCCGCATATATGTATACGCTTCTTATTCTACTCATCAAATGCCTGTAACATATTTTATCTGGCTATAAATATTGATTAACGCCTGAATAAATCGAGTTGGCTTATACGCCTTTTAAACGTCATTTCATTTCGCTCTATTCTATTTGCATCGTCCATCTCACTGTTCAGATCAATGATTGTACAAAATATACTTATTCGATATTCTTTCTCGTATTTGACTTATTCTAATTCCGTTACTCACTAACGCGAGTTAATATGATAATTATATACAAAGATAGGTGACATATATATTTCAATAGTAATCAGCATATGATCTAATTGGAGTTAGATTCCAGGCCACTAAAGACTTGCTTTATAATTTTTAAATGAATTATCTGCATGACCGTGAGTATGCATCGGACTGGGATAACGAGGTAACGTAGTAGAATTCTTGATGTCATGGAAGTCAATTTATTGCACTACCTCTTAATTAATACTCGCAGTTCTGGCATAGTGAAACGAAATCTTCGGTATTCGCTTAAGTTCTCTTTCTAGATTCGGCACATTAATCTCTGCAGCCAATCGATCACTCAGCTGGACATTAAGTCGATTACAAAATTACACTCGCAGGCTTGTTTCTACAATTCGATGATAAATCCTCTAACCTTTTGGTTATCCTGACAAATAAGTTTACGCAAGTTTTCTCTTTCATGGCATACAAAGTTAGCACACATTACATGATTTAGTAGTAGTTCTTTGACAGTTGCATAGGGAATTAAAACAGGCTTAACGGAGAATGCCGTAGTTTCTAGTGAGTTGTGGGCTTCTTTTCCTATGAATTTAAGGAATTGAACTACTTTTTAATCACGTCTATCATCTTTTCTGGTCAAACTCAAGATTTTAAACCTTCTCATGTACCTTTGAAAGCTTCATAAGGGAAATATATTGGAGATGTCGCAGGTATTCGGAGTTTGACAACGCTTTAACCAGTAACACCTAATATAAATCGTATTAACCAATCAAAAGACAGAAGCAAGGAGGTTTGAAGATATATTTGATAGGCTATCAACATATCGAGGATCGTCTGATCTAATATGGCTAGCGATTGCAGTAGATGTTGAGTATGGCGTTCCCACTCGTGACTTGGTGCGGATGCATGACCAAGCGCCTTCAGCTAGGTGAGTCCATTAAAACTAATGTGGTCAGCATCCAATGTCGAAGACTTACAGAGCTATTTATTTTGGGGATTTATTTACCGCTACAGATCACTCCTCCCCTAGTGAGGTAGTGATGACCCTAAAACGTGGCTATCTAACCAATAATTGTTCAATTAACCAAATCAATCACAACAAATAAATGTTATTCTATCCTGTCTGGATAGATCACGCACAGATTCATTCAAAAGATAATATTTGGTTGCTTTATAACACAGTGTTTTCAATTCTGGAAGAGTGCCTCAATTCACAATCAAAAATGTACAATTCCTGTCAATACAAGCAACACAATCAAAGAGAGGAAAAATTCAATATGGCTGCCGCCAAGACCAAGTATCAAGTAGAACAACATAAATGCAATTCAGAAAGAAACATGGAAACTTAGTGAAGGTGTAAGAAAAATGAAATAAAATACAAATATTAACAACTCAAATGGAATCAAAAAGACTAACAAACTGTACAACTAAAGGAATCAATAGGAACAAACTGCAAGTGTATATATAGAGGGATTTTCACACACAAAACATTCAAAATGGATCCTACACCACTCTCATTAATTGTTTCTCATTTCCCATGATTTTATCCATAACTGTTCCGGATATAACTTCATTTCATTAGAATACCTCTAGTGCCTTTAGTTATTGCTATGAAAAATTTTGATTACTTATTTTCCATTGCAACTACAATTCATCGTTAGCTTATTACTTTTACACACCATTTTATTTGCTCACATATAATCTTTCATTGTCATAATTTACATTTTATGATCTATTAAAACTACCTTTCAATTACGTCACCATGTTTGCTCATTGTTCACACTTTTTTCCGGAATTAATTTGTAAAATTTCAAATATATATTTTTTTATTGAGTACATAGGTACAGCTTGGTAACAAATTCGTTGAAAGAGATCTCTTCAGTGAGTTTCGTGTTTTAGTGTTTCAATAAGAGTTAAACCGATTAATGCTTGACATTTTGATCACTGATCATATACTTTAATCTAACCAAAATAAGAGGCTTTTAATTATTCAGTCAAACTAAAACTGGATAAACGAATCAAGTGCTCATCAGAAGAAAAACAGACCACTTATTTTATATAACAAATATCTCATTTTTCTTAGTTGGAAGTTATTTAAAAAAGGGACAATAACAAGAATTAAATTAACTAATTCACATGAAATACTGGTGAAAACAGAATGAATGGCATTTATTGTGAAATGAAGTTAAATTTCTTTGACATGGTTCAATTATGACCTTTTCTATTAAAATAAACCACGTTTATAAGAGTATGATGAATTAGAGGAAAGATTTTACTCAATGTAAAGAAAACATGACATGAGTATCATTGAATTCTGTAATAAAAATCAATAAATTAATAATATTGCAGTGTATGCTACTTATGTTAACAGATATGAGTAATGTGTACCATCAATCAGAAGTGGAACGCCTGATTGCAGAAAATTAAGAAGAATAAGACAAAGAGAAGAGAGAAAACTTAAAGCAATCAAAAGAACAACTAGAATGAAGGGATGACCAAGTTTTTTTTAAGAGACAACCGATGAAAGGTGTGAAGAAGATATATGACATTCATTGTTTACGAAGATGCTCTGTAATTTTACATTGAACTCCACAACCTGAGTTCTCATTTAGTACTATATTACAATGGAAAGAAACTATATTTAATTTAACAAATGAAAGATTGAGTTTATAGTAAATGTTATTTAAATATATTGAATTAATTCTTTTCAGTATGAAGTAAAAACAAAGTTTTATTCATTTCAAATTGCAATTAAGTATCTTGAAAATCTAGTTTTTCTACAGAAAGATTATTAATGAGTTCAGGGAACAAAAAAGTACAACTAAACATTGATGTAAATAGATTGTAATAAACCTTCATATAAGTTTAAAACAAACACTCCTTTCATGCTGAAATCCATTTGTCGTTATAATAATAAGAATCGTCAATAGTCTATGGTAAAGCAGAACAGCATAAATAAATTGCTTTTCAAGCAATAATAAGCGTCATTTGGTTGCATACCAAATAAAAGACAAACGAAATATCTTGTCATAGGAAAATATCATTAAGATTATTTTGAAAATGTTATTTTTGTCTTTTACAACTTTTAAAATATTTTTACAATCTTTATTTTAAGTAGGTTACCCAAGTAGTCAAGAAACTCGTTTATATCTATTGATTTAAATAAAGAAATGATTGCTGAACTAAGATTATATGGTATCAAGTTAAGTGGGCTTGAGTGCTGTTAGAGGTATGAGGGCTGTTATCACTTCCTGGTGACCCACATTCTGGAAGGGTTCTACTGGAGGTACGAGAAAAGGAAATTGGATTAGAAGTGATCTTAGTGACCTGAGAGCGTGACCACAGTACCCAAGGCACAACTGCTTGAGGTCGGTCACACATGACCTTTTATGAGTAATTTTCGCGTTAGCTCCGTACTTGTTGAGACCTTACCGCCGGAGACGGATATCCGTGTGATAAGGCGAGGTGTGCATTTTCAGGGTCGACCTTTTTGTAACCCCACCCCTCCTTGTGAGAAGGCAGCATCTCCGTCATGCTGGTTGTCTGAAGGAAACACCTTACTGCTGTCACACCTCTGTACAGTCAACAGTACGACTTCGCCTTCGGACCTTGGGTGTGTTGCTTTTAGTTTTGCCGCTCTTCAACCGACCTGTCTGACATGGTGGAACCTTGAGGAACGATTGTTCCAGCCAGCATAGTTCAATTGGTTCATCACAATCGACAAGCTCGGCCACCCCGTCAATTTAGCAACAACGGTCGGGCTCAGAATCGATCACAATGGCGTGGGCGTATACACTCTCTATCTTTCCTTAAACTAAGAGATTAAAATTACTTTATATCTTTCTTTCTACCAACTAATTCTTTCTTCCTGTACTCTACATCCTTATATGTAATCTTCCTTTCGTATATTACTACAAGTAAAGTAACTGCTTCTATGAATTCGGTATTCATCATGTTGTGCTAATGAGGTATGGCAACTTGGATCGATGCATATATGTGCCTGATCCTACGTTATAGCTAACTGACTGGTATCAAGTTTGACAATTATGAATAGGTAGGTTATAGTTGTGAAGGAGAAAGATATGTGAACATTGGTCATTTTAAAAGTAGTTAACATTACAGAAATAACTTATTTGAGACAAGCACTGAAAACTAGGAAGGGATATGAAGTTATTCTTATATAGAATGAGATACCTTAACATTGGACACTTATGACCACTTTAGTGATCGACCGCATAACGTCCAGGTTAAGCATCAAAACGTGGGTGAATTCCAAAACGCCGCATGCTACTATTACAAACTCTCATTGTCAAATTAGACGAACATTGTTCGATTTTCCAAATCTTTTCATATTTTGAAACTGAACTTTCTCAATATTTGTCAAATTAAAGCTACCGTACATCAATATAAGGACTGCTACAACCTGAAATGTGTGAATAAAAAAAATGAAAGTTTAGAGTTTTTTAAAAAAAACCTTTTTTCAAACTTAAGGCTCGTTTGTATTAACGTATGTGGCGAGATGTCTTTGAGTTATGCATCATTTTATGAAAGTTTAATGACTACTTTACGTAATTGTAAATCTACTGGAGCTGTTAAAATTAATTCTCCTACAACTATATTTTGTCAATACGGGGTATGGAGATTACTATGTGGTGGACCAGACAATATATTAATCCAAAAGCTAATGATAGAGTTATTATTAACAAATAGTAATATTTAAATGTATAAGTTAAATGTCATAAACACAATAGAAATAAGGAACGTTACTTATTTTACCAGGAGAGTGCGTGTTCCAAATTGATCTGGTGTTAAATTTCCACAATTATAGATGATTAATAATCCCTGTGAGTGTGATGGGTTCCCCAATGATAGGATCCAGTAGTAAATATGGTATATTCCAATTATCGTCTGTAAAGATAAATGGTACTTGATTCAGACTTCAGTTAACACAAATGCGAGTGAATTTAGAACGAGAGGTATGTGTGTAGTAGTGTATTTGGAATGATCACAGAAAGTGTCACGCTATGTTAGTATCACAACGGAAAAAGTGATCAAGGTCATTTACTAAAACAACAGGTACAATGATTTAATAATAAATGTACACACAGTGAAAGATTGACAAAATGAATACAAATAATAATAATAATTATTTACAAAATAAGTTTTACAGACCTATCTCCACATAGCTCCCCCCCCAGAGTTTCCGGAGGTAAAACGGGTTGTAATAACAAAAAAAATGTAAGAATATGATATATACATATGTACAAAAATAATATTTACAGTTATAAACAACAAAAATTGTGGAGATGGACATGATATATGCGTTAGTAAAATGCGTTGTGTTAGCGTTTGAGGATAGCAGTAATGTAACATAGCGTAACGAACAGAAAAAAAAATGAAAACACTGTCAATGATAATAATGTGTAAAATTGTTAATGACGGACAGGCACACAAAAAAATGAACTGTTTATTTGTGTACATTGAATACGTAATTACTCGTTTATTATTGTAACAAAAAAAATTTATATATATATATATAAAAATGTGACGAAACGAATAATTGTGGGAAAAAAAGTGATTAATTATGTACACTGTGAAAAAGGGAAAAAAACATTGGGTAGGATTGATATTGTGGGTCCTTGATGATTGTTTGTTTTGATTGGATGTAGTTTTTTTTTATACGGCGAAATGTACATAACGTTTTGGTTTTTTTACAAGTCTCCTAGAACGTGTTAAACAAGAGGGGGTACTGTTAAGTTTTTGTTTTTCCTCTTGTTTTTTAGTGATAGATGGGAGCGGTGATTCGTTCGTAGTATTGTCTTCCGTGTCTTGAAGAATTTCGTAAAAAGCCAGTTTTATTCGGTCTATGGAAATTGTCTCGTTCCTTCCATTTTTGTTGATGATGAAATGTTTGTTTGTTCGTTTAATTACTTTGTAAGGTCCTTCGTACGGTTGTTTCAATGGTTTTCTCAGTGCGTTGACTCGAACAAAAACGAATTTGCAGGCCTCTAGATGTTTATCAAGTTGTATGCGGTCGTTATGTTCGTGCGGAGGTATCGCTTTAATGCGTTGCATCGTTTGTAATAGTCGGCTTGCGAAACCATTTGGATCATTTGACATTATTGATTCTTGATCGACCAACTGACCCGGTAATGTTAATGTAGTACCGTAAACTAGTTCAGCTGAAGTGCATCCTAAATCCTCCTTGATGGTTGAACGAATTACCAGGAGTACAAGTGGTAGTGCGTCACTCCATTTTGTTGTATCAGTTTGTGCCATCAGTGCGCTATTCAATCGGCGGTGAAATCTTTCGACCGGACCATTAGCCACTGAATGATAAGCTGTCGTTTTAATGTGGTTCACACCCAGAAGTCTTGTGAATTCCTGAATAAGATAGACTGGAACTGGGGACCACGATCTGTAGTGACGATAGATGGTACTCCATAGTTTGATATCCATCGGTCAAGGAATGTAGCGGCTACTGTCTCTGCAGAAGTGTCGGCTATATCTAGATGGATGTGTTGGAAACGTTTCTCCGGCAAAGGGAACTTCCCAACAGGACTGACTATGTGTTTTTGAATTTTGCTGCGTTGACATTGTAGGCAGCTTCGAGTCCATCGTTTTATATCTGAGTTAATCTTTGGCCACACGAAACGTTCAGTAATCAATTTAGTTGTGGCTCGGATTCCTGGGTGTGAAAGACCGTGAAAGTGTCGAAATATTTCTCGTCGGCAAGCGTGTGGGACGAAAGGGCGATTGTTGCTTGTTGAGGTGTCGCACATGATGAAAGTATCTGAGAAAGGCATGGGTATAAGTTTAAGATTCAAGCTAGACTTCCCTTTGCAGGATTTCAATTCTGCATAGTCTACTTGGAGTTTAGCTAAAGTTTCGAGACTAATGTCGTTGTGTACTATCGTGTTAATGTCCTTTCTAGATAGAGCGTCAGCGACAATGTTGGAAGAGCCTTTGATAAACTGGATGTCTGTAGTAAATTGAGAAATATAATCCAGTTGTCTGGCTTCCCGTGGGGAATGTTTATCATAAGAAGTGCTAAAGGAGTAGCAAAGGGGTTTGTGATCAGTCATAATAGTGAAATCACGACCCTGTAGCAGGAAGTTGAAATGTTTTACAGCCAAATACATAGCTAGAAGTTCGCGTCCAAAGGTGCTATAACGTTCTTGGGTTGGCGATAATCGTTTGGAAAAGAACGCTATAGGAGTAATGTTGTTGTTCACGCGCTGCTGTAATACTGCTCCTACTGCTTTCTGGGAGGCGTCGGTGCAGAGGATGAGATGCGTTGTGGGGTCGGTGTTTAGATGCTGTAGCATCGTAACTTTGGATATCATTGATTTCGCTTTTTCGAAAGCCTCTCTGGCCTCAGGCGTTAAAGTGAAGGTATTCTCTTTTTTGCTCTGAGTCAAGGTTTTATCAATCTTCAGTAAATCTGTCAAAGGTTGTAAGATGGCCGCACAACTAGGGAGGAAACGTCGGTAAAAATTGCACATTCCCAGGAACCGGCGTAATGTCTTTATCGACTTGGGCTCAGGGAAATTGAATATAGCTTCGACGTTTTCCTCAAGAGGTCTAATTCCTTGGGAATCAATGTGATGTCCCAGAAATTTTATCGTTGAGGCTCCGAATGTACACTTCAAGGGATTGGTGACTACACCATACTTTTTGAAGCGTTCAAAGAGGGTCTGTAAGTGTTGAATGTGTTCTTCGAGCGTTGAACTGGCAACTAAAACGTCATCGATATAGACAAATACGAAATTTAATCCTCGAGTGACTTCGTCCATGAACCTCTGAAACGTTTGTGCGGCGTTTTTTTTAGCCCGAATGGCATCCTCAAAAATTCAAACAGACCAAAAGGTGTGATTATAGCTGTTTTTTTAATGTCTTCAGGCGCCATTGGGATTTGATGATAGGCTTTTACTAAGTCAAGTTTCGAAAAAATTTGTTTACCATGTAGATTTAAGGAGAAGTCGTGTATATGCGGTATGGGGTACCTATCCGGGATAGTTTGATTATTTAATCTTCGGTAGTCTCCACATGGTCGCCAATCTTGGTCCTTCTTTGGAACCATGTGCAGCGGCGAAACCCAAGGACTGTTTGATTGTCTGATTATTCCGAGTTGCATCATATGTTCAAATTCTCTTTTAGCTATCTGCAACTTGTGTGGTGAAAGTCTCCTTGCCTTGGCACAAATGGGTGGACCCGTAGTGATGATATGATGTTGTACGTGGAGTGCCGTGGCTTCCGTTTGGAAATTTACTTTTGTGATACATTCGTATTCCCTCAGAATGTTGGTGAAAAGTTTGTTTTCAGGTTTTACTATATGAACACCGTAAATCTCGTAATCAGTAGCAAGCGTACCATTCACTTGTAAACGTGTGCATTGGTCAATCAACCTCTTGTTATTCATATCTACTAATAATTTTTAGGCACTTAAAAAGTCAGCTCCGAGAATAGGTCGTTTGATTTGAGCGAATATAAAGACCCAAGTGAATCTTCGCCGAAGACCGAGATCTAGAATGAGAGACTGTTCTCCGTAGGTTTTGATAAGTGTTTGAATGGCCGCCTGTAGTGACACTTTGCTGTATGTAGTGTGTCGCCGTCGTGAAAGCTCTAATGGGATTATGCTGATTCCTGCTCCAGTATCGACTAAGAAGTCTGAGCCAGAAATATGATCCCTGATGTAGAAGAGGCGGCTAGTGTGTTGGCCAGTAGCAGACGCCGCCATTACTGTCTGGCCGGCCCGTTTCCCTGATTTTCTAGGTTGTTTGTTGTGAAGTTGCACGGTTGTGTGCAACGAAGTGCGTTCTTACCATACCTCGTATGATACCGACAAATATTGACTGCCTTCTTGGGGGGCCTTGAACGATGTCTTGACATTGCTCTTTTTCTAGAAATGGATCTATTAGGTCGAGAATGGATACTCGCAATAGTAGCCTGTAATGATGCTAACTGAGTTGTTAACTGTGTTAATTGTTGCTGGATGTTGAGTGTTGTGTTCGTATTGTCATTACCAGACGTTTGTATCGCGTTTAGACAATGCCTGTCGGGGTAGATCTCCGTCATTTTGTCCTACATGTCGGCTAAATCCTCGAGAGCGACGGATTTCCCTGAGCAGCTAAGAATTTGTCTCACGTTATGTGGTAATCTTCGCAACCACATTTGTTTTAGGGGAGTTTCGTCCAGGTTGTATGGACCAGCAAGTTGTTTCATGTAGCGAAGAAGTTGGGAGGGTCTCTTGTCTCCCAAGTCACAGGAAGTTAGTAATAGTTGTAATCGTTTTTCGTCTGAGACGCACGCGCGCTGTATTACCGCTGCTTTGATTTTGTCATAAGGATCTGTCTGTGGTACATGGTCAATCAGATCACCGACTTCCGTAGCGAATTCTATGGGTAAGGCCTCTACCTGCGCGAACCAGATTTTAGGGTTGTTGGCGCCGTATGTTGGTAATTTTAACTCAGTAATGGCATTCACCGAACTTAAAATATTATTGTCTGTATGTAATGAGTCGAGGGGTTTCACTGGGGGACACTCCATATCGATAAGTTTATTTGGAGAGTTCATGATATGAAAAAAACTAGTGTTTCAAGTAAAAATATAAACAATAAAACTATAATACACTCTAGGCTCACCAAATAATTGTGGTGGACCAGACAATATATTAATCCGAAAGGTAATGATAGAGTTATTATTAACAAATAGTAATATTTAAATGTATAAGTTAAATGTCATAAACACAATAGAAATAAGGAACGTTACTTATTTTACCAGGAGAGTGCGTGTTCCAAATTGATCTGGTGTTAAATTTCCACAATTATAGATGATTAATAATCCCTGTGAGTGTGATGGGTTCCCCAATGATAGGATCCAGTAGTAAATATGGTATATTCCAATTATCGTCTGTAAAGATAAATGGTACTTGATTCAGACTTCAGTTAACACAAATGCGAGTGAATTTAGAACGAGAGGTATGTGTGTAGTAGTGTATTTGGAACGATCACAGAAAGTGTCACGCTATGTTAGTATCACAACGGAAAAAGTGATCAAGGTCATTTACTAAAACAACAGGTACAATGATTTAATAATAAATGTACACACAGTGAAAGATTGACAAAATGAATACAAATAATAATAATAATTATTTACAAAATAAGTTTTACAGACCTATCTCCACAACTACACTTTTGATTGAGATCATGAACCGATTGATGTTAAACTACCATTGAAAACCTGGGAGCACTGGGCGGCCGTTTGGTTCAATTATGGTACTCCTCAGCAGTGCGCATCCACGACCCCATTAGAGGGATTTGAACCCAAGTTTTTCGGTCTCGTTTGCAAACGTTTAACCTCTAGACCACTGAGTCGGCACTTAACGGTGTTAATGTCTAATCTCAGCTAATCCACAAAATTGCGCAACAATCTTCCATTGTACTGAGGTGGATACCTGTCTCTACCTGACATGGATTAGCTCCACTGGTCACAGCTTCTCACTGGAATTTCGAGAATTCCCTCACGAAGTTGGTCACTAGTGTGCACATGGTGATTATAAGTATGGGGTTATGGAGTTTAAGTTTTTGACTGAGATCATGAATCAATTGATGTTAGACCACCAATGAAATCTTGGAAGCACTAGACAGCCGTTTCAATGGTGGTCTAAGATCAATAGATTCATGATCTTAATCAAAAATTACGTCTATTATGACAATTATCTAACATGAAGCTATACAGCCGAAAATCAAATTTCCTGTTATAATGATTAGAATTACATTACCTATGTTATTATAAATGTAGTTACAGATTGAAATGTTATAAATAAGATGTTCAGTGTATTATCACCCTTTTTCTAGTTGTTTTATATTTTGTATGTCTTTTATACTTAAATCTTATGCTAAAATATGTGCTCAAATGTAAAATAGAAAGATTTAACATGGTATTACTTATATTATTCTAATATTTATATACAATTGGTCTCATTAATTATATATTTCTTATCATTCAACTTAGATCTTATTTATGCTTAGTAAATAATGAAATCAATGTTATTCTCATAACAGAAAGCAATGATTATAAGTTGTGCCAAAAAATCTTTATTATTATTACTATTATTATTAATGTTATTATTACAAATGCAATATTTGATGAACAAAGATATTTGTCTAATAAGTAGGTTAATTAATTTATTTTTCTTTTTACGACTGAAGATTTAAACAACGATCTACCTGACATAGTAATAAATTATTCAGTTTTTACCCCACCCATTTTGGGTCTTTTTTTAAAAAAATATTATTATTCCATTTCATCTTAATCAAAGTAGGTAGTTAGCTCATATAATGATTATATCGGTTGGATAAAATTAAGATTTTCAATAATAGGAATCATATATCCTAGTCTAATAATTCCATTTTGTTGACATATAAGCTAGTCTTGACTTGAAAATTGTAAAAATTGAGTAATTTAAGATTATGTTTAGTATGAATTTATAGTGCTTTTGCTTTGTTAATCAATTACCTTGATAACTGTTATAATATAAATCTCAATAATGTTTGAAAACAGAAGGCAACTACAATTTGTTAGCGGATAGCGCAGATCACAAAGTTATAAGTACATTAAGCGAATTTGAAACAGGGAGGCGAATATGTATATGCGAATAAGGGCACAGCAAGATAAAGCAAAGATTAATAATCGGATTTCAGTCTAAATATAAACAGGAAGGAGGATAAATCAACGACTGATATTTGAGTTATCAACATTTTATCTAGAGTCTGTCATGTGATTTAGTGAACATTACAAAGAAACAGACGAATTATTATTGTTCTAATAACATTGTCTGTTAAGTAACTTAATATTAGGGTTTAATCAAAATTAACCATAATCAAAATTGGTTGTAGAATAGTTGCTATAACCTCATCATAATTTTGATCTTTTTTAGGTAGCCTGAAACTAAAACTGGTGATTTTGAAACTAAAAAAATGTTTATTTATATACTTATAAGAAAGGAATCTGAAATTGATTTTCACTGTAACATTTTGCATGCTAATCTCCACTTTCTTTAAACTATGGAAGTGTACTTACATTTATATAGATAACTGTATCATTACTATGATTATTATTAATGTAAAATTAATAAATGATCCACTTTACTTTTAAATAGTTTGTTTACATATTGACCTAGTTATAACCTCAATACAAAAAAATGCAACGCGTGAATGATTTGTTATGGATTATTTTTTTTCCGTGATCATTTTACTTTATAATGATGTGATTGGGACCAACAAACATTTTGTTGTTGTTGTTGTGGTTGTGGTTGGCAAAATTTATCAAATATTTATTCAGAGGTAAATAAATTTTGTCAATGAATAATATTTTTATTCTTTATTTTTGGTCAACTGATTTAATCAAAACATATGAACTAAAAGATTTTGGAACTTATGGGTTTTTAAATGAAAATAAAGTCTGATGTTTACTCAATTTAGAAAATTTTAAGTTATAATGTAATTTATAAATAAATAATAAATATAATGTAATATGAGGACATTGCACAAGCAGGTGGCTGTCATGACTCAGTAGTCGAGTAGATAACGCAATGGGGTCCGAAGCAGGTGACACAAGGTTCGAGTCCCGAAGTGAACATCAACTCTGAGATGTAAGTACATCCAGCTGATGAGTCTTAAATAGGACGAAACGCGTGTCGTGAATTCCATGGTTAGCCACTATCCACCTTTGTTTATAAATATGACTTATTTTTTTGACATTTCGGTTGGCTTGGATACACATTGCCGAAGAATCCTATAATAGGGTGAAACAAATGCTCAATATAGCGTAGTTTTCAATGGTTATTTAGCTAAGTTTATTAATTGTATAAAATATAAAGAGTAAACATCGTTCAATAATTTTTCATAATCGTCATAATGATACCGCCAATTGTAAAACAGTGAATTATCGACCGGAACAATGACACACAAAACCCGTACGAGCAGTCTAGATTCTTTTTCAGTTCTGCTTCCTGCCTAACCCTGACTGTTAAGTCCAGAACATCAATCTTAGCCTCCGCGATATGGATCATGTATTTCAAACATACTGGGTTTATATGCCAACCAAACAGACCACATCGTACCATAAAATAGAAAATAACATTTGAACATAAACTAGCCAAAAATTGCTGTGTGTGGGATACTGTAATTAATAAACTGGGCATAAGTCAAGAACGGTATGTCGTATAATAATAATGTATGGGTCAAAATAAAGCTTTTAATAAGAGGAACATGAAAAGGCATAGTTTAGCTACTTAATAATTATACAATAAAAATATATGTATAATATTAGTCCAGAAATAGATTCCGACAGTTACCATTGATTATTCTCATCGGGATATAACAATAATGGTAATGCAATTTTATTTTATAGTGAATATTATTTTGTGATTAATTAAGCAAAAATTATAAATAATCACATTTCTATGATTATCATATTATCAACTATTATTTTGAAAATGAATACAACTAGAGTTTACTTCCCATTCATTAACTAAAACAAATATATTGAATACAAAGATCATGACCTTTGATAATGCTTTATTCTGAATATAAATATTTTCCTTATTAACTTAGTCGTGTTTTTTATTTTTCGAAAATTAGTTTCTATGGCTAATGCTGTGAAGAAGAGATTATCAACTTAAAGTTACAAGTCCACTTTACTATTTACAATTTGTTGACATAAAGTTTTTATTCATGCTGTATCATTTGATGTTAAATAAAATATAACTAATCGTTTTGTACCTTGATTCATCCTTACTTAATGTTTGTTACAAGTCATTAATAGTATTTTTTTTTCATTGTCACACAACATTTGAATTTTCCTTAAATTTCTACTCTTCATTCTCGTCCCAATTCCTATTATAGTAGTTCTTTGCATGGGAATTTGTGGAGATTGTAGTTATTTTAATAGTTGAATTCATGAGTCAATGTAAGCTAGACCACCATTGAAAACTTGAAAGTACTGGATAGATGTTTCGTCTTAGTATAGGACTCCTTAGCAATGCTCATCCACGATAATACACACTGCACTCGAACCCATGATCTTTGATCTCACGCACGAACGCTTAACTTGTAGACCACTGAGTCGGCATCCAACGGTGTTAATGTCTAACTTCATTCTACTCATGATCTTACATAGCCCTTCATGCATTGTCCTAGGTGAATAATTGTCTTTCCACGACATGGAGTGGATTCTATTGGTCTCAGTTCTTCACTAAAACTCCATGAAATCCATCTTAAAGCTAGTCACTAATGAGTATATGATTTAGTATCAGTATAGGGTTGTGTAGAGATCGTAGTATTTTAACAGTTCAATTCATGATATGATATTTTCAACGTTTATTCTTTCTATCTATAAATAGACAGTCTATTGAAAAAGTAGTCCAATTAATAAGTATCAATGTTATATTATGTAGTTAGTTTATTAATAATTAATGCAAACCACATGAGATAAACATGAACTCAACTAATTTTTACTTTATCTTATATTTCACCCGTGGGAGTATATTTTTTGTCGTTTTAAAAAATATTTCAGACAATTAGTCAATAGTTTATGATGAAAATAGATTAGAAGAAATTTTATTTTAGTCTCAAGTATATTCACTTTATTTTCATTAAGTTACAATTATCCTAAATTAAATTATTTTATTTAATGAAACCGTATACATTACAAGAAGTAATATACTACTTTCGATGTATTTCTTTATTTTTTAAATGGAAATTTCGAAAAGAATATTGACAAAGAAACCTAAGAATTTTAATAATTGAAATCATGAGTCAATTGAAGCTGGGCCATTATGGAGAACCTGGAAGCACTGGATGGAAGTTTCGTTCAATTATGGGACTCCCCAACATTGAGCATCCACGATCTCGCCCCACGAGTGTCGAAACCAGAACCTGTCAGTCTCGCGCGCGAACGCTTAACCTTTAGATCATACAGTGTTAATGTCTAATTTCAACCAATTTACGAAATTGTTCCACTATCCACCACTGTCTTCAGTGAGTTACTATCCACAACAGACCTGGTTGAACTCCACTTGTCAAGGTTTCCCACTAGAACAACAGGAAATACCTCTTGGAGGCAGTCACTAGTGAGCACATGATGATTATCATCAGAAGGGGGTCGTGTGGAGATTTTTAGTAATTTAATAGTTGAATGATCAAATCTCATGAGGAAAATCATGAATGCGCACTGCTGAGGAGTTCCATAGTGATCTAGCTTCAATTGACTCATGATTTCAATTACTAAAAACTTCACAAAATCCCCTTCTGATAAGAAACCTGAGTATGTTTTATTTCAACCCTGTTATTACTTTGCGACAAGAAATATTATACGTCATAATTGAATTTTGAACTTTTGTTATTGTCGTTATTTAAAATAAACTGGGGATTTGATTTGTTTGTGTTGTATTCCATTTTCGTTTATCTAGAGATTGGAATTGTTTCAGTCTGATAGTTTATATTAAAATTTATATTTTAATCAGAAACCTTTATATATGGACTATTGAATGATAAGAAAATATATAAGTAGATATTAGTTAAAAACTGTGCTACTTATATACTGTCTACTTCTAAGTTTATGAAGTAGTTACATACCTATTGAAGAATTCATATTATATTGAAGTTGAAAATTGCTTCATGACATTTCCACAACTTCTTCCAGAGTTCAAATATTACAAAATTTAGTAAAAAGTATCTGTGTGAATAATTTAGCAATAAACTAAGTGATAAAATGATCCGATCTAGTCAGGTTGTTTTCAAGTTATCAACTTGACTTTCAACAAAATGAATTCATGAATTAAACGTTTATCTAACCTTCATTTTTAATACTGTCGTTGATTACTTTTCCTAACTGTAATTTAAAATGGACTTAAATGGATAATACTATATAATCACATTACGTGTATAGTCAAGTAACCAATTTTAATTCAAATAAAAAATATTTCATCATGCAAAGATGTATAGTGGATAGCAGTAGAATCCACGACTCGCGTTTCGTCCTATTTTGGACTGGTCAGCTGGAAGTACTTGCATCTCAGGGCTGATGTTCATTCCGGGATTCGAACCCGGTACCATTCGCTTCAAACGCCATCACGTTATCCACTTAGCTACTGAGTGCTGATAGCTACTTGCTTGTGCAATGGGGTGAAGTTTAAATTCACTTGGAATTGTTTGCAAATACATGTAGCTGAGGAGTCCCAAATAGGGTGAAACGCGCGTCCTGGATTCCACTGCTAGCCACTGTCCAAGTTTGCCCAAAAAGCTTGTACCTTAAGCCGATACCGAGACAATCCACACAGGGTGCGCATATAACAATAAGACACTGATCAGTTATAGTCCTAAACAAGCAAACAATACCAAGCAAATTTATACTTTATCATGATTGGTAAGTTTATTTGTTTGTAACCATCTTGTTTGAGATCATTATTTTCCAGGTTGCTTGGTGTTTCAAACTTATTAACATAGTCCTACAGAAAAGTTATAACATGAAACAAATGTTATATATTGAGAATGTGCAATAAGACATCCAAACGGTATATTATTTAAACGTCCCTTATTTTTCGTAAATATTTATAGCAAACTTTTCATTTTCATCTGTAATAAATGAATTCATTTTCGACAAACAATAACATAAGTATTGACTAAATTATGAATTGAAATATTTTCTAAAATGGAACGAAGTGAATTCACCTTATTCCGTACCCTCTCTCTCCCTCCGACTCTCTCTATCTCTCACTACATATATATATATATATATATATATATATATTTCTAATCGTTTTAATAAATGATGAACTTATCGCTTTTTTAAGTGGACAATTTGAGGAATGGCTTCGTGTGTTTAAAACATTTAAAATGAAACCACTTTAGTCCCATTTAGCTTTAGTTCATAATAATCGTTATTATTGGTTTTACTCGATATTATATTTTTGGTACAATATGGAATTCTCAGCACAAGGTATTTCAAAAAGTTTCTTCTGTGAAAAAAAGAAAAACAGTGTGAATGAAACGGATAACTGTATACATATATACAATAGTTGAGTATGAATATCGTGTTGGTTAAACACTTAAAGGTTATTTGGGTGTTCTACTTGAAATGTAATTACAGTTTCTGTATTACATATGAAAAGAAAACAAGGTGACTGCTAAAATAAATCTTACAAATTATAAAGACTGGCTTTTAGATTTACATTTTACTCACTTTGAAATTTATAGTAAATAGTAATTTGTTATCAGGGTTTGTTATTTAAGATAAACAACAGAATAGCTTTTTTATGCATAGTTATACTTTACTACCAGTGCCCATAAAGAAAATATAAACTTGAACATTTCGTAACACACACATTATAATTCAATCAATGAATTTAAATCCAGTAGTTCAAAGTTTCCGAAAGAAGTTTCGTTACGAAATAGCACTTCTATAATTCAGTGTAATCGTAAAGTTAGATTTTAATTTTTGACTTATTTACTTTGTGAACAATGCTTTATGATTATATAAATATTCACTAAGAGAATGTTTAATTTTGATCACGTGTTAATTACAAACTTGGTCAGAAGGATATTTTACAAGAATCTAATTGGAAACTTTGATCTTTGGATTCGATGCTAATATTAATGGTTGATGATCGTGATAATTTGTGGATAAACTTCGGTTACAAAAGCTCTAAATCCTAAATCCGAACATAAGTGATTTACTTCGGACTTCACAAGTGTGACAGTTTCAAATTATTCAATGTTGTGTCCAAAGAAAATTTTCCCAGACTTAATTCATCATTATCCACTCATATAATGAGTGGAGATTCGAAATAAACTAAGACTAAATCTTCAAAGCATTTATCAGTACAGCAGGTTGAGGGTTGCTCTGACTTTGCAACAAGCTACCAGTTTTTACACACCTTTGAAAAGGCTGTTTTTTGTTCGTACTTTATTCACATGGACAACCATGAGAATTTCAGTAGTTTTCTGTTTTTCAAAGTTTCATTAGTAACTCTAATATTTTAGTTCATAGAATTATTGGATAGAATATAAATGTGTCCTTATTATGTTTATACCATTTAGTCGACAACAATAATTCATTTTACTCATTTTACGGATAAAATGTTTTGGAAACTTTTTGTGCAAATTACATACCACATTGAATACTTAAAGTTTCAGAATGAACAACAGCTTATTATCTTAGAGTTAGACACTAATGCCAGTTCGATGATCTAGAGGTTAAGCGTTCGCGCGCGAGACCGAAAGTTCAGGGTTCGAGTTCCGTGTTCGGGATTATGGATATGTACTGTCGAGGTGTCTTTTACTAGGACGAAACGAACATTTAGTACTTCCAGTTTTCCAATGGTGGTCTGACATTGACTGGTTCATGATGTCAATTAAAACTCAACAATCTCCGCAACCTTATACTGATAGTTTCGATGAATACTGCATATATATGAGGAATGTTTGATCACATGTCTACCATACAGTCACACTAAAAACGAACCATATTCATAGCTTGTTTCCTAATAAATAGTAACAGTATGGAAATAATGTGAATTTTTTAATAAACGGTATTAAATTTTATTGAATAACCTTAAAGAATAAAGCTCGAGAAGTGAGTAACTGCATTTCAGTATAACATTTCAGGATATAATTTATATGACACCATAATATCTGATCATCCAATTATTTGTCAGTTTATTGCCATAGATACATACTTTATTTCTATCCTTTGGCTTAATTACAAACAGACATAGTACATTTACTAATTGTAATAAAAAAACACCAGAAAATCTTCATTATTTGTCAACTATTACTTTTGTTCTATGTTGGAATATAAGATAAAATGTGTACAACTCATATAACTGAAACCTCAACCAGAAGTTCTTGATAAAAAACATAAAGCTCCAGAAGAATCAGGGATCTCTGCACCATAGAAAATGATTAACGTGAATAATGATTCAAAAGCCAACAAAATAGTAGAAATCCTGAAGAGAAAGATTCCTATCCTTGAATACAATACTTACTTACTTACGCCTGTTACTCCTCGTGAAGGAGCATAGGCCGCTCACCAGCATTCTCCATCCAACCCTGTCCTGGGCAATCCTTTCAAGCTCTTTCCAGTTCTTATTCATCTTTTTCATATCTGCTTCTATTTCCCGACGTAATGTGTTCTTTGGCCTTCCTCTTTTCCGCTTCCCTTTAGGATTCCAAGTTAGCGCTTGTCTCGTAATGCAGTTTGATGATTTCCTCAATGTATGTCCTATCTATTTCCATCGTCTTTTCCTAATCTCCTCTTCAGCTGGAAGCTGGTTGGTTCTCTCCCACAAAAGGCTGTTGCTGATGGTATCCCGCCAATGGATGTTGAGTATCATGCGTAGACATCTATTAATAAATACCTGTACCTTCTTGATGGTGGTTGTTGTAGTTCTCCAAGTTTCAGCTCCATACAGTAGAACTGCCTTGACGTTGGTATTGAAGATTCTGACTTTGATATTGGTTGAAAGTTGTTTTGAGTTCCATATGTTCTTCAGTTGAAGGAATGCCGCTCTAGCTTTGCCAATCCTCGCCTTGACGTCTGCATCTGAACCTCCTTGTTTATCGACGATGCTTCCCAGGTATGTGAAGGATTCCACGTCTTCCAGAGTTTCGCCATCAAGAGTGATTGGATTGCTGTTCTCCGTGTTGTGTTTGAGGACCTTGGTTTTCCCTTTGTGTATGTTGAGGCCTACTGATGCAGAGACTGCTGCTATGCTGGCTGTCTTTATCTGCATTTGTTCGTGTGTATGTGATAGGAGGGCTAGGTCATCTGCGAAGTCCAAGTCGTCTAATTGGTTCTGAGCTGTCCATCGTATGCCGTAGTTTCTCTCAGATGTCGAGGTCTTCATAATCCAGTCGACCACCAGAAGAAACAGGTGGTAAGTATTTGTTTTGTATAAATGTTGTACATAGTGAAATACTAAATTATCAGAAGGGGTTTTGTGGAGATTGTAGTAATTTCAATGGTTAAGATCATGAGTCAGTTGAAGCTAGACCACCATGGAAAACCTGGAGGCACTGGACGGCCGTTTCGTCCTACTATGGGACTCCTCAGCAGTGCGCATCTACGACCTCTCCCTCCGCGATATTCGAACCCAGGACCTACTGGTTTCGCGCGCGAGCACTTAACCACAAGACCACTGAGCCGGCATCCAACGGTGTTAATGTCTAACTTCAACTAATCCACGAAATCGATCGACACACCCACCATTGTCTTCAGTGAGTTACTATCTCACAACAGACCTGGTTGGACTCCTGGCTATTATCCAGTTTTATTTGTTTATTCATTTGAACACATATATATTGGTACAAAGGGGCACCAGATACATATGCGCCTTACAAATCTAATTTGATTTTGAATACAATGTTCTCCATTAATCCAAGAAAAAAGCTCTCGTATACAACCACCTCTATATGCTTTAATTAATTTACCCACTCTTATATAGTTTGCTCAATGAGTGTTCTATCAAAGATATTTCAAGAATACCATACAGTTTGAGCTGAAAATTTTGGTAATGTAGCTATAAGAATCTCAAAAACAGAACACCTTGTAAATTCAACCAAATAGATTTCGTGTTCAAAATCATCTACAAACTAAATGGAATCCTGCAGGTGACAAAGAGTTCACATCTCCTGAACGTTGCTGTAGACTTTGCTCTATACTTAATGATATTTAAAGTAAGCCTATGAAAAAACGTATTTAATCTCTTCCTCTACCATCGTTCTAACCTCTAGTTTACCATAGTCATCACCTTGATCGACATATTTCTACATCTCTGTCCTTTTTATTAGCAACTCATTTCACTTTCATCATTTTATATGTTCACATTATGCAATCTGTTTCAAAATTATTAAACTAGGATGCCGGCTCAGTGGTCTACAGGTTAGGCTCCCGTGCACGAGACCGATAGGTTCTGGATCTGAATCTCGCGAGGTGGGATCGTGGATGCGCACTGTTGAGGAGTTTCATACTAGGACGAAACGTCCGTACAGTGCTTTCAGGTTTTCCATGGTTGTCTAGCTTTAATTGACCCATGAATTCAACAATTAAAAAACTTTATTTAACTAATATGAAATTCCTAATCAATATTCAATGTCCTAACAACTATATCTTTCATTTGTGAAAAATAATAAAACTCATACTTTAAGATTTTTGTTTTCCCTTACTTTATTTAGTAAACTGTTGTCATTATTAATAAATAGATTGTTGGTTAAGGTTGTGAAAAAAGAGTGTACATTTGAAAATGGACAACTTTGAGAATGAATTAAACTAAAACAAGATAACTCTTCTGACAGCATCTCTTTTTGTTTTAAGTCTTAACTAGTGTTTTACATATGTTTATATAAATAGTGTATTTAGTCGTTGCTAAGCTTACTTTTACACACGATGTAATGAGTTCAGCCCATCTATTACTGCTATATGGTATATTTTTAATATTAAACTCTCTGCAATATATCGATAGCATCTCTGACTTGGTACATGGTTGTCAGGTGTCTGGGTCCTTTCGGAAAGATTACTAATATCCGCTGTTACTGAGCACTCAGTATTAGTTCGACTCACTGATGGATTAGGGTTTTCCATAATACTGAAGAAAATAACAAACCGGAGATCACTTTCTTTCATTGCTCTCGATAATATCATAAATGACAGTTAGGAACGAACATGCGGACAGTTATAGTCCCGGGCGTCAGGAACACTTAATTTAACAAAAAACTATGAGTTTCAATATCTACGAAATAATACTCAAAGCAAAACGGTCTAACAAGCGAGCTTGCCTGAAGAAATTCATTGACTAGAGTAGCAGAAGCAAACACCAAAAAACAAAGCTGATTCAATGAAGATTTGCGCCAAAGTATTATACTAACCGCGGAATTTCAGCACACAGAAACATTGAATTATGCAGCTATGCAAAAGAAACAGCTGAAAAACGCAAAACGAGGAAAGCCAACTGACACTGCTTACAAAAATGGCGAATATGATAATTCGCGCTTCATTCTGATTAATGGCTAAGTAGACTGCCGCAATTACGAAATCGAGTTGAGTTTAATTGCAACCAAAATCAGTCTACTATAGCAATTCTCCTACAATCAATTTCGATTATGGTTAAATTTTGGTGAGCCATTTTATTTACTTACCTAACAGGAAACGTTATTCAAACAGTAACAGTTCGTATGTTTCCTTGTACTGTTATTATCACTATCTTGTCTGTATAAACGTGTACTCTCGATCACATGACAGCCTACACACAAATCTCTTTAGCTTAAATGTTAGTCTCTTAAATATCGCTCAATGAATCATTTTCTCCTCTATGTATATGTCTCCAATCCTATCAACAGCCTTTGCCTTACCTAGCTGTGCATTATTCGACTTAACCATAAACTTGCCATTGTATTTGCTCACAAACACATATTCTCCTCTCTGCTTCAAATTCGCTTGATTTGCTCATAACTTTCTGATCTGTGCTATCCACTAAAGAATTGTAGTTGATTTAAACACCATTGAGATTTATATTAAAATGGTTAGCAAAGTGATTAATTATCTAAGAAAAGCCATTATACTACTCATGAGCAATAGAACCCCATGTTTAGTCTAGTTTAGATCAACTCATGAATTCAATTATTTAAACAAATATATTTATTTAAAAAAAAACTCACAAAACTGACCAGTAGAAATCAATGTCATTCAATAACCAATAGGATTTATTTTACATTTATTTCATAATGTAAAACAGTTAAAAATGAATTTGTTGTTTAATTCAATAACTATACTTTGAATTGTAAAATGGAATATAAAATTATTAGGAAAATTATATTTTAATCTTTCTTCATTCAGTTAATGTTCACTTTATTATATAATTAAATAATATATGCATCAGCTTATTTCAAGTTCATTTGATACTGATGATAACAGTACAGGAATGAATAATAAAGGTGTTGACAATAATAATGCAAATAATACAAATGATAATATTATTCGTAAAACAAAAGTAACCAACACAACAAGCGGTTATGATGTAACAGTTAATCATAATTTGAAAAGATCATGTAATTCAATAAAGAAAATATTTGGTCGAAGAATAATTTCTACATCATTTTCTGAAACAACTAGTAATATACATTGGAATAAATTATCGGATGATGATAGTTCATCGGCTTTAACATCAAGACTAACGAGTAATAAATCATCATATGTATCTTTTGAAAATTTATCAGGAAATTATACAATACCATTGACATCATTTGTTACAAATGAGTTAGTGACAACTACAATATCGACCGCAATATCATCAGGAAAAAATACAAGTGATATGAAAATGAGAAATAAACCCACATCAACTGATTTATTAAATGTAAAAAGGAAACTTCAAAGGCAGTGGGCTACATGTAGTTCATTGTGTAACAATAATAATTCTTACAATATTTACCAAACAATTAACAGTACAGGATTATATGATATAAATTCGATAACTTCAAATCGTAGGTCTGGAACAACAGAGAGAAAAAATAAATCTCGGTGGTTATCTTTATGGCGTCAGTCTTTTGATCGTGGGATCGATTCAACAACAAATTGGTAAGTAAAAAATATGTTGCCATTATTTATTAATAAAATAATTTTTGGAAAGATTCAATCAATTAGTCATGGTGTTTTCCGCTATCATTTCATTCCTCAGTATCCTCCTCCACCATGTTTAGTTTGAGCAAATGGATAGTGTTGCCAGGGCTCCCACAAAGTGTGACTCAAAGCCTCAATTCCAAAATGTCAATCTACTTACAAAAATTATGATGCACTCGTATAATGTACTGTAATAGCACATTTCGTCCAGCACAAATTGTAAGTCCGTTGGTACTAATAAGTATTGATGAGCTAAATCGGATAATTAGAGTCTAGTTCGTTTACGTAATTGTTACTTCATGTCTTCATTCACAATAGTTTTATACTAATTTTAAAAAAGTAATTGTGTTAAGAATGTTTAATCTCATTCATTAGCTACTAATGATTGACATCGAGAAAAATGAAAGGTATGACTGATGGAGCTCAATAATGTCAGAGTGGAATAACTATCACTAATTCCATTGAATGGTAGTTGACTAAAGCTGAAAATCTGAATCACTGGATTACGATTCAACAGTCTGAAGGCAATGTTCCTTATAGAAGGTTAAGATGTTCAAAGTTCAATCGCAAGCGTGATTTATGATGTATTTTGTTCCAAAGTGGTAGAAAATAGCTCTTAAGTGATTTTATTTTCATTGGTTATTTGTCTGAAGTCAGAAAATGGAATAACCTTTTCTTGAATTATTTCGTCAGAAGTTCTTAAAATAGTAATCCAATTCCTTTGCTTACATTTAAGCATAATTAACTGTAAATAGGATTTTTCAGCATCAGTAAGTGATGTCATCTTAATAAAAGGTTTATTTTTTAAAGTTAATCTAGTCTAGTCAGTAATCTGATGGAGTTCTATTAAACAAAACAAAACTCAATTTTAATATGTAACATTTATTCATTAGTGTTTCAGAAAACTCTTAGCAGTTAATGTAAAATTAAATGAAAACAAAGATTGAAGTCTGACACGTAAACCGTTGAGTACTGGCTGAATAATATAGATGTTAATCATTTGCCGAGAGACCTAAATGTGCTGAGTTTTGATCATTGATGGGCTAATGGAAACTCACTATGATGAGACAGCTATTCAATCCTTCTTGATTTTCAGTGGTTGTTTACCTTATGTTAGTTCGTAATATCAGTAACAATAAAAAACAACCACAAACCCCTATACTGAAAAAACTAAGATTCCCAGTAAACTTTGATTATTTTTAATTTAAAGATCACAATGATGCAAATGCCAATAAAATTTTATTCAGCATTACATAATTACTTTTTACCTATCAGTGTATACAGTAATTACAGAAACCATATTAGACAATATGTGGTGCATACTACTTATGCTGACATATATAAGTGGTATGTAACAGCGATCAAATAAGGAATGCTTCCCAGCAGAAGACTAAGAAGATTGAATTGAAGAGAACAGGACAGGAAACAGAAAGCAACTGTTATAACAACATAATTGAAGGAATCATGAAGCATGTGAAGCACAACTGAAGGAAGATATGCAAACAATGTATTTAATGTATGCTTTTCATAATTTTTGAAGGCACTCTGTTATTTTGCACTAAGATTAAAAACATGGTTATCCTCATCAAATCTACGTTCACCAGAAATATATACTATGCAATAACAAGGAGATTTATGAACGAAGAATATTATCTTCGACTAATTCCCATCAAATTCTATAGTCATACATTAAAAGTATTAGCAAAAATGAAGGGCAGTTTTTAAAATTGAAAATAAAGATTGAGAGCTTTTAGTAAAATAAGTTTGCTAACAATCGTGGACGTTAGATTGTTAACATGAAGTGTAAACCTTGATTATCTTATATGTCATTTGAAATGGTAAGAATAGTAATTGGTAATAAATACGAATAAATTATAGTGATAGAAATAATTGTTTTCATTGCTAACCAGATCAAATGTTCAATTAGAGACTGCTTAATACATGAAATAGCATCTTTCAAAGGTAAACTTTATATTTATATTTATTCATACAGCTCAGGACTTGAACTATCACATGAAGTATTGAAGGCTTATGGTGTTGTGACTGATGTAATTAGGTGGTGGAAGATCAAATTATTGTTTAATACACAATCATACCGTGGTTTAGTAAAATGTGAAAATCATGCATCAAATATATCATTTGCATATCTTCTTTGATCATCTCTTACAAACTTCATTGTTCCTTCATTCTTGTTCTTATTTTGATTGCTTTCAGTTTCCTTCTCTGTATTTCAATCTTCTCAACCTTCTACTCACAGACATTCCACTTCCGACCAATGTACATACTACATAAATAGCACCCGCCACAATCTTTCATTTTTTAAAACAGCCATAGCTATCATACAAACTACCTGTTCTGGATCCCGATTCAAGTAATGACTGACCATTATATATTATCTAAAAAATCAACCTTTGAACTACCTACAAAAATCTATTTTATTAGTATCAGAAATTATTTTCAATAAGTGGAAGATTTTGTAAAATGTTAAGGTAAACTTGTTTAAATCATGTTTATTTTCCAGTTGTTTATCAGATTCTTGACTTTATCGATCTATCTGTTACATATATACAACAGTAATTTATCACATTTTTACCTATTTTTTGTGTAAATATTTTACGTCTAAGCAAACAAATCACCAGCTTATCAATTTTTTAAAATATTTTTGTCTTCATAATCTATACATTGAATTTAGTCAACCTTATTATTAGTGTTAGGGTGATCCACAAAACTGATTGTCTAATTACTATACTGCTACTATGTTTAGTAGCATTCTAGAATTCTCAGGAAACCCAAGGAAATCTGAAATACTATAAAAACCCTATATTTTCTGCATTAAAACGAAACTTTGGAGTTAAGTACTTCTCGTATACTTTACGCCTTTCCTCTCATGTTCAGGTCGTTTTATAGTTCTAGCTTGGGGGTTACCTGAATAGCTTAGGAATCGAATATAACGTTCAATGAGCAAGACTTAGCAATTAGATACATATTTTGAGGGATTAAAAGTAGGAAAATAAAACAAATAATTGAAATAAATCAAATAATATGCAGAAACTATGAAATAGTTTATGCTTCATAAGTTTCAAACAATAACAACTATTGACATTAAATTTTTACTTTATCATTGAAGTAGTGGAGAAGATTTATAGTTCAAATGAATGATTTTAATGAAGTTTTGTGTCTCAAAGCTGAATAATTTGGTCATTACTTATTATTTACCGGAATTAAACAAAATGAAAATTTTTAAAAAAATATATTTTATTATGAGTAGTTCTTTTTCTTTATAATATTTTATATCTTTTTTTTTACATAGAATAATGAAAGAATTTCTAGTCATATAAGATATGTCATCAATGGTAAAGTTGATTTTCTGAATTACATAATGAAACTGAAAAATGGATTTTGTTTGAATTTTCTTTATTAGATTGAGTACCTTTTTTTTCGTATTTAGAAAAATAATAATTTCTGTAAAAAAAAAACAGCAACAAAAAACAAACTATTGAAAAACTAAGAAAAATCAAAACATAGTGTATATTGGAATTTTATACGCTCTAACTAGTTGTCAACTGGGTATAAAATGGGTTGTTTTTTTATTTTAAAAAAAATGCTTAATAATAATAACAACAACAAACGAACTTATGAAATTTTATATTCATTTAAAGTAGTGTGTTCATTTTTGGATAGTCTAATTTGGAGGCAAAATAAATAAATAAATGTAAATAAACTCTGTCTATTCACTGGTTTATCAAAATTCATAAATGGGATTAATCGTTTTACAAATGTATATTGATAAAATGAACAAATACATTAGATATATCAAATAAAGTAAGGCTAGAAAAATATGCTTATTGAATAGACATAATCTATTTCGAATAGTTTTATTTAAACGATTTTTGACTCGATTGAAAAGATAAATAACATATCGATTCGGAAGGGGTTTTGGGGAGATGGTAGTAATTTCAATAATTGAGATCGTCAGTCAGTCGAAGCTAGACTACCATGTGGAACCTGGAAGTACTGGACGGTCGTTTCGTTCTATTGTGGTACTCCTCAGAAATGCGCATCAATTCCGCTCAATTTCTTGGATTTGTTGAAGTTAGACATTAATACTGTTGAATGACGGCTCAGTGGTTTAGTGGCTAAGTGCTCGTACGCGGGACTGATAGGTCCTGGATTCGAATCCCGCGAGGCAAGGTCATGGATGCGCTCTGTTGAGGACTCCCACAATAGGACGAAACGGTTGTCCAGCACTTTCAGGTTTTCCATGGTTGTCTAGATTTAGGTGACTCATGATCTCAACCAATAAAACATATCAATTGTTAACTTTATTTAGTATTATTGTGATCTGGATAGGTCATATCGTTAGTTCCCTCGTTTTTAACTTGTATCCAGAAAACATCACACAGTGATGTAAACTTTGAAAGATTGTTACAAGAGTTCTTTAAAAACTTTTCTACCATTGTAGTTTAAAAATCAAAACACATGGTCAACAGACCTTTTATATATCCTTTATTTATCTTCATATTATTGACTTTAAAGATTATATTCACGTAAAGGTCTTCAATTCACCAATTTTCAATTTTAACGTGAAAAGCCCATACTAAAATAAAATTGCATAAAATAATCTGCTCATTACTCTTGATGTGTAGGTCAATTCGTCTGTAACAAAATATTATCGTAGCTGTTTGATCAATAAAGATCAACTTGGCTACATAGATGAATCTGTAGTTAGCAGTTTTGAATCCATAGTTTTAAAACTAAAAGAAATGGAGTTTGTGAGCCAAAACAACAGCTAATAAACAATGGTACGGAAATAGGTTTTTTTACTTTTCAGTTGAGACGACATTATTTTAGTCATCACGGCAACTGATTACACTTATCAAAACATTAAGCTGATTTATGAGTTGTTCGATATTACATATAGCTTTTGAATATTGAGTAGGAGCTGGTGATCGATAGAGAAACATATATCTAGTTTTTGTACTAACTGGTACATATCACTTCAGAGCGTCCTCTGTGCTTTGTGAACCCATATAAGTAAATATAATCAGAGAATTTATGACTAAGCTATTCACATCTCGACTAATCTCTTATTTGTTCACTGAAACTTTGATCTATCAACGAGCTTAAAAAATAATATTTAATAAAGTTACAACTTTTGAATATAACATTTCATTTAGACAGATTATTTATCCAACTTGGGTATTGTAATAATGGATTTTATTTATAATTTATCCATAAATTCAAATACGGTTCAGTTTGATTCATGTTCTCCAAATATTTAGTTAGTCAAAGTATTAACTTTTTAGTTTAGCCCATATTCTTGTGATTTTTTAAGTACGTTTTTTTGTTGCGAAAAGAAAATCCTCTGATATTTGATACTTCAGAACCATATATATATATATATATATATATATATATATATATATATATATATATATATATAATTTTTACTATGTTAATCCAACAAAAACAAACGTATTCTGTAAAAATGTGATCACTAGATACTTGAGAATAAGGTGGAATTATTTCACTTCAAGTACCCTTAAAAATATAAATTAGGGAATCAATTTTGTAAATTACATGTTTTACCAAATGTGACACTATATTATCCATGTAGAAATTAGTTCAATTTATATAATGAAGAAATAATCATAAACGTACCCAACTGTAAATATAAAATCCTGATTATATGATCATGGAAAAAAATATAAAGAATAAGTATTATCTTCCAATAATAGTTTCATCAAGTTTCATAGTTATAAATCTAAATCAATCATCAAAACAAATGGCCAAATTTATAGGGTATATTTATATATTTATTTTAATAGTTGAATTTATATGTCAATTAAAGCTAGACCAATGTGGGAAACCTGGAAGCACTAGACGGCCATTTCGTTCTAGTATTAGACTCTTCAACAGTGATCATCTACGATCCCGCTCGTGGTATTCGAACCCAGGACCTATCAGTCTGGCTCGCGGGCGCTTAACCACTAGACCACTGAGCCGACATCCAAGGCTGTTAATGTCTAACTTCAACTAATCCAATTATTCTCAGTTATACTTCATAACAATACTATGAGTGAAATAATTCAAAAACTGATATATCACTTAATTTGAGCAATTCAAAAAATTACTTTTAATTATAATATCAACAATCTGCACACAGAATATTTTCAGTATGAAAGAACTTGTATATATGTACTTTAGCAGGAGCTAGTATTAAGATCTTAGATAGTAATTTTACCAAGCTATAAAGTTACATTGTGCATGTACCTAAATCTGAACATAAACGTTCTATGAAAACTAAAACAAGGGTTCATCACTAAGAAAGTCAGAGTTAATGAAGCAACCTCTTTTTAAATTGTAGGTTTTCGGAATTGTAAGTAATCGATTTGAAGCATTGAATTAGTCGCTAAAGTAATGATCTTCAGAATTATATATTCATGATTTAAAAAAAGCAGGCAGTATGCAGCTTTTTCGTTGATGAAAACCATGATAGTTCGTGATTGTAAGTTAAAAATTCCAACATGTGAACTGTAGTATGAAAATTAACTCTCACTGGAATTTTTCATCAGCCATAAATAGCCTAAAATACACAATTTTCATTATGTTAATGTAGCAAATATATATAAGGTGATTGATAACAACAAAAATTCATTTATATAGAAAACAGATTGGACATATCAATTAAATAAATATTTAATATCTATTCGACCATAACTGAGCTGCACAACGTCTGAAGAACTCAACTGACACTAAATTAAATAATAAGATATTCGTAGTGGGGTAATTGTGAGGATTGTAGTATTTTTATAGTTGAGATCACGAGTCACTATAGGCCAGATCAACATTGAAAACCTGAAAGCAATAGATGACGGTTTCGAACTAGTATGATAATTCTTATCAGTGCGCATCCGAAACCTCGCACACATAATCAAACTCGGAAATTTCAGTCTTACGCACGAAAGCTTAACCTGTAGACTATTGAGTCGGTATTCTGCGGTGTTAGTGTCTAAATTCAATCGACGCATGATCTCTCGCAACCCTTCAACTATTGTCAGAGTGATTGTGAATGTGCACTGTTGAGGAGTCCCATATTAGGACGAAACGGGTATCTAGTGGTTTCGGGTTTTCAATGGTGATCTAGCTTATATTGACTCGTGAAAATAAGATATTCGTAGTTTCAATCATCAAGTTGTTCATGTTATTTTACTTGCTTACTTTTGCCTGTTACCCCTCCTGGAGAAGTATAGGTTGCCCATCAGCACTCTTCTTCCAACTCTATCTTGGGCAATCCTTTCCAGTTCTTACCAGTTGCTATTCACCTTTTCCATGTCTGCTCCCAATTGCCGATTCAGCGTGTTTCTTCCTTTTTTCCATTTTTCTTCAGAATTTCAAGTTTGGGCTTGCCTCGTGATGCAGTATCGTTATTTTCGTAATGTATGTTTTATTCACTTCCAACATCTTTTCCTAATTTTCTATTCAGGCTGTTACAATAGGCTGTTACTGATAGTATGCGGTCAATATTTATACCTTTTTGTTGATAGTTATGGTAGTTGTCCAAGTTTCAGCTCCATCAAGTAAACCTGTTTTGACGTTCATATTGAAAATTCTCAATATGATATCGGTTAACAGTTGTATTGAGTTTCATTTATTCTTCTATTGTATTCTATATTTAATTGTAACTGTCAGAAATAATTCGTACATAGAAAATGTGAGAGAAAGAGACAAAAAAAAATATTAAGCAATGAAATTCATTCTAGATTAATTTAACACTTCACTGCATATATTTAATATTAGTTAATAATGACAAATATTAATTTGGTTTAAAAGAGGGAAAAGAAATCTGTTCCACTATTTTTTTTGAATTTTATTTTATTTGACCTTTACCTTAACTGATTTTTATTATCATTAAAAAAAGAAGAAAAATAAATAACTAAATAAAATAAAATATTGAAATCTCATTTTGTTTATTTACTGTGCTTTTGATTGTTTACTCTTATCTTTCTAGTTCAATGAACCATTTGAGAAAAAGAAAACATGATAATTGTATGTATTTATATATAAATAGATCAACATTTTCATATTTCAATGATTTATAACTATACAAATATATATCCATATACAATTTAAATTTTGAGATTAGTTTATTAATAGGATTGAAAGGTAAAACAGAAAAGTTGAAGTGGTATTTTTTTTTATATGACAAAAAGAATCCATTTATTTTTAAATAACGGAATGATAAATTCAGATAATGCTTACATTTAATAGTTGAATTCATGAGTCGATTGAAGCTGGACTATTATGGGAAACTTGGAAGCAGTAAACGACCGTTTCATTCTAGTATGGGACCGCTCAATAGTGCACATCCACGATCCCACTCTACGATATTCAAACCCAGAACCTATCAGTCTTGCTCGCTAATAATCAACCTCTTGATCACTGAGCTGAGATTCAATTAGTGTTAATGACCAATTTCAACCAGTTCATGAAATTGCTCCACTATCCACCATTGTCTTCAGTGAGTTACTATTTCACAACAGACCTGGTTAAACTCCATTTGCCAGGGTTTCTCACTAGAACTTCAGGAAATACCTCTTGGAGATAGCCAATAGTGAGCATATGATGACTATTATCAGCAGAGGGTTTTGTGGAGATTATATTTAATTTAATAGTTGAATTCATGATTCAATTGCTTCCAAGTTTTCCGTGTTGGTCTAACTTTAATTGACTCATTAATTCAACTATTAAATTAAATATAATCTACACAAACCCCTCTTCTGATAATAGCTACATTATTAGTAAATTATATATGTTGAAATGATTAATAAGTGTATACATTAAACATAATGATGAACTAGAAATAAGTATTAAGAACATACTTGAAAATTATGGGGTATAGTTTCGTTTAGTTTAAGTGTAGTAAGTAATTATTTGTAATCAGTAAGGGGATAAGAATAAAATCTGGAATAATTAAGAATTTACATAACTAGAATGACAAATGGATCGATTCATTCTTCATTATGTACACTTATGTAACCTAGTTCTAACGAAAATAAATTTCGAAAATTTATGGTTTCCACACTTTAGTCAACATTCAACATTTTGTAAAAAAAAAATTTGAAATCAATTACTTGTTGAATATTTATTCTATAATATTTTGACAATAATTAGGCAAGAGTATTGATTCACATTCTGATGTCTCTATTTTTCTTCAATTAGTCTAGTCAAAATAAATTTTATCTAATTGACTCTTCAAGCAACTAGAATAAATAAAGACCACATTTTCTTTTTTCTTTTTTTTTTGTTTATTTGATAAGAATAAGTTAGAAAGACAACATTCAGTTAAATGGTAGAAAATATATAAATTCATATGATTAGTAGTTCATTCATGAATAGATAATTTCCATATTGTCATTATTATTCATCTGATAAATATTGATTCTAAATTTACTTCGATTTCAGTTTGGAAAGGACAGGAGGCTTGATGGTCTGTGTTAGTCCTGGAAATGGTGGTCTTTCAGTTGATCCAACTTTTTTTTGAAAGAGTCGACGGATGGAGCCTCAACCACGTGCTGAGGTAATGAATTCTACTCGTTGATGATTTGATGGAAAAGTCGATTGTCAACTGACAAATACTTTGTCCTGGGCTTGTGAACATTTTGAAATGTCCTCGTAATGTCTCTGTTTTGGAAGACAAGAAAAATGAGGGTATATCAGCTGCAAATTTATCATTAAGCAATTTGAAAACTGTAATCAAGTCGCCTCTAGTTCCTCGACATGACAACTTGTATAGGTATAGCTTGATTAGTCGAGCATTATACGGAAGCTTCGCTATTCTGGGAATCAGCCTAGTTGCTGTTCTCTGAAACTTTTCCGAAAGTTCCTTGTCTTTTTTTAAGCAGGAACTAGCCGCTTGTATGCAGTACTCAAATTTAGGATGTACGAACACTGTATTCAAAGTCAAAAACGTTTTAGCGTCGTTGTTTACTTGTCTTTCCGATTGTTATTTGGGACTGTGATTGATCAGTCATTTATTGGCATATGTACATCCTGTGCGGACTGCCCCCATATTGTCTTAAGTCAAAAGCTTTATAAGTAAAGATGGATAGTGGCTAGCAGTGGAGTCCAGTTTGAAGTCCGTTTCGTCCTAGTTAGGACTCGTCTGCTGGATGTGCCTGCATTTCAGAGTTCATGTACACTCTGAGATTTGAACCCAGTACCGTTCGCTTCAAACGCCATCGCATTATCCACTTAGGTATTGAGTTCTGACAACCACCTACTTATGCGATGGGGTGAAGTTTTAAATTCACTTAGTGTTGCTTACTTGTATCTTCCCATTGTTATTTGAAACTTTAATTGATTAGTCTCTTGTTGGCATATGTGCATCCTATGCGGATAGATAGTGGCCAGTAGTGGAATTCAGAACTATTTTCATTAATTTTACTTAAAGAAGTTGATGATTATTTTGTTCAGAACGATAACCAAGAATTTATAATTTGGTCAGTCAACTCAATGAATGTAACATAATCAAAAATATCCCCACTGAGCTATGAATTATCTCTGTCATTTCAAATTTTTAAACTATGTTACATGAAGGATTTTAAATGGATAATTAAACTTTCTGCTTCATATTTCTGTATTAGAAGCTTGATGATTTAATTAAACCAATTGAGTTTCTCTATTGCAAAAAAAAACGATATTTTAAACGTATCAGAATATGAAGACATAATCTAGGCGTATTTACAAACTAAACCATGTATCGTTGATTCTGGTAACAAACATGCCAATTTATAAGTTATTGAGTTGAAATTTGATTCATTTATTATTTAAAAACCCTCAATGTTTGATAAACAAGGCGACATAAGTTAGTAAAATGTCGCCAATTTAAACTTGTATTTTTTGTTTTGTTCTAAAAACGTTACGACATAACATGGATATATATATTTTAAATACTTGCCAACATAAAAACGAGAATTTTTCAGCTATTATCTGTTATACGTAGTAGGGACCAAGGTCTAAATTTTTACAGAACAGATTTAGCTTATCCCATGTCTATTAAATTTGTTAATATATATTTACCAGGAATACACTACGTATAATTCTCCCTCTTAGACCGGACAAATCAGAATATCACAAGTCTAGAAGAATGTATACGAGTACGTGACTATATATACTTAAGTGCGAGACTATAAATCACCATAAATAATCAGTTTTAATTGGCATATAACCAGGACATAAGTGATACAGGATTAGAGAGTAGCTGATTGTAATTTATGGGCTGAGAAATACCATATCAGTTAACTTGTGAGATCCGTGATGTAGTCGCAAATATGTATTGTTGATTACCATCACATAGCAAAACAGCTGACTGATTCTAAATAAGATTCATATGTGATGTCAACTATAAGTTGTCAGAGCACTGATAAATGTAATCCAAAACATGTATAATTTATTTTACAAATTTTTCTACGACTCAAAACTATAATCGGTTTCCGATAAGGAAATTATAGCCATTTGTCCTTCTAATTATATTATTTGTGTATTGATTTATTCACATAAACTATTTCATTTAATAGTTATTCTAAAAGGAGAGTCGTTTTTGATAATATGTCACTATTGACATTTTTTATCATATACCCCTATTTATCCCCTCTTTCTGATTAAGAATATTTGTTTATTGTTTAGTTAGAATAATTATCCTAAACTGTTAGTTAATGAAGCATAGAAGGTCTATTGAATTAATTTATTTTGGATTCTTTGGCAAATCAAAAATGTCAATCTTTACAGGACACTATGAATTCATTGTATTTTGTGCTTATGCTTCAGCTGCATGCAAGTTAGTAAGTTTACTCGATTCAAAGTACTAACAGTGGAAATTTTTTAAAAACATGAATGATAATCAGAAACCGGTAATTATAGAAATAATTATGGTTACAAATCCAGAAGATTGTTACGTAACAACGAAAACATTAATAATTAAAAAAAAAGTAGTAAAAAGATAAGCAAATTAAAATTGTTGAATGGGAATTGAAATTTTGTGAAAAAAAATTTTTTCTGCTAAGTGATTATATAATTCCTTTGGGAGCAGCAATGTGTTAAAAATTCATAACTAAATGAATGTATCCAATGTATTTAGAAAGTTTATCTATGAAACATTTAAACTCTTGATAGAAACACACTAATAGATAGATATTATTTTCTCTGAGGTCAAATAATCAGTGTTTATACAATGACGTTGAAAGTGATAGTTTCCTTCACTGATCAACTTATCATTACTAGAAATAATGTATATTTTTTATACCCAAATTCCAATTGTAACAATCACAAACATAAACAAACTATCCATTTATTTATATGGCATGTTTAAATCCCATAATTGTTTAGGGCCGTGAAGGATCAATCATTTATGGCATATTTATTCATTATCAAGTTCATCTGTAATAATATGTCTAGTTTTATGCAATTAGTTCTTTGGGTAAATTTTTTTGTAATGAATGGATAATGATTATTCTGTAATCAATTGAAAACATTTCATTTCCTATACTCTTTATCTTTCATAATACACACAGAATTGAATGATTTCACGGTGAGACTACAATTTATGGACGACCTTTGAGTGACGCCAAAATGACCTCGAGAATATTCACTTAATAATTAGGATCTAGTGAACGTTATGAACCAGTGTGAGGGTTTAGAATTATGATTTACAGTTTATGTTTAAGAGTGAGAATTAGATTTAAGGTTTCCATTATGAAACGACATCAGATATAATGCTAAAACTCTATTTAGCCAAATGGATGAGTGAATTTCGCGCCAAAATATGAGACTTGTTATCTTATAACCTGATTGGTTCGTCCACAAATTATAGTCTCACCAATTCCACTTCATCGCATTTATAAACGTTTAATTAATAAAGTAATTATTCAGTTTGCATAATGCAATAGTCATTTGAATTAACTTTCATAGTTTGTATAATAAAACCGTAAATAAGGTATTCAGTTCACTGAAAAAAGTAATAAACAATAATTTTGTTTTCTAATTGATGATTAATATTTAAAAGCCTACACTAATATGATGACTGATTTGATTGGATTCAAAATTCTGTATCTACCTTATTAACCGCGGGTTTTTTAATAATTTTAATCAAACATAATCTAATGATTTGAGATAGTTTTCATTATAACAATTCTTCTATCAAATAAGTTAATACAAATATGCATTGAAAACTATATACAATAAATTTATCTTTGTTTGTTGTGGATAATATTGTGATAGCTTCGTTTTACTGAATTCAACCACTCTGTCAAACCATGGTACAATTTTACTGCATACAATCTGTAATTAGTTTCAGATTGATGCAACATGTTAAGATAACTAGATTTGATCTAAATGAAAACTGATTATTTCCCAAGATAACTTCATCTTACATAGCCGTAATCAATCATTGAAATACACTGAAAGCAGAAAACACTAACCTAACTAAAAGTAAATTCACTTAGTGTTGTTTTACTTGTATCTTTTTATTGTTATTTGGGACTGCAATTGGTCAGTCTCTTATTGTCAGATGTGTGCGGATTGCCTCAATCCAGGTACATCCAGTTCACCAGTCCAAAATAAGACGAAACACGCTTCCTGGATTCCATTGCTAGCCACTATCCATCTTTGCTAACTAAAACTAGTTTCAAAAATAATGTCTCAACTTCCACTGAGTAATTGTACCTAGTAAACTTTAAAGATGTTAGAAGTAAATCAGCCGCCTACAAATAGCATTGGATCATGATCGTATAATATCGTGAAAAAAGTTTAAATCAGAAAACTTGAACAAGACAATTTTAATCAAGTAAACTGAATAAAAGTCATCATCTTTCATATCATACTTAAAGAGTTTCAGTTTGATCTCTTCAAATTACATCTATAAGAACTTCAATAGAACCTCAAATTAAAAACAATTAGTTATTTAGAAGTTATCGATTTTCAATAGTTTTTCACATGATGATCAGTATTTACAAATAATTTAGCATAATAAACATTATTTCGTTAAAAAAATTTATCATAGTTATCGAGTGGCATGCAATGTAAGCGTAAAGTAGTCAAATTATCAGAACGAAACATAGATGCTGACATCAGTTTATCATGTACACAAAATAATAATAATATAATCTCTTTATGGATACTGCTTTGCGGAGAATAATGTTATGAATGTTAATAATTTGGTTGCCTATAGTAAATGTTATAGGAGCTATTAACTCAGTTTAACTTAAGTATATTATGTAGATAAACATTAAATGGATATATGTATCGTTATTTATATATTTATTTATATTTGAATATAAAACGCATAGTATATACTTGGCAAAACCATGAATAAGCAGACCCTATAATTCAAATATATATATATATATATATATATATATATATATATATATACATTTGAAAGTATTAGAAGGGGTTTTGTGGAGATTGTAGTAATTTCTGTAGTTGAGATCATATATATATATTCATCAAAATATGCGATTCTCATTTTAACGTTTATTAAATATTCGTGCTATGAATTATTAATGACCATGGTTTTTTTGTACATGAAATTGAAAATGGAAGTAGTATAATTACCAGCAGTTTTGAGAAAAATATACTTATAAGTAGACAAAATAAGTTCCAGTTTGATTATTATTATTATTATTTTGATTATTATTAACCAAACCGAAGCAGGTGGTTTTCTTAGCGGGCCACACACCGAGCCTTCCACCTAAAGGTTTGATCCACAAGGCAGTGGATCATACGCTACTTTCTCCCCCAGTGTACTGGAGTCTATGTGCACCATTGATTCGGAATCAAGGTATTCCAACTCCCCTAGGTGGACTCTCCATATCCACCGACCCGGTTAAAGCGCCGGACATTCGCTTTTTGTCCTCTCAATCCCGTAAACAACCCCCCGCCCGGAGAAAGCAGTGAGTAGGACTTCCCTGGCAAAGGCTATATACGGATGGCCATGTGAGAGCATTTTGAGAGGGAGAACGGACTCCCTACTCTCGGCCGTAGCAGGGCATTCGAGGGTGCTAAACGAGTTACATTAAGAACAATCAGCTCAAATCCTGTAGATCATTATTTTGAACTTTACTCGATCACTATATATATATATATACTTTGAAATAATGTGGACGAGAGGTTGATTGGTTTTAGGCTATGAATACAATCCAAGTAACAATATAATTATGCTCAGTTTCTTTTAATAGTCAGCACAGTAGTCAATTATGAATAATCTGATTTTTAATGTTAGACTTCATAAAGTCATCGTTTACAATTAATATATTAGATTACGTATAGTACCGACTAAACCACTAACTATGCAAAAGTAGTACGTATTACACAGGATTCTGAACAATTACAACAACAGTGTTTCTACATACTCCAACATTTATTTTGCGAATATTGTCAGTAGATTCAAAGCTAAAATGGTTTATAATCGCTTTACCAATAATTTGATCGTCAGCAACTTAGTTTTAATAGGATCTCAAAATCTGTCATAAAATGCTATCCAGTCAAATGTATGAAATACTAGTAACTGTTTCAATGCGTTACTCACTAGCTTCATTCGGATAGAACAAAGAATTAGCCGGTATTCAAAAGCTAACTATCACGGTCAAAGAAATTATTTGACAAAGGAAAACTTACAACAACATTATCTTAACTTTCAATTTGATATATCAGGCTTTTGTATTTATCAACTGAATTTGTTATATTCCGACGAGAATTATGAATGTTAACTCTTGGGAACTATTTAACAAAAAATACGTTGCATATATTTTTATTGTATAATTATTAAGTAGCTAAACTATGTATATTCATATTCCTCTTATTAAAAGCTTTATTTGAACCCATAGATTATTATTATACGATTTAATATTCTTATGCCCAGTCTATCAATTACTATCTCCCATATTTTGGCTTGATCTTGTACAAATGTTGTTTTCTATTTTGTGGTGCGACGTGGTCCATTTGATTTGTATATAAACGCAGTATGTCTGAAATACATGATTCATATTGCAGAAGATGAGATTGACGTTCTAGACTTAAAAGGCAGTGCTAGGCGGGAAGAAGGACCGATAAGGATTCTAGGCTGCTCGTACGGGTTTTATGAGTCATTGGTCCGGTCGATAAGTCACTGTTCTTTAATTCGTATTGTCATTAAGTTATACATTCATAGAGGCACAAGGCTACAAGTTATAACATTTTTCTCGATATCTGTGACAATTGTTTCGAAACACTAGACTATAAACGTTATCCATGAAACATACTGCTTAATCACTTTTTCTCACTTTCATGACTGAAAATAGAGGATATATTTATTATAGAGAAAAAAATGCATCCATAATTATATATTCCTTCAACTTACATAGAATATTACATTAATCATGAAAAATTTTCAATATTTTATGGGAAACATTTACCTTATCAAGGTAAATTTTTAACGATAGATTTTTTATGGAATATGTTTCATGTATTTAGTTGTTTTGGATCTGGTAATACGATGAAGTATTTACTTCATATTCATTGAATAGTGTTTTATGTGAATTAAAATTGTTGTATTAATAAAAACATCTGTACAATTACTACCAATAATAGTGATGATAAGCAATGATGGATAGTGGCTAGCAGTGGAATCTAGGACGCACGTCTCTTCCTATTTGTGACTCGTCAGCTAGGTGTACCTGCATCTCAGAGTTGATGTTTACTCTGGGACCATCAGCTTCAAACTCCAGAGTGAACATCAACGCTGAGATGCAGTTACATCCGGCTGACGAGTCCCGAATAGGACGAAACACGCATCCTTCATTTCATTTCTAATAAAGTATGATCATCATTTAACTGTTGATAAGAAATTGTTCCATTATCAAGATGTTTGAACAACATTAATCACAACCGTCTATTAGAGTTTCGGTGCTATACATCAAGATTACTTGCATACGAATGTAAGATTGTTGTTTATTTAAACAAAGCTTAGAGACAGATTCGGTCCAAATTGTAAACTGAGGACATATGGAGATTTAATTAAACAACATTTGAAATATGTAATCTCTTATACTTTAAAATAATTCGTAATAAATATCAAATAAAACCATGAATGTTAGTCGGTTATTTCTAAGTGGTGAAAATGTTCTTCATGAGTAAGTAAAGTATTGGGTTCGAATCTCGCTAGGCAGGATAGTGGACGGGTACTGCTGAAGAGCCTTAAAACAGAACGAAACAAACGTTCAGTGCTTCCAGGTTTTTCATGGTGTTCTAGCTTCAATTGACTCATGATCTCAACTAATAAAATTACTATAATACTCACAGAAACCCCTTCTAACTTCTGCTTAATAATATAGAAACCGTGAGAAAATTTAAAACATGAAAATCTTATCTAAATAATATATTTTAAAACGTTAATTTAATACATATTTTATTATTATTTAATATGTTTAATAATATCCCTGCATATAATAATGTCCTAATAAAGTTCAAATACACTAATTATAGATCTATGATACTGAACGTATAACAATAGCGGTTTTTCAATTTCAATGTAAATCTTACAAACAAACAAACAAAAACGTGTTGATTATTTTATATACAGCACCTTTAATTAACTAATGATAAACTTAAGATGTATCTATCCACTTTACATAAATTAATCTAAGAGATTAAAATTTAGAATGTTCAAAAAAAAATTAATCCCTATAGGACAAAATTATTCAAATCTTTCTATGTCTCCCCTTAAACTGTGAGATTAAAATTACTTTATACCCTTCATTTTAACAACTAATTCTTTCTTCTTTTACTCTATTTCGTTATATGTATCCTTTCTTTTATGTATTACTATCAGTGAAGTAACTACTTCTATGAATTCGGTATTCATCTTGTTGTGTTAATGAAGTGTGACAACTTGGACCGATGCATCTATGCGCCTGGTTCTAGTTTGTAGCTGACTGATTATCTTTATTGTTAAGATCTACAAACATCTATATACTCTTATATATATATATATATATATATATATATATATATATATATCAACCTAGGTTACAGTTAGTGTATAATGAGTAGAGAAATTGTGTTGAAACCACTTATATGAATATCTTAATTCAATTGAGATGAAATGTATGAAATGAAAAAACATACTAATATATATTCAAGGTATCTTTTTGTATGTCTGTTGTACATTCAAAACAAACAATCATAAGAAATATGTAGAAATGTTCAATGGAATTATTCGTTGTCATTTTCAAAAGTTAACGTTTTTATCTGTATTGTATATCAATTTCCTGTTATTTTAATTTTTCATTTTATGTTAGCTGGATATTATTACTAACAATCATTTTTCTTTGAAAAATTTCAAGGTTTTTTTGTTAAAATTTATTATTGTAAAATGTTCCAGAGTGAACATCAACTCTAGGATAAAGGTGTATCGAGCTGATGAGTCTTAAAATTGGACGAAATGTGCATCCCGGATTCTACTGCTAGCCACTATCCATCTCTGCTTAAAAAGAGATTTTTTTACGAAAAAAATAGTTAGTAAAGTATTGTGCGTTTTTTTTTCAGACGATGTTTAAATGTAGACTGATTTTATCTAGAGATTTATTTGAAACTAATGATCATTGAGTTCTAATTTTTGCTTTAGGTTAAGGCGCCTAATATTAAGTACACTTGCAAATTAATAGTCGTTTATGGATATCTCGATTGGTAGACATGTAAAACCATAGTAATCTATTTTTAGTAGGTTCATTCTTGTATAAATGGAATATTAGATGATTAAATATGGTCTATGGGAGACTCTGGACTGAAGTTTGTACAAGCTGGAGCTCTCCAGAGAGATGTGACTACACAAACAGCTAAGTGTTAACATCTCATACAGTGAATAAAAGTGTTGTGCATTCAACACCTACAAGAATCATTAGTTCCCCCAAAGAAACGGGCATGTTTTGTCGGTGAATTTGAGTGAAACTGAAACTTCAGTACAGGATTTTCTTCTGACCGATTCTGATCACTTAAATTTTTCTAAAGTAAACTTTGTATGGTTCCACCATTGTTAAACAAGTCAAATAAACTTCATGAAAAACTTCGGGTAGGGTCAAAATTTTCAAAATTTATTCTTGGTATTTATCGCAGAGTTTTACCCAAAATATCACGACAATATAACTCGAATGAGCAAAGATCAGACAAAAATTTTCAAAAGAAGAAAACATTTTGTCATAAAATCTGTGTGTGATTAAATGTATTTGGTTGACGGACGATTGTATTTTTAGAGGGCGAATAAAATTCTCATCCTCGGTCGTCTTATTTCTGTCTTGTTTTGTGTGAAGCTTACATTTTTCAGGTCTCAAATGTCAGTTTCTATAGTAATAAAGTATACTCGTATTCTGATAGTTCTAATTTCAATAGCTGAATTCATGATTCGATCTAAGTTAGACAAACGATGAAAACCTGAAAGTACTGGACAGCCGTATCGTTCTGGTATGGGACTTCTCAACATTGCGCAACCATGATCCTGCACAGTGGATTCGGACCCAGGAACTTTGGTCTCACGTGTGAACGCTTACCTCTAGACCACTGAGCCGACATTCCACAGTGTCAATGTCCAACTTTAATTGATCTATGTTAGATTAACTCATGAACTCAACGATCAAAATTACTGCAACCTCCACAAATCCCTATTTGAATTCTAATTTTATAAAATATCAACCCTGTGGTAATTAAAAAAGAATTTATATAGACAGAAAAAGTGCAACTGGTTAAATACATCAAATTGTTTATAACGTTACATCTTTGCTTCATAAGTCCACTATACTCTTTCAGAAAGCTAAAGTGAGTATCTTACCTTTATTTTTCGACAGCCTAATGTAATTTGGTGCAGAAAGTTATATAAAGATGTATTTTGATTTATTTATATACTTGATTATTAAATCCTTGAAGAGTAACTTTTCGGGTTATTAGGTGTCTGGATTCAATCAATGCCTTGTAAATGGTCGGTATTTTCTAGTACTTACTTTCAGTAAACTTAAGTAAATTGAATAATCCGGTGAAGTTGATCCACTTTGCCTATTTAGACATTCTTTAGTCTACTCAGTGATCAAACAATCTCAGATTATTTAACTAAATAGTATTTAATAACGTATATGATATCCATTCATAGAATTTCACTGGTAACATTAAAAAATGAATAAAATATGTATAAACTTGACTAATATTGTTGTATGAATTGTGAACTATCTTCAGTTCATCTAAAAGTTTCCTTTACTTCAGATTTGTTGTTAGACAGATAGTGAAACTTAAGTTACGTATAATTTACCGTTATGGGTTTTTTTTATTTTATTGATTATATTCTAGAAAAGATGATAACTAATCTACAGAATAGGAATTGAGTAAATATAATCTTAAAATAAAGAGAATTCTTAGACTGATAATTTAATTGTTTTTACTTTTACCCAAAATACTTCACTAATAATTTTGTCGAACTTTTAGATTGATTATTGTTGTATATACTTTTGTTTATTTATCTGTTGATATGATTATCATTGACTTTGCTTTCAGTCTAAGTTTTGTGCCATAGCTGTGGTTCAGTTATTCTTTACAGTTCATGTGAAATATACTGCTCTAGAAATTTTTATACATGACTCTTAACTTTTAGCTGTTTGACGAACTGTAGGCCACTAAGGTGAACCAGGCAATTATGGATCAAGAAGGGTTATTGGAAAAGAGTTGTTCGGAGATCAATATATATTGACGACCACCTAACAAATTCGTATTCTCAGTGAATTCACACTAAACTAAAAATTGTTTTCATGAAAAGCAGGGTATATTGTACTTTTATTTATTTGAACACATAAATATTAGTACAAAAAAGCACCGAATACATATGCTCCAAACAAGTCACTTGATTTGTATGTGGGCTGTAATACCGTCCGACTGCTCAAACCGAAGTAGGTGCTTTCCTTATGGGGCCATGCCCGGAGCTTTCGAACTAAAGATCTGATCCAATAGAGCGATGGAGCAACGTAAGGAGATGCAGTCATATGGTAGCAGGTAACCAACAATAGGTTCATACGCCATTTGTTCCCTCAGGATAGTGGAGCTCATATGCACCATTGGTTTGGAATCAAGGTTTTCCAACTTACCTAGATGGATTCTCCATATCCACAAACCCGGTTAAAGCACCAGAAATTCGATTTTTGTTATCTCAGTTCCGTAAACAACAGTAATACCTCGAGAAAGCAGGGAGTAGGATTTCCCTGGCAGTGGTTGTATACGCGTGGCCATGTGAGAGTATTTCAAGAGGGCGAGCTAACTCTCACCACCCTCAGCCGTACCAGGTCATTTGGGGGCATGTTGTACGTAATAATATTGATTATTAAAATTTATAACCTTCATTCATATGAATATTCTCTTATTTTTCGAGTTAGTTAATATTGCATCGTCAGTATAATAATGATGATTTTATCTCGACTAAATATAAATATGTATCATAGATAGCTTTCACCGTTATGAGAATTATAGTTTTTCTTAATTAAATTAATGAGTGAAATTGTATGACGATTCACTACATTTGTTTTCTCTTCATTAAACAAATCATTTTTTAAGTCAGAAGAACATTTGCTATATTCCCTTGGTAATATTATTCTTTAATAAAATATTATTAGTCGATTATATATACAATGTGTATGGGACATAATTTTTATTAGTATATCTATTCCTACTGAAAATCCATAAACTTTAGTTATTTACGATAGTGTAGAATTGATTACTTCCTGTGATTTCTTACCTCCTCACAGATTCACAAATGTGATTTTTTTCTGACATGCAACCTACTTCCTTTGAAAAGTTTATATATTTCCTATCACTAATAGTTATGAGTATAGTTGAAATGAAATTTAATTTACAGTCATACATAACCACTTGTTCACGTGAGTGTTATTATTTATTCCTGATTTTAGCTGTATAATCACTGAATTATAATCAGTACAAATGAATGGCTTTTTTCTTTCTTATCTATTTTTATTTTAATCGGAAACACAAAACGTACTTACTCAAGCCTGTTACTCCTTTTGGAGGAGCATAGGCCGCTAACCAGCACTCTCCATTCAACCTTGTCCTGGGCAATCCTTCCCAGCGTTTACCAGTCACTATTCATCATTCTCATATCTACTTCTATCTCCCAACATAATTGTTTTTTTGACCTTCCTCTTTTCCTCTTACCTTCTTTCTTATCTTTTTTTCTATTAATCGGACATACATGTCCATATGATAAAAAAGTGTAGAAGATTTGAGTCTGTAAATAACTGAGTTCTAGTTTTTATTTACAGATTTTAATTTAAATTTAACATAGTCATGTCTCAAAAAGAGCACGAACGAAGATTGGTACAGAATGATACATGAATTCATTTTACTTCGTTAGGCTCTCATCAGCTGGTTACAACCCAAAGTATTGGAAAATCAACGTAATCACAGATATTGACGTACTTAAACATAAGAGGGTGACTAAAGATGAATATATGTATCATGATGTAGTGACGATTTTTATAGAGTTAATAAGGTTACTCATTATTTCAGCTCTTTCTGAAGTTTAGATTACATCATTGTTATTTTTCTAATCACTAATTCAGTGTTCTGGAACTTTCCCTTCCAAACTTTATTCATTGGAAACAATGTTTTATGACCTTATCAAATCTATTGAACTCTTCACTACATCATGACATATATATTGATCTTTAGTCACCCTGTTATGGATAAGTACGTCAATATATGTAACAACGTTGATTTTAAAAATATTATAGGTTGTACACAGCTGATGAGAACCTAAAGAAATAGAATGAATTCATATTATTCTGCACCAATCTTTGTTTTTGTTTTCTTTAAGATAATAAAAAGGACTGTGTATGAAATAGCTATGTGTATTGTATCTAAGCATTTATCATTCAATTCTGTCAATCTATTTGTTCAAATATTTTATAAACTTTAACTAAATAAATGAATAGGTTGGTTAAAAAAAGTATTATCAAGTTATTTAAAATCTATTTAACATTGTCCATGTTAATTATTTAAACATAATTTAGATGGTAATCTTGCATATGTAAACATTATTATCATTTATTTACCATACTTCCTTTTAAGTTTCAATCTCCATCTGATAAAGTGGTAAAAATATAGAAAAATATATTGATTATGAATGTTATTAGGCTATGAAAACTAAATTTATGCTATATTTTCTTAGTTCATTCCTCATAATGATAAATTTTGATAATAGCTTCAATCATACAATGACAATAGATGGAGAATATTAGGATACATGTAACGTTAACATGGTCTAGTAAAAGAGGTAACAACTTACGAAATATATCTATTTTGAATTAAAATGTCATCTGATAACATTATTCGATTTTGGGTTTTCACAGTCATATCACAAAGGTAGATGGTTAAAATATAACATCATTTACACAAACTAGATTTTGTTATTAAGTCAAATCATATTATGTTTATTTCCTTAGGAACTCACTAGTGTCTTCGTAAAATATTGGTGAATTATTTATTATAACGCTTGAACACATACATATGAAATCCATCTAAAGTTATGCAAATTCCTGGCAGGTGTTATCTTATCAGATACTAACCATCCCCTTCATTCATATCTTCTTTCTTGTATATTTTCTGGTAGGACGAGACATCAATACATTAAAATTGAACAAAGGTATAAAAGTTCTATAATACCTAACCTAGGAAATATATATTCTGTGACGTACAGGTTGTTAAAGTTGACCTAGTCAAGAACTTATTTTTAAGCATGACTCTAATTGAAAAGTTGTGCAGATTCAGATCGTTTTTCTCCATTTTCTTTTCTTTTTTGTTTTGTAAATAAAACTTGTTGAAATATCTCATGCTGAGAATTCTATATTGTACCAAAATATAGTATTGAATAAAGCCATTAAAGATAATAATAATAATAATAATAATTATTATTATTATTATTATTATTATTATTGTGCAAGTGAATGAGTAAAAACAGCGACGACACTATAATTTGTGGAGGAACCAATCAGGTTATCAGATAAAAAGTCTCATATTTTGGAGTGAAATTAACTCATCCACTTGGTTCAATAGAGTTTTAGCATTAAAGCTGATGTCGGTTCATGATGGAAACCTCAAGTCTAATTCCAAACTCTAAGCAAAAACTGTAAATCATAATTTTAATTCCTTACACTGGTTTATAACTTTTATTTGATCCTAGTTATTAGGTGGACACTCTCAAGGTCACTTTAGCGTCGCTCCAAGTTCGTCCATAAATTATAGTCTCACTGAAATAGCTTATGCGTGTAGGAAAATCAGTGTTCTAGTTAATACAATTACTCGGTATATACTCTATCAATTACAGAATCTTAACTACGAATGAAGTACCACTAAATCACTAGAGATTAGAGAATATGGTCCTGTATATTTTATTGTGTTTATTTTCTGTTCATATAATAATATTATATTCTGAATGCAATAATTACAGTTTACAGGCATGATCAGTTTGATATAGATAATAATATTAAATGTAAAGGACACTTATGGTGTTAGATTGTTTGAAGTGTTCTAGCTGAAGAAAAAACTGTTTAAACGGTACATTTTTCACACATATTGCAGCAACGAAAGGCTTCGACCGGGAACTTTCAATTTTTTTAGTAGACATTTTGTTGATGTACGGACGGCGTAATAAAGGTCATTTCTACTGCCATAACGGATTGATTATAACCAACTACAACTAGAGAAAATAAAACTGTAACAGTGAGCGCAAAACAACAAAAGCACTACTTACTACAATACGTAAGTCAGGTCTACCATAACACATATATCAGGTTTTTTATGATCTACTTTTCGTGCTAGATATTCTTCAAATTATTTGAGGTTACAAGGGACGGTATAAGTTTAAGGTAGCAGCAGGTAGGGGAGTTCACTCTGTTGAGCTCAGTAATAAAAATAACTGAACATTTAAAGTTTCTATAATTTCGCTTTCTTATATTACACCACGTTTGACCGAGAAAGACCCCAACAAAAAAGAGTTAATCCTGACTATTTGGTGCCAGTGATAGAGGACAGACCTAAACCAAGCAAGCGGCGTGTTTTTGACCCCGTAAGATGTAAGTTTGCCTGTGATAAGCTAGTGTTTAACTATGCCAAAATCTTTATAAATTTCAACGCATAGCACTAAGACAAGATATCTTTAATTATATTGAGCAAAGACTTAAGAGAAGAAATGAAGGTGGCGAGTCATACGAGATCGATTTTTAAGGAAGCCATGTTGAGAATTAGTGATAAGGTTTTCGGTGAGTAAGTAGTTGGAGAGTTCATCATCAATAAATGTTCTTCCATAACCCTATGGATAACTATAGTAATACGTATGAGCTGATATTTTCTCATGTCAGCCGTATCTCTAAATTTGTAATGTGGTATGGTATTTGCAATTTTCCAATAGTTAGAGTAAGTACCTGTCTCCAGAAAGACAGAAAAAAAGTAATCAGCTTTAGAAGTAGTGTACTACCAGATCTACCATGTTTTTAGATAAAGAATATGATGCTACTTATTCCATGACTGTTTGAAATCTTTAAGGACGTTTATAGGTTTACTAATTTTTGAGTAAGTGAAATAAATTGATTTTATTAAGTTACTAGTCAAGCACATGACTTTTAGGAATTTATTACTGTTTGCAAAAAATACTACTGATGTTTGACTGTACAAAATCTTAAATTTATAGTGTTATTATGTCGACAGCAACAGTCTATTATTAGATCCAATACACTATTGCAATATACGATACCCCCTGGTTGTTATATGTTTTTAATTTTATCGGTAATCTGAGTAACTTATTGGCGCTATAGTACAGTGTACTATTTTCAATAACACAAATACTCATATGATACAGCCATTCACACATTATCGTAGTTCGCTTTATCTTAATTTAAAACTCACTCATTTATAGTTTAAAAGATATTTTCATTAGTCTTCAACAAAACATCGATATAATTCCTTGTATTACTGTGGTTTGTCAGAATAGATCAAAACATAAAGATCTGTGGTGGTCGGTGTTCGATATATTCCTTAAAATTCGTATACAGTTCGTCTTGGTAACCGTCACTAGATAACACTCCAACAGTATATTAATCAGAAGGCAAATACGAAGTGTTAATTACGTTTATCATGGGACCACACACAGATATCCAAAATTACAGATGCGTTAAGCTAGCATGAAAGAGTTGTGCCGAAAAGCAAACAGGCACGCGAGCGAGAGAGCAAGAGAGCCAGAACAAGAGAGCGAGAGTGTAATGAATATGAATAACGGATATATATATAGTGAAATGAATGAATCATCGAATCAATTAAGCGGTTAATACTAAGGCTAGTAGCGTGAATAAATGCGTAGGCGGTAAGCAATGTCAAGCATACATGTTCATACATTCTCAACAATAATAAAGATACAATGATATAAATAAGTTGTTGTACGGATGACTCCGTTCGTTAATAAGTTAATAAAATGACAACCGAATTTAATGTGAACAAACTCAGTAGCACGTGAGCTGTTATAGATTTTTTCACTATTCCTTAAACTAGCAACTTTTATCTAAATCTGTCTATTGACACTGATCAGTTACATAATTTTCTTAAAAAAAGATAGTTTTATTCAAAAATTAATTTCAACTCGAGCACAATTGAAAACCTCAATATACTAGACAGCTTTTTCCTTTTAAATCTCAAATTATCAGTAGTACGTAACATAATCTCTGAACTGATCGAATAATAGACCTTCAAAGCTCGTAGAAATCTTTTCATATTTAGATCAGTTCAACATTCACATGTTCATTTAATTTGGTATTTAACCCGTGACTCCCCTCCATATTTATCGATTCCATTTATCTGAATCCAGTCGTTGGATAAACTTTACTAGTCATGGATTCTCCCTAAACGTTTCCTCGAAATTAATCACTATTTATAACATCAATAGAATTAAGATAGAACGTTTGTTGTAAAAAAATATATACATTTTAAAGTTTAATTTTATCATCATACTACTTTATTATTTATACTGAATTCCAATTAAACTATCTTCAAGAAATATAGTCTTTCAGTAATAGTTTTTGTTTTGAAAATACTTCTATTCTCTGGGGGGGGGCGTCCATTGTATAATGCACTAGTATTGAATTCATAAATGAAAAATATATTACACCTAATGGTTTACAAATTTTATTATTATTAACTTTATTCAATATCATATTTTTGGTACAATAAAAAATTCCCAGCACAAAGTATTTCAACTAGTTTACGTTTCTTACTTCTTTGCTGATCCTGATGATAAATATTGAGTGATCGCCAATTAGATGTTAGCAGTTTAGGAATGAACATCTGAATAATATACGTTTTTATATACATATTGTCAGCAACCACGATATTTCTGAGTGGACCATTTGGAACTTGTACAATGAAAGGTTGTACACTTTCTAGAAACGCAACTGAATAGATCATGCGATTTATAGACATCATGATGTATTAAAATAAGCAGAAATAGATAACTTGTTGAAATATCTAGATGGAATGAACAGGCTGCTAGTTTACGATGAATTAAGGAATAAGAATAGTTGAATAGCAAATAAAAGATGTTTAGTCTATAATGACTCATTTAATCAGTCGAAAATATGAATGTGATTATTTCTGTGCATTGTATAAAATACTGTCAGAGCAGTAAAAAGGATAGAAATATAGTCATATACGTGCTATGCATTTCCGAATCATTTTATGACACAACCATTAGATAACATATAATTAAATTAATATATTTGTAATAACCCAATGGGTAAAAAAAATTAGATTTTATAACCTGTTCAGACCTGTTTTTTGATTGATCTCATATAATATTTTTGCTTTGTTCCTTTGTACTATTAAAACTTGGATGAATTTTGATTTGGTTATTCATTCTCTGAAGAAGTGGCTTACATTAATTTACGAAACGTCGGAAAATCTAATTTTTCCACTCATTGGGATACTACGAATATATTACTTTCTTTATAACAGTCTACCCAATTCTCAATTTATTCGAATTTATCAAGTCAAACTACGGTAATGATATCTATTAGACTACATATTTAAAGGATCGGAATATTTCAATCTGTCATTAATAGTCTCAGCTACATTATTGTTTTATTACTGTTATCCTAGAAAAGTGAAATAGTGTCGAAATAGTCAAATACCAACCATACTTCCTTTTCCATATATGCATAATATGCAAAAGTTAGATGTTTGTCAGAAACTTTAACCTGAACGATTCACGCTGCAAGCTAAAGTCACTTACATAAAATAATAATTTAAAATAATAAACCATGAAACCCCTAAGTCCTGTTAGTAAAATAGTATCATAAATCAAAATAATTCTAAATAACAACAGATCCATTGTAATATCATATAAAGCAAATGAAAGGTTCATAAAACATAAGACTTTTTGCATATATCATTGAACATACCAATAAAAAGATGCATTGTTGCGAAGAAGTATTTATTACTACAATGTAAATCATTTAATAAAGTACTGTATTTATCCTTATAATCGGTTGATGAGTTCTTGTGAAATCAGACAGTATTTTCTGAATATCTATTTCATAATCAATCATCTATTAATTTAACATTAGAATATTATTCAGTGATGAAGTAAATAATAATAATCCATTAATAGATGAAAAAGTCAACTGTCAAAATTACTTAAAAAAACGTGATTGATACTAATATTGTGATCTAGAACACGCGTTTCGTCCTATTTGAGACTCGTCAGCCGGATGTACCTACATCTCAGAATTGATATTCTTTCCAAGAATCGAATTCAGTATTGTTCATTTCAAATACCATCACGCTATCCACTTGGCTACTGATTCCTGTTAACCGATAGCTTATGCAGTGGGAGTGAAGTTTTAATTCATTCGGTATTGTTTGTTTAAATCTTCCCATTGATGGCAAATAGGATGAAACGTGAGTCTTAAATTCCAAAGCTAATCACCATCCATCTTTGATTATAATGTTTACGACTTAAAGCAATACTGAGGCAATACGCACAGGTTGCACATGTGCCAATAAGAGACTGATCAATTTCAATCCTAAAGATCAATAAGGAGATTCAAACAAGCAATACAACATCAAATAATGTTACTTTCGTTGATGAGGTGATATTCCAATGATCATTATTCATATTGCATAAATTTGTTTGAAAAATATCATTCGATTTATCGTACATATCAGTATCAAACCATTCATCAGTAGAGGACTATATATAAAAATGGAAGATACCTTTTGGAAAAGAACGCGAATACTAGCTTTGATTATTCGATACTTTTTTGTACTTTATAACAAAAATATGCCCGAAACATGAATTTTTATTACAAATAAAACAACTATTATTTGATATTATCTGCATTACTAAAATACAATATTAGCAGGGTAGACTGCATCGTCCATTATTCTAGTGTATAATATATAAGTAGGTTAAAAAATAACCAGATAGTATCCACCTAACAAATAATAAAAAACTCGAAAATAAGGGGATAAGTAAACGGTATATAATCATGAGCAATTGTCTAAAACAATAAATTTCCTTGTTTCTGTGATATATTCCTTCTTTAAAAGCTTTTTACATAATAAATATATAAATCATGGTTTAAATTTATATTTATTCTACTTAATCGATCCAGTGTATCACAATATATTCTTACCATACGATCTAGATCTTAATTTTTAAGAGAATGTCTTCTAAAAACATATCATTCTATTATGCAATATATATTCATTCCCATGAGAATAATCAAGTTTGCTCACGTATTTAATTCATTTAATTCGGTTATTGAATTCTTAGTTTATTATTATTTTAACTAATCTTTTTAGTCACATCGACGTCTAATTTGTATTTTTTTTGTTTGTTTAAGTGAAATATATATATCTAAAAAGTTTTTCACTGTGCAGAAAATTATGGATTTTTTGACGGTACACAGTGATCTATCTAATACAAATCAAAGTTTGACATAAGTATGTATATATATATACATTAAATTCTAAAATCTTCCATCATCAGGCAATCATGTTTTTTTAAAGATAGATACGGACATTTTACAGTTTATTATTCTTGAAATTGTCTACTCACTTAACAATTAAATTATATGTAAAATCTGAAGTTAATTGCATTGACAAATCATATTATAATCACGAGAACGTCTGTATTGATAGAAATAGGAAACAACTGTAGTTTCTGTGACATAAATAAAAATACAAAAAGCTACTTCAAAAGAGAATTGTTCCTTCTTTCATAATATATCTACATTTTGTTTGGTAGAAGTTATTGGCTACATAAAATCGTAAATAACACAAATTAAGTAAGAACACATAGTCTATGAATAAGGATTTATTGAACATTCAAACTAAATCAAAATTATATCTGATTACATAATTCTTATGTAATTCATTGACACTGATTATAATAGTCAAATTAGTGAAAATTCAATATAAATTAATCAAGAAAATGTAGTGATTACAAATTGATAATATCATAGAATAAGCATTCGTTTCCATGTTATTAATGATTAAAAGGAATTAGTTTACACATATCAACAACATTGTAATCAATTAAATTCTTGACCGTCATATTTCATCTAAAACTATATTATTTAATACATTTTATCATGATTGTTAACTTATATTATCTGGTTCTATGCTTATGTATTTCTATTTCTTCTATAAAGACTAGAATATGTTTTATTCTAAAGTATAGGAGATTTTTATTTTAATTTAACTCATCAATCAATATAATTTTTCCTGTTCATCTATTGAGAATTATTCTTTAACAAAATATATGTTCATATTCAATTTGTATCGGTTGTTTCAACCTTCCCATTGATATCTAGGACTGCAATTGATCAATCTCTTATTAGTATATGTACAACCTGTGCGGATTGCTTAAATATTGTTTTAAGTCACAAACATTATAAGCAAAGATAGATGGTAGCTATCAGAGGATAATGCAGTGACTTTTGAGTAAACGGTACTAGGTTCGAGTCCTAGAGTAAACATCAATTCTGGGATGCAGATACATCCAGCTAACGAGTCCTAAACAGGAAGAAACACGTATCCTGGATTCCGCTGCTAGCTACCATTCATCTGCTAATTTTTTTTTTGAAAAACCTGTCCAGTAATTACTTGTTTTCTATAATATACCAAAGTAAGTTTGACTGTTCATTTTTAAAAGACAAATATTTGGACGAAGAATATTGTTTTTGATAAATTCTTTTTAGGTTCTACAATTATATATCCAAATTAATAGTCCATAAAACAGCCAGGTTAAGGGTAATGTGCATCGTTTAAAGTATGTGAATTTATGATTGTTAAACAAAATAGAATAAAATTATTCATGTTGATATGAGTTATATGGAATGTTAACTTGAATCAGCTTACATGATAGTGAAAATTCAGGATCCATGATCAAAATAAATATGGGTCAGATAGAGTGAGAGAAATAATGGTGCAATTGCAATTCGATCAAATTTTTAGTGGAAGACTATAATGTGTAAAAAATTAATAGTAAAACATAATGAGGTGGGAAGAATGCGAAGTAAATGAATTATGTATTGGGGAGATTAATAACGATGTTTAACTAATAGTAATGATATTAATAATACAAAGATTTGTGAATAAAGATAACAGAGACAATTAAATTTGATTATGAAAGGTCGTAAGTACAATAGTCAAATTAGGTAACTCAATAGCTATTACTATTAATTAATTGGCCTTGAGGTTGTCCAGGCGATGAGGAGCGGTTGAATATATTTATTTTGTAAGCATAGCTCCGGTTTGTATTGTCCTGCGTAATCTCTGAATTAATATTTTCATAGCCGCATCTTCTGTCAATTTTAGGCGCCTCAACAGGGATTGCTTATCCACCGCCTGTTTGACAATTCTAAATTCTCATGCTTTAAATGATGCACTATACACTTAACCTGGTCATTTTTCGGATTATCAAGTTGAATATTTAATTGTAGAACCTGAAGAGAATTTATCGGAAAGAATATTATTAGTTCATTTTTAATCATATGTTCAGATTCATTCATGTCAAATTAATGCTCAAAATACTAGTTTTTACCTCATTGTTTTATCAGTTATCCAATTGGTTGAATGTTTAAATCCCTAGATAAATTTTATACCAAATCCATAGCCATTGTAACAGCTTTTCTAATTCATTACTTATCTCAAATATATCAATAAAATGCCTAACATAGGTACATCTCGAAAGCAATTACAAAGTCTTATAATGTCAAACACTAAACAAAGTTGAGAGTAAATACTCAATACAGTTTCTTATTTAACAAAATTATCGAAGAGGTCCAAACAATTGAACTTTTCTATTTAATGGTTGAGTCAATTAGAGCTGGATCATCATGGAAAACCTGGAAGTACTGGACCACCGTTTCGTCCTATTGTATAACTCCTCGGCAATGAGTATTCACGATCCCGTTCAAACCCAGGGATTTCGTTCATGCGCGCAAACGCTTAACCTCTAGACCACTGAGTTGGCGTCTAATGGTGATAATGTCTTAATTCAACCAATCCACGAAATCGCGCCACCGTTCATTAACACCATTGGATGCCGGCTTGGTGGTCTAGATGTTAAGCGCTCGCGCGTGAGACCAAAGGTCCTGAGTTCGAGTCGTGGATGTGTACTGTCGAGACCTCTCATCTAGGACAAAACGGTTATCCAGTGCTTCCAGGTTTTCTGTGGTGATCTAGCTTTAATTGACTCATGAATTCAACTACTAAATTTTATGAAATAATCATTACCTATGAAAATCAATTATTAAAAATTGTCTGAAATGAATCATTGTACAGATTAATGATTCGTTACATTAATTAATGTTAGGTTCGTTAAACTCGAATGCTACTGCTGATTCGTCTCAATCGAAACGGAACGAAGGATCAAGGATTCAGAGACTCGATAGGCTATTCTGGACCCTTGTCCCCGACTCAGCTAACTCGATTAAGAAGTCTTGGTAAGACGTAGACAGTTTACTCTACAGGTAACCAGAAGATACCAGGTCAATCAGGCACACAAATCAAGCGTATTTATACAAATATATATAATCGATATTTTCATGGAAATTTTTAAACATTTCATCAATAAGTTCGTCAATCGACTGCTATTCAAATATTTAAACATTTAATCGATAAGTTCGTCAATTGACTACCATTCAAATATTTAAACATTTAATCGATAAGTTAATCGATAAGATAAAATTACAAAGTGTGAGTTTGGAGGGATCTATCGTCTCCACCACTCCTCCTATTTTTAATAGCGTGCTTTCCTGGGGTTGACCCGCATCTTTACTGTTGCTCGCCGCTGTCAGAGAGCTCATCGTCTGGAACTTGTTTCAGCTTGTTGTTGAAGTTTTTCTTGTGGTAGGGTTGCAGGTAAGTTGAATGTGTCTTTCAGGATGTGTAGAGAAATATTTGGTTCGGTTGATGGGCGATCTGGGGCTAACCGTTTGCGCAACTGATTCAGATGGCGTTGCCACCTGTCGCTGGCTACCTCAACTTTGTACATGACTCGGCCAACTCTTCTGATCACTCGCGCTTCCGTCCATGGATCATGGGTTGGTCTGTAGTCACGGGCAAACACATGACATCCCACTTCATACGTGGATTGCTTTTCAAACTTTTTCCGTTCTGATGTCAGTGCATTCCTTGGATGCATCAGGCTGTTGATCACCTTCAGTCTTCCTCCCATGAGGATCTCTGCTGAGGATTTTCGCCCCCGCAACGTCTCATTTGGTGTTGTTCGATACACGTATAAGAAATTTTGCAACGCGTCCGCTTGCGTCACCCTTCCTTTTGTCTTATCCGAAGCTCTTTTAAACGTATCCACAAAAAACCTTTCTGCTTGCCCATTAGACTGCGAGTGGTATGGTGGTGACCGTAAGTGCTTTACGGCTAGCTGTTGACAGAATGACTGGAATTGGCTGAAGGTGAACTGTGAACCGTTGTCAGACACAATGGCATCCGCTATACCATCTCGGGAGAAGATTTTTGTGAGGATTCGCATTGTTTTAGTCGTTGTTGGCGGTATGATAGGGTTGATTTCTGGCCATTTCGGAAGGGCGTCGACTACGACCATATACATGGTTCCGTTATTCGGGCCTACAAAGTCGACGTGTATCCTGGACCAAGGATGATCAGGTCGTGGCCATGAAACTGGTGGAACTTTGGCGCTCATTCTTGCCGCTTGCTTACACCGCATACATTTTCCAACCAATTCTGTTATATGTTGATCCATTAGTGGCCAATAAGCATGACTCCTGTCTATGGATTTCATTCGTCTAACCCCCGGATGACCAAGGTGGAACTGTTTCAGCACTTTTGCACGAAGGGATTCTGTCACAACCACTTTTTCTCCGAACATCAAGCAATCGTTTACAATGCATAGCGAATCCCGACGCTGATACAGCTGTTACATGTCAACGTCAAACTTCTTAGACGGACAACCGTCGGTGACATAGCTCATAGTCGTCTTGATGATGGGGTCGTTCTTAGAAGCATTTTGTATGTTGGTTGCAGATACCGGCAAAGCCCGTATTTTGGTCATCAAATAACATTCGGCGTGGTCTTCTGCTAGCAGAGATGCAATTACCGTGTTTTCCTCAGCCGCTAACTGGTCACTAATGAGTCATGATAAGGCATCCGCCTTACCGAATTGTTGAGTGCGTCGGTACTGGATCTCGAAACCATACCCCAAAAGTGCAAAGCCCATCTCTGAAGACGATTTACAGAATGAGCTGAAATGCCAGATTTCAACCTGAATATTGCGAGTAAAGGCTTGTGATCTGTGAGAAGTTTGTTTCTATATTGTTTATTAAATTATATAAGTTGTTAGCGATATTCTAGCATTGAATTTAATTATACTTTATTTGAATTGACTCAATTTTTACTTTGTTACAACCATTTCTGAAGAATTATCAGTATAGGGTTGTGGAGATTGTTGAGTTTAGACTAATATTAGACCATCATTAAAAACATGGAAGCATTGTATGGTCGTTGTGAAGTTACGTAAAAACCAATTTATATATAGTGTAACTGTTACAGACTCGAAACAATAACAAAACTCAGTTGATTTTATATCTTTCAAAGATTCTATAGGAATCAATATATTTCCAAACTGATCATAAAACTAGTATTAATCAATTCATAATAAGTTAATTAATATTATTATTATGAATAAAATTTAATTAATTCCCATTCCAAATGAACATCACTATGAAATTAATTATATTTCAGAAGTAATAATTAATTAACTGGAAGAGATTGTCATAAAACAAATTGATTGATTTTGTTTGTCTATTACTAGGAGATATAAAACTGTGAATGAGAGCATCGATGAGGATAACCATATGTAATTGGATACAAAATTGCAGAATTACTTTTAAAAAAAAACATTCTAGAACCATACTGTGAATACATCATTTGTAAAATATCAGTTAATCGTTTGAGACTTGATTGTTCATTCGTTCCCAAACCAATCATTCTCTTTTTTCGTTCTCTTCTCTTCGATCTTATTAATCTTGTACCGCCAGGCATTTTGTTTTTAACTGATGATACATACTACTTATATCCATCGACATCAGTAGTACACTTTACCGGGTATAATTAATGAATATTTATAAGATACAGAATTATAATCTTTCTTCATAAATGTAATGATATTTTAGACTAATTTATAACCTAAAATATAGTTTTTATTACTTAATTTCAACATTAAGATATTATTAGCTTATCTGATTAGATTTTATAGTAAAATAATAAAAAAACTTGGAATATCAGTACGTTGACAAACATGCGAACATTTGGTTAGGTATCGATATTATAAATATGACGAATGAAGTTCTCATATTATTTAGTAACATAATGGAATCTACAAGATTTGTTGTGTTAGTAGCTTTGGGTGATGTAAACCGTACAATATTTCCATGGTTAAAGATAATTGAAATCAGGAGATCAGGGAAATGATAAATAATCTAATATCACTAATTTCAGCAACAATGAAAAATTAAAAAATTAATCTAATAGAATCATTTATACTGAAAAGTCAATAAGACATAACTTTAAATGCTAAATCAATCGACTGTCGGTCTATTGATCAAGTCGTTATTTTTATACATTTGTATTTTACCGTATTCAATCAGTAATTTTTACGGGGTATTTAGTTAACATTTTAAGTATCTATAATACTTTGTATGATTATCAATGCCAAATGGGATAAGATTTGAAGATATATGCCAAAATTCACACAAAACAACAAGATATTTGTTTCTCGATTATTTAGCCGAACTTATTTGCTGCTATTAACAATGTCCAGCCAAAGAACATGATCATAGAATTCGAGTGATGATATTTGATATATCCAGACTAAGTTATACTATAACACTGAGAAACAATACTGTATTTTTATTTAAAAATGCATTTATTAACTCGGTTTCTTCTAAGATTTTATATTCAATCAGGGATTTAATAACAAGTTAACTTTTTATACCTTTCATTTGTACTAAAATTAATTCGTCATTCATTTTCACTGGAGTAATCTACATTTGCAAATCACTAAACGTTTCACTTATTTTTGAGATGAAAGACACTTTGTCAGTTATAAAATCTATGCACACCCATCGTGAAATGTAGGGCGCTAAGTGTCAAAGTTACTCATGAATTTTGTAATTAGATAGTCTTTATAATATTTCACTAATGTATACCAATATCAAAGACAAACATTATAGTAAATGTCTTTGAATGAGTGAAAATGAGTTCTGTGTACTCAACTTATCATAATTATAATGATAGTAATCAAAATGCCAATAGTAGTATGTATGTATTTCTGAAAAAAAGAAAAGATTGGATGAGACGAAACATTCACTTAGCTTGATTTGTGAGTATGTATTAATCTCAAATAAATTGTATATCATATACGGACATTAGCAAGAAAGTCTTAGAAAGTCAATATGTAATTATAGTAACTAAATAAAATAGTAACTCCGCTAATTGTTACAAATGTGGACACAATTATTTACTTTCTATGCCATAACGGAACAAATACTGATATTACTCAATGAAACAACAACAAAAGAAGTAAGAATGAAAATGATGCTTTATTTATGCATCATTTACTTATCTAGTTAGTAGTCAAATATTGAACTAGAGAATACTTGACATAAAATAATCAGTAATTCAGTGTACGTACACAAGTTAAGACAAAAATATATTAAACTGATTTAGAACTCATAGATTTTACTTCTTCTTAATTATAATCTATGAATATTTCTTCGTCATTCAAGACCTTACCTAGTTAGATTAACTATTGGAACCCGGTAAAATGTGTCTTCTTTTCCATTCATATTATACAACATTGTTGAGATGATCCAGAAAAGTTCTCGCAAAAGACACGCAAGGATCAGGAAACCTTAAGAAGCATTTCATTCAATCAGCGTTCACTTGGAGTTTAGCCAGAAACATCAAGGATGTGAAATGTCACATGTAGAGGTTCTGATTGGTTGATTGTTATACCGCTACTATGTTTAGTAGCATTCCAGAATCTTCGAGCAACCCAAGGACATTTAGAATATTATAAAAACCCTCTGTTTTCTGTACTAAAATGAACCTTGGAGTAAAGTACTTTTCGCATACTTTGTGCCTTCTCTCTCGTGTTCAGGTCGATGTATAGTTCTAGCTTGGGGGTTACAAGAATAGCTTAGGAATCGAGTATAGCGTTCAAAATCTCAAGACGTATCAACATGAAGATCCTAATATGTAGGTTAAAAACTATTCAGTTATTTTTAAATGAATTCCATTTATAGTGAAAGCCATTTTGATGTGGAAATTTCTATTCAATGTAGAAATTCGGTATTAACTGATATTGAAATTAACTGAACCAATCTACTTTAAATGAATTATTAATAGTAATAATCAAACTATGAAAGATTGAAAAAGTGAATTGTTTCATAAGAATATCCTAAAAGAAGATCATTTATTAAATGTTTTTTAATCATAATCAATATAGGAACAAACCACATATTCTCATTTATTCCTTTTGTTAATTATAATTTTTTGTTTCATTATTTTTCTCGATTGATTATTGCGTAATTATTTTTTTTTGATTTTTCACTGAAATTTTCTATTATTTATTATTACAACTACTATTATTCTGTGCATGCAAAGATAAGTTATGGGGTAGTCCCAGCGACAAACTGATTATTTATAGATATTGTTAACAAGTACTTAAGTGATTACCACAAGTTTCCTGATGTCTTTATAATTGAAGATATTGAGAATTTAAAAATATAAATTAAGTGTCAGTATGGTGTTGCGGAGATTATTAGTTTTTTTATTGAGATCATGTACCGATTGAAGTTAGGACACCATTGAATACCTAGAGATACTGAACGACCGTTTCGTTCTATTGTGTGACTCCTTAGCAGTGTACACCCACGATCCCACTCGCGGGATTTGAACCCAGGGCCTTCGATCTTGCACGCGAACGTTTAACCTTTAGATCACTGAGCCGGCACTTAACGGTGCTAATGTCTAATCTCAGCCAATCCACGAAATTGCTTAACAATCTTCCATTGTACTGAGTTGGATACCTGTCTCTACCCGACACGAATTAGCTCCACTGGTAAAATAGATTTTGAATGATTCAATATTTTTTTAATTAATTATTCTTAAGTGTTTACTCTATGACCAAATGCACTACATAATATTGTAACCTTTCAACTTATGTGACGAATTATTCTTTTACTGACAGTTCGTTCTTCAGTATATCTAATTACAATTGTAACCTCTAAATAATAAACACATTATTGGTTCTTTCTTATCAGTTAATTTAACCGAATATCATATATATATCTTTATTTTTATGTAGCATCGTTTATTGAATTCGAACCATAAAAAATTAGTTAAATATTGCTTAATCACGCCTGTTTCACGTCGTGGAGGAGCATTGGCCGCTCGCTAACATTCTTCATTAAACTCTGTCCTGGAAAATTTTTTCCATTTGTTATTCATCATTTCTATGTCTGCTTTCAATTTCCGACACAGTGTGTTCTTTGGCCTTCCTCTTTCCAGTTCCCATTCAGTATTTCAAGTTAGCACCTGAGTCGTGATTCATTTCGTTTATTTCATCAATATGCGTTCTATCCACCTCCAGCGTCTTTTCTTAATATTGGTCAGAACCAATTATCATCAAAATACTTATTATTTCTGAGAAGATAAAATTATTGTAGTTTATAAAGGTTTAGATAATAATTTAAATGAAAAGCCAGGGTAAATTTTTAATATCAATGTGAAGAAAATTCATCTAAGAATGGAAATCTAGTATAACTCGAAAGTAATTTATATCAATGGTTCTGGAGCTGATGTTAGTATAGGTTTACATTTATGTTATCGCTTATACTAGCTCATATGCTGTAAATTGATCTCCACAATTTAACTAGCAAAGAGACCAGAAAATCACGAGATATTTTATTATAAATTGATTAATTATTGTAGACATTCGAGTCTTTAGCAATTTAATTATTTTTAAAATAATCCCACTGTAACACATGTGGCTTAAATGATCGTAAATCCCATGAGGATCATAGGTTCTCTGAATATTGTATAAAATAAATCTGTGACTTTCATACAAAAGGAAAATCTTAGCCTAAGGATTCATACTGATTACATTCAGTCACATCGCAACAGTAGTGTAGGTTTTAATCATATTCACTTCATCTATCATCATATTTTTGTTAACAACTAAAACTTTTTTTGACTTAATAATCTTGTTCAACATATTTGAAAATAGACATTAGCTTAACACTCTCAATGTTTCATATGTTACATCACTGATAAATGTTATTTACACAACCACTAAAAACCAGGAAGCACAGAACGGCAATTTCGTTCTAGCATGATACTTCGAAGTAATGCATATTCACAATTCTTTTTGATTTTGAACTTGAAATTTTCGATCTAACTACAAGCGCTTAACTCTCAAATCACTGAGTTGATATAAGGTAAGATATCCAGGCAAATTCACTAGTTAAATTAACCTAATAGCCTAATGATTGGGCTCTCATCACAAGAACAAGGATTCTAGATTTGGTAATATGTAAGTCCATGGACGTTAATTGCATATAGATTCTCACACTAGAGCGAAATATCTTTTTTTTTCTCTCTCTCTCTCTTCCTCTCTGGTTTGCATTGCTTCTATATCTATAATTAGTCTGTAATAGAAACCATAAAAACTCATCAATCTTTACAAATCCTCCTACGCTAATAATTCTAAATCTTATTTAATGAAATGAAAATTCATATTACTACTTAATATTAAGACAAAATGATTTTCTTCATAAAAACCAATAAAATTTAATTATATTATTTTTCTTTTTTCCTATAATAAAAACAGTAACTCATCTTAACTAAATATATATACAGTTGAAACTCTTATGATTCTATCACTTATGAGATAATGGAGAAGATTTGTAGTTCAGGTGGATGATTTTAATGAAGCTTTTTTATTTCTCTGAGCTGAATCGTTTGGTCCATTCAGTTGGATCATCTAACTCAGAGAAAAAAACAACAATCTCCATCAAGATCCTATCACTACATCATTATTACACATAATAAAATGAAGAAAGAACAAACAAATGATCAACTTCTTGGAATGTAGTTATTGTTTATTTTTTCTTTGAGTAGAGAAAAGTATTTTCTTTATTTGAAAAAAAGGTATAAAGTCAATAATTAATGAAAAGTTTTGAAAGATTCAGAGGGGGGGAGAGCGAGAGAAACAAACGATTGGTACATCCACTTGTTTTTGTTTCAATGTAAATTCATTTGTTATGTCTAAAAAAATACAAACAAAATAAAAACAGTTTTCCTAATCAATCTTTATTCTTTTGGGATACAAATAGATTGTTATCTTCGTTTTTCTTATTATCCAATTTTTTTTACTGTGTAAATAGGTCTACTATAGTAATAAACAAAAACACTTAAATCAGAAGGACCGATTTATTATTTAATGTTAAATTACAGAGTTCTTTCTTAAAATATGTAAAGTATACATTAAATAATTCACTTGAGAATCCTTCATCATATCTCTTACATTCTTCACGAATCTTCCAATTCATAATTTCTGTTTCTCTATCTATTTACTTCAATTCAATCTTCTTAACCTTCTTTTGACAGATATTCCAATACTGACTGATGTTACATACTAATTATATCTATCGATATAAGTGTTAAGTTCGTTACTTTATTAACGCAGAATATGGTTTATGACTACGACATTCGAACGTTGAATTTTACCGTCGTAATCAGAAGAAAAGCTGGTGAAGTGTTTATTTGCTATGAATCACTGTACAGAAAATCACGGTTATTTATATACATTAGCATTTGTTAAATCAGCCTTATATTTCGGCCAATCCACTAAGAGACGTATTATGCTACTGACCAAATAGTAGCATACCACGTTGATATTCTAGAAAGCTCCATCATGCTCTGATCGGCTGGAACTGTTTGGCTCTTTTAGAGCCTCTAGAGGCTCTGTTGTAGTTCTCAGAAGCCGACTCAACAATAAGTAGTATACACCACATCATATTTAAATAATTTATTTCAGTGGTTCTCTATCTTCCATCATTTTCATTTTACAAAACTCACTTCTTAACTTTGACTTTTTATTTCTACATAACTATATTGATTTTAATTATTGTTTTGAACATGTCCTCAATTGGCAAGTTTAGTTTAAAATTCATGAGCTTATCTTATGAATAAAACACGCAACTATTGTAGAATTTGTGTCAAATTGTGAACAATTTTCTGGTTTAGTTACACCTTAATGCATGGCGTCAACATAAGTGTAATTAATTAATTTACTTAAATTCTATCTTCTATACACTTTTCGTTTTTTTCTCCTTACTGTACTTCTCATCACACCTCACTATATAATTTAGATAAAATCTTGTTTCTATAGAAATGTTTTTTTAAATGTTTTCATAAATACACCTTTGAATTATTGAAGACATTTTTATTACTGAAAACTTTAATCCAATAAACATGGACGACTTTATCATAAGCATTTCTCATATTCATTCAATCAGTAAAATGTTTTATTTCACTGTGTGACATGTTTTATCCTCACTGATATTTAAAATTGTATAATATAAGTAGTCACTTGATTTGAGTAAAACATTTATTTCTGTGTAATAATAAAAAAAATAAAATTTGTATCCATATTGATAATAAGTCCTCTTTACTAGTGGTTCTTCTGCACTGTTCTATCAGTTCTATTTTCTTTATTCATAATTTCTTATCGCACCAGTAATCTGTTTAAATTTAAGGTTCTGTCGACGAATTTTTATCATGACAGAATTAACAGAGATTATACTGATGGAATTTTCGTTAAATCACCAGCACTGTTCCTTTAGAACAGTTCTTAGAATTTGCTAACCAATAAAGATGAAATTCGACAATTTTATTTCCATGGGATTACTAATATTTCTAAGTGGAACAAGAAAATGGAAGAGCTACACATAAAAATGACGGAATACTAACCTAATTAATTCGGAGATCGGTAATCTGAAAACTGATGACGGTCTGGTGTTAACATTTAGGCATTTAGTAAAATTGAGAAAAATTCAAGAATGAACTTTATAGATTTTGGTAATTCAGTGATAACATGAGTCAATTGAAGCTAGACCACCATGGAAAATCTGAAAGTACTGGATAGCCGTTTCATCCTAGTATGGGACTTTTCAGCTGTGTGCATCCACGATCCCACCCCCTGCGAGATCCGAACCCAGGACCTATCAGTCTCGCGCGCGAGCGCCTAACCATTAGACCACTAAGCCGATTTTCCGTGGTGGTCTAGCTTTAATTGACTCATGATTTCAACTATTGAAATTACTAAAATCTCCTCAAAACTTCTAATAATTCAGTGATAAATCAAAAATTTTAGATGTATACTTTTCTCTCTTAAAATTTGTGGTATAAGAAAGCTAGAAATGTTTCACTGATTAACCGGAAAGATGCATGAAATTTAATCTGTTTTAAAGATTTACTTAACAGAGAATTCAAAACTACTTCAGTAAAACAATAAACATCAAAATTATGTTGGATAAATAAAATTGAAAATATTTTTCTACGTAATTCTTTTTCAACGATGTTTTAATATAAATCTAAGTCAATGGAGATGTAAACTTTTGAATAAGTACGTTAAAGGATATATATATATATATATATATATATATATATATATATACTACTACTACTACTACTACTCACTCCCTACTCTTGGCGGGGGTGTTGTTTACAAAATTGAGAGAACAAAAAGCGAATATCCAGCGCTTTAAGCGTGTTGATGGACACAAACTTTTCATTTAGGGGAATTAGAAAACCCTAATTCAAAACTCATAGTGAACATAGGACTCAGGATTCTAATGAAACAAATGGCATATGAAATAATTGTTCGTCATCGGCTACTATAGGACTACATGTCCTTATGATGTCCCACTATCATGTGAATTAGACCTTTAGGTCGAAATCTCGGGGTGTGACCCTCTAAAAAAACCATCTGCTTCGGTTTTGGACACTCACACAAATCGAATGATTTATGTGACGCATATCTATTTGGTGCCTTGTTGTACCTTTTTGATTATGTTTTGAAATAAATAAATGCTGCTATCACTGATACTCACTAAATAAAGAAATTTTAAGGTTATAGCAATGATTGTATCTGTTCTTCTGCTCATCATAAAAGTACATGTAAATAAATTCGAATTATTGAGATAAATATATTTTGGATAGAAACAATAACCACATTTTTTGTTGTTAAGTTAGTAAAAAGTAATAAAAAAATAATAATAAATTAAATATAATAAATAATTTAACAAATAAAAATCTGCTTATAATAATATTTATGTTACTAAGACTACAAAAATGAAAAACTTAAAGTTTCATTGATTTATTGTTTCCTTGTATATAAATCATTAAAAGGATATTGTTTATTTTTTGATTAAATTAAATTTATTCGAAAACGGATATGTTTTTTATTTCAAGGTTGTAACCATATTGATACATTACATAACGGAAGTTATAAGAATTATTGATTTTTTTACAAATACTACATAAATTATTTGCTTAAAACAAATATAGTGAAATAAAGAAATAAACTTTTCATCAAAAAAACATCTATCGAAATATAGAACTGTTAATCTAACTTAGACTTAACTGATATTATAAGCTAAGATGGATGGTGGTTAGCAGTAGGATTCGTCAGTTGAATTTACCTGTATCCCAGAGGTAATATTCATTTCGGGACTCTAATTTAGTAATGTTTGCTTCAAACACTACTGCGTTATTCACTTAGTTACTGAGTCCTGAAAGCCACTAGCTTGTGCAACGGGATGAAGTTTAAATTCATTTTGTAAGGCAATATCGAGGTATTTCTTACAGAATGTATATGTACCCATAAAAGATTGATCAATTACAGTCCTAAACATCAATGGGAAGATTCAAACAAACAATAAAAAATTATTTTGACCGATATTATAAAGAGAATCTTATTGTTATTACTATTATTAATATACATTCATGTATAATATGTATTATGAATTATTTCCGCATAAAACCGATCTAACTGCATTACTAATTTTAAAAATCTTAAGTTAAGCATATGCCTATGTATACGACTGTATTACACCATACTGATTTTAAAAGAAAACATGTAAAACTAATTTTTTCACTTCTCTGTTTCTTAACCGAAATCAGTCAAATCTGAAAATGTTTCTTTGATAATATCAATCTAAATAGATGGTGAAGGCTTATATAACTGTTGATATAAAGTATTGTTTGGAGTTTGAGATTCAAAGCTGTATACATGGATGAAAAATAAGTGTCGTGGTTATTTCCATTATCTGAAACTGAATGTAGCCTTTCAAGTTTATCAATTATAAGTATATTAGATTTTTTAAAGTTTATTATTACAAATAAATGTAGATTTCTATTAACTTATGTTCATTGGATAAAGTTTGTTTAATGTCTTGTAACATTTTCGTACTAAACTTATAATAAAATACTTATTTGAGGTCATTCAAACAGACTAAACTGATGTGTTACTAAGGGAATTTTGTTGTGTATGACTTGAATATTTATACATAAGTCATAATCTAGTGAACAAAACACCAGTGGGGGACAATCGAATGTATTTGACAACAAATTACAGTACTTGTTAATAAAATCTAACAACCATATATTAAATGCTCAATTTGCGAAATGTCCATCAATTGTTTCAAATGACTCAGACTTCCTTTGTTCTTGCATTTTCACACTAATTGCATTCTGTTTTCATTCTTTACTGTTCGGTCTTCTTGTCTCTCTGCTGCCAGACATTCTGTTCACGAGTGACATCATATATTACTTATGTCTACATAAGTAGCACACACCACAATAATACTCCTTAGATGTATCATGAAAATATTTCCTACAGAAAATCTTGTGTATCAATATTGCATAATAATACTTAAAATTCCTCACTTATTTAGGATAATTTGATGAGTCAATCAATCATTACAAATCACAAGACTTGGTTGTTTGAGATACAGATGGTTAAAACTTACAGTTAATAATCATTTGATGGATCGCATTTTAAACTGCTAAGGTAAAAACACAACTTTAGATCTACTAATGTAAATATGAATAATTTACTGCTTCTATGGGTTGACCTATATTGTTATTATCAATCTACAAGTTTGTCTCATCTTTCAAGTTTACACTTCACAGTTGAGCGAAAGAGATAATAAACAATACAAGGATTTATATTCAGTTGATATTAAACACTAAATTGGTATCACGTTAGCTTCTAGTGTTCTGTGTAGCATCTCAATAATTCTAGTGACTGTTTCAATAATACTCATTTTTATATAAAATAGTAGTCGTAAGAACTTACCACCTAGAAGTTTTTACAATCCCTTTTTGAGTCTGATCATCTTCATAATTTAATGATCTATACATAATTTTGCTTAACATCTAACAATAATTCCTCATTCAAATGATAATTTACACCACTTTTTTCTTATATCTAGTGATCTATCAATATGCGATCTTCTACAACTAACACAGTAATTCTTTATGTAATATCACTTAATATATTGTAATGAACGAGAACACAATTAAGGACAATCGAATGTAATTGAATACAAAATTACAGAACACCTTAGTAAAATTTGAGAACCATACAGTAAATACTTCACTTGCAAAATATCAATCAGTCGTCTCAAGCTTCAATATTTTTTGTTTCCACACCGATCATTCTTTGTTCTCGTTCTCTTCTCTTTGATCATCTTAACCATCTACCACCAGACATATACTTACCACTGACAATACATACTACTTATATTTGTCGGTATCATTAGCAAACACCATAATAGGACCATTTGATAAATATTTTCAACTATCATATTAAACTCAAAATATATTAACTATGTGGAGTAACTCATAGTCACGTGATAAATATATACAATATTATCAATCCTTAAAATAAACCTTTTTCTTCTAGATGTTTCTTTATAAAAAAAGAAAGAGAATTAGATTTCGATGTTTCTCACAATTTACAAACATTTATCCCTTTTTTTACCTTTGAACAACATTCCATTCTTTATTTCTTAGCGTGAAAACAAACTGATCAAAATAAATAATAATAATAATAAATGAATTGCGATTTATGTTAAACTGACTTGTTTACTTAAAAGGAAATAAAAAGTAATATAAGTTGGGATAAGTGAAAAGTTTATTCATATCAGTTAAATGAATGTTTCGTCTGTTTGTTTTTGTTTTAATTTTACAATTAAGAACAAAAGAGAGAAAATTACTTGCTCAAAAACAGAATGTTTCAACAACAACAAAAAATTTAATCTAAAAACGTAATAACAATTTGAATGACAGTTAGAAAATTAAATATACTCTTTAAATAACAAAAAAGAAACACTTAACAAATGTGAAAAGTTCAATTCGTTCATTCGTAATCTTGTGATGAATAATACTAAAATGTAAATATAATCAATGTAAGAAATGGATATATCTAAAAACAATGAGAGAAAACCAGAATAACAATATAATATTAAAACAAAGTACAGTTATTATTAGCAAAGATGGATACTGGCTAGTAGTTGAATCCAGTTTGACTCCCGTTTCGTCCTATTTGGGACTTGTCAAGTGGATATACCTGCATTTCAGAGTTGATGTTCAATCTGTGACTCAAACCCAGTACCATTCGTTTCAAATGCCATCGCGTTATCCACTTAGCTACTGAGTCCTGATGACCATTTTCTTGTGCATTGGGGTGAAGTTACACCTTCCCTCTCAAACTTTATTTATTCGAAACAAAAATTTTATGACCTCATTAACTCTAACGGAATCTTTGCTACATCATGATACATATATTTATCCTTCATCACCCTCTGATGTATAATTATGTCAATATCTGTAATAACGTTGAATTTCAAATATTTTAGGTTGTAAGCAGCTGGTGAGAGCCTAACGAAATAAAATGAATTCATACTATTCTACATCAATCTTTCTTCTTGCTCTCTTTAAAATAATAAAGGGAACTATGTGCATGAAATTTAGGAAGAAATATTTGTCCGACATTCTCGGATCTTCAAGTAGTTTATTGACAAACATCAATGTTTGAAAATTGCTGTTTCAATGTTTCAAATTAAGAAAAAAAATAAAATGCAGAAAATTTGCTAATCTAGAAAAACAGTCACTTATTTTGTAGAAACGTTATAACACTGGAGAATCATTGAACATTTTCCCCTCATTTTAACGCTTCCCAGTTACTGATGAAAAACAATTCAATAAAAAGCTGTCTAAATGCTTTCAGGTTGCCACTGATTGGTTAACATTGGAGTATTACCGAATGCTAGGGAGAGCTGAACATCGTCTTCGTTTCAGTATGGGACTCTTTGAGGTCTAAATACATGATCGCTAAACATTTAATGCCAATTGAAAAACTTCATGTCCCACCGCTTCAAGGGTTATGGATTCTGAAGATCGACATGCTAGAGTAAGAGAGCTATTCGATAATATCCCAAAAAAATCAATCGATTACGAACGCCACTATCATATTAAACTCGAATCTAAAGAATCTGAGTGCAACTAACTAGTACATTACATTATGGAAGAAAATATATACCGAAACCAAATGTTTCAGTAATTCATATATCACAGATATTCCTGTATCTAACTAACTAGAAATTACGGCTCATTTTAAAATCATAAAATAATAAAAAAACTCCTATAAAGTTATATTTTGGTTTGTGTTATTCATACATATATTAGATAAGATTGTTTAAACAGCTGCTAGTCATTTTAATAATAAGAATCTGATAAACTTTCTTTACATCATTATCATAATATAATAATAAGGTAATAATCCACTTGCAATAATAAATTAATTCAATAGTATTCAGATTATTTAGCATATGTTATAACAATAAGAACATCATATCTAAGGTATACCCTAGAAGAAAGATAATCCGTTTGTTAATATAAATACATACTCTGAAATTATAATCATTGAAAGAAAAAAATAAATTATGTAAACCATAATATAAGAATAATGTATATTCATCTGCATTCATTTCAATGACAGAAGCATAAACGTCATTGCTTACTTAATAATAAATAGTAATAATATATTTTGATTTAATTGTAAAGAACAAGAATACAAGCGGAGATAATCAGATGTGTCTAAATACAAAATTATAGAATGTTTCAGTAAAATCTAAGAATGATATAGTAAATACTTCCTTTGTAAAATATCTCACATTTCATTGTTGTTATTTTTTCGTTTCTACACTAATTATTCTTTTTTCTCATCCTATTTCCTTTGATCTTGCTAACCTTATACCGCCAGGTATCTCACTTTTGACTGATGATATATATACTACTTATATCTGTCAACATTAATAGCATACACCATACCATCAGCAATTATGCGATATGATCAGGTTAAAATTAAGGCAATGTTAACATTTAATTAAGTAAAGACGTAACCCATTGATTGTGACAGTTTTTGGTAATAATGTATAAGGTCTATTTTAAATATAAGATTGAGATTATTTCAAATCATAGAATTATCGATGGAATACATACCGTGATATTTATTTGTAAAGTACATGATTTTAGTACTGGTAACAATAATTTCTCTTCACTTAATATAACATAGTTCCCATTAAACAACTTCAATTGATGTACAAAGTATGGTATATTTTCAAAGAATTCATTTATAAATGATGAATACAAAAAAACATTTTATCAGTCATATGTATCATCTGTATAAACATAAGTTAATTTTCATTGATTATAATATTGAATAAGGTCTATACAAAACTATTAACTGATTGTTTAAGTCACATTAGACATTGCTCGTAGATTAGATTTTATATCAGTAGTAGATCCCTATTTTCGGAGATTAGTCAATTATTTTATTTCATTCATGTTTTTACTAGTTTGTGAGCTGATTTCAGTTTATGATAGATAGGAAGTTGGAATAACACCGTTTGGTGCCAGTTCAGTGGCCTGGTTGCTAAGCATTCGTGCACGAGACTGGTGGGTCCTGGGTTCGAATCTTGCAGGACGGGATCGTGGATGTGCACTGTTGAGGAGTCCGATACTAGGATGAAACGGCCGTCCACTGCTTCCAGCTTTTCATCGTGGTTTGGCTTCAATTGACTCATGAATTTAACTATTAAATTACTATAATATCCACAAAAAACCCTTCTCGGATATGAACATACTTTTATGTGTGGGTAAACTTTCAGTAATCAAGGAAATGATATGTCAAACGAAGGTTATGATTATACAGTGTAAAGAAGAACAATAGAATGTGTGGATATACTACAAGAAAACCATGTTTTCTTCAAAACAATATTATGTTCTTAATCTTATTTCAATCATAGTTATCAATATTAATTAAATGGTATGCCACAATATTACTTTTAGACTACTTTGAATAACGTGATATAGTAGCATATATTGATAAAGATGAAATAGAAATCAGAAAACTGAAAGTAATAATGGTAAAATTAAACAAATAGTCATGATTACGAAATTCGATATATACAAATGCAAATTTCAATAATACATATACATAGCAAAGTGTACATGAAATCATACAAAACATTCCATCCACAGATCATAAACTAATATTTCCATTAAAATGTTTACATATAATTCAGTCAAAATTAGGAAATTTCGATAATGCAATGAGAAGAAGTTTATCAGAATTATATGATATATTTCCACAATACATTTCGATCAATCTGATCACACATATACTTGTTAAGACATTTTTATATGGAAATTAATAGGTCAACCAGACAGGTCAAAGGTGAGCTGTAACAATGAAAAATAAAGCACACAGAAACAATGTGACTACCACTTTGGATAATAAATCAGTATTACAAGAGTAGGTTATGTGTAAGGAGAAATTATTTTTCAATGTATAAAGAGGATTTCAGTTTCCGTATGGCCAAGGCTTCAATAAACCTCAGTATAAGTCACTTAAGGTTTTTATATAACATTACAAATGCCGACTTGATGTCAACCTTATGACCAGTCTCAATCAAATGTCTCGCAATGGACGATGATGTCTGTCTATCCTGAGATCTTATTTGACCATTGGAATTCATTTGTTAGGAAAAACAAACATGATAATGAACCAATAGTAAAAATGGACTATACTTTACTCATGTATTATATTGTTATGATTATCCAGTCTTATAGAAATTTTGTTAGATTATCCGCTGTTTTAAATATATGGTATGAAATTAACAATTTTTCAGCTCTACATCTCAATTCACTGTCATATAAATCATGGTAGTACTTATAGTAAAGAGTAATTGTAAATAAAGTTAACAATAACGATGTGATAGAGTGAACAGCTAAATTAGGGTATTATAAGGTGTACCTAGTATCTAATTACCTTTATACGGCTGAGCATTTGAAAAGTCTATCGGTTTTCACGAATTGTAAATATGCAGTCATGCATCTATAACATATTCAAAAAAGGATTATTCATTCTTTCATGTGCTGAACAGAAATAGGTAAACGTTGAAAGCTTCAACCAGAATGATGAAATCAAATTACATATTTAGAAAGACTGAATCTTTAAATACTGATATAAAGAATTCTCAGAACACTAGAAAAACGAAAAGCGTACTTCCCATGTTCCTGACATTGTTTTCTATTTACATTGAAGATTAAAGACTAGTATTTTAAAACAAAACCCTATTAATTTGTGTTGTATACCACTACAACTATACATAGTGATAAGATCATCAAACTTTGTCTATCTAGTAAAGTAAATAGTAGTTTAAAACTGATGTTTTCTTGAACAAATTCAATTTTTACACTACTGAAAGGTATTTAAACTCATTTCAAAATTGTTGATGAACAATATAGTTTAGTTTGTATTAAAACAACTTAATTAGGATGTTTGTTTTTATTTTGAGATATCATGGGATAATCATAGAATACACATGTAGAATTATAGATTAAAATCTATCAAGATTATGTATGCATTATGTGTTATTTCTCAATGAAACTGAAATCAAATTGTAAAACTAATGAAATGTATTAATAAGTAAAGATGTTTAGGATGACTACACGTAACAACTGTGTAACAATTTCGAAGGAGAACAAGAAGGAATAAAAAATTTATATTGAGGTTAATTTTAAATATTATCTTAACTAATTAAATATTACTCTTTGAAAGGCCATGAATTTGCTTTTCCTAAAATAAACTTATTACTTGCTTATAAATAGTAGTTAAACAAAGTTGAAGAAAAATGTTAGCATGTCAATGCATTTCTATCGCCATTCAAGTTTCATTTCGATAAGGAATTTTTAATTCATTACTATTTCTTTATCCACTCCTTGGTTCTCTATTATCTTGAGTTTACGGAGGTGTATGTACCTGACTTTAGCTTGGAACTCTTCGTTTATTTACACTCGACTTCTGGAAATAAATAAACCGAAATTCACTAACCAACTCACATTGGAATTTATTTTTATGTCTAGAATATTACGGTATTCAACAGTTTCATATTTATTCAGATTTTTACATAACTAACATTTATCTAATAATTTTTATGTTTTGTGAGCTACATTGACTTATAACGGTTTATTTATATATTGATGAATACACGTAAAGGAGGTTCATTTTCTCATAGTGTTCCATTTGATTAAAAGAGAATAACAGTCTTTCGTTTCAGAAAATTTCAGACTTTTATTTTTCCAACTGCCAGTAACTGTTTTTATTCCTGTTATTATGTTAATTCTTTCAGTTTAACTTACACTGTTTCCTTTTTGTAAAGCATTGACATAACCATGATCTGGGTACGTCATCAACTTTAGGTCTATCACATTACTCGTAATATACTTTCAAAGATAATTTTCATTGGCTTTGATGCTCTAGGATAAAACAACATTTGCTTTAAAGGGCAAATCGTATTTGTTCACAAAATAAAACTTACACTCTTCATAAAGTTGTCTAATTTAGAGTTTCTCTAAATTTTTAGTGGTCCTATATCTAACTCCGGTCGGATTGGAAAATGATCATTATAGAATTACTGCTACCAAAATATTCATCCTCAATACCCTCGTATAAAATTGTTGACTTAACTTGCGTTGGTGATCCAGACAGACGATCAAACGAGAATAAAGCGAAACGGAATGATGGGCGGTGGAAAAGGAATGTGAGGCAACTCGTTTATATTAAGCATGACTCAATATTTATAATCAGACAAAAATAAGTCACAGACACATGACGAATAGAGTCAGTAATCCGCAAACATACGGCCATATGAAACACAGTCAGGATTAGTAAGCAAATAAGTGACAGGGCAAAAATGTGACTTGAGAAGAATGAATAAAGTAACCAAACCAGAGGTTAAAATGACCTATGTGGGCTGGACATGGTACCAGCCTCTACAAATTATTTGGATGTGAAAAATGATTATAAAAGATATAAAGTCAAGTAAGTTTAATAAAACTATCTGTACGCCAAAATAATGTTGAAAAGAGTGGGGAAAGTTTAAATACTATCACGAGTAACTGTAAGATATTTTCAATGCTTTTTTAAAAAAATAAACTCAACATTTAAACTAACAAAGTTGAAACCTGATCAATGATCATTGGTGAAACCGGCTGATAAAAGTAAAGAGATTTAAAGTTTGTTATATTGTTGGGAATTCCATAATCAGTTTCTTTTCGATATTTTCGCATTTTGTCCTCATAATATTTTTTCGTTCATTGAATGAGGTAGTTTGAATCTATGTACTTCAAGTACTTGAAAGTTAATTTAATCACTCACCATACAGAAGCAAATGCTAAATCATCCTTCTTCATTTCTATAAACAGGATTCGTTTATTTTATCCTTCAGGTCGAATAAAACAAGGGTTGACATGAGAAGAAGATTATTTAGGAAGCTTGGATACAAATCGGCAAATGAAGTAAGCTCTATATATTTAAGCATATACTATATTACTACTTTTAATTTGTAAGTAGCAAAATATATTTCGCTAATATATTCACGTCTACTCGAAACCCTGAATTTAATTTTACAGTTGGAATGTTATTGGAAAAAGAAGAATATTTATTTAGGATCCTCTAGTCATGCTTCAAAATGTATAGTAGGAATTATTCATATTTCGCGGGAATCGACAAAGTATACTTGGCTTTCGACTGACTTTCACATTTAAATACAGTTTAATTTCAGAAATTACATCAACAAGAGCAAACACTTTCCAATATTTTGTGATTATAGACATTCGAGATATTCATTCAAAGTGTAAACCACATAACGTAACTGCTGTTGTTTCTTTCTGACCATTTTTAGATAACATAGATTACTCTGAAAACATAAACAATCTTTCCAGGTGGACTTTGTTTCCAATGCTCTTTACGTGTTTTTATCTACTACTACACAATGAATCACTGTACTGTGAAATGTTTTAAAGTAAATTAAAATGGTCCGAATAAGCTAACTGTATAATAATAAATACTTTTGCAGGCAAAATTCCGCAATGTTTCAAGCCGTATGTCGTAACTACTGTTGTTATGACTACTACACATGTTTACATGGTGGAATAGAATCAAATTTACTACTCAAAGTCTGCTAGTTGAATGTACCTTATTACATTACATTAAATAATTGAGTAGACTATTTTACGGAGTTTCTCACTGGATTAAGAAGAGTTCTTTTATTATAAACCTTATACATTTGGTTATTTGTGTTCAGGCTTTCAAGATGATAATTTACGAGATTCAAGTAGATACCCTTTCAGACGTATGAGAATCATTTTTTTCTTTGGCTATAAACCAAATGTATTTGATAATGGTTCTTGAAAGAACCCATAATACAGATCTTATTAACTACTACATTATTTTGAAAGTGAAGTTAATTTGGTTTAACGCTTAGATTACTAGCACAATTAACCGATGAGTTTTATGTAAACCATTACACAACGTAAATCCCCATTTTCTTTATCAATCCAAGTAAAAAAGACAATGTCCTATATAGTATATAATGAATGTGACTCGTTTTACTAAGATCATATTGAATCTCATCCTTATTTCTTGAAAACACTAATCATCTATCTGTCAGTTCTGTCATTAATAATTAATTATTTCCATTTATTGATCATATTTTGCAAAATACTGACCGATATAAATTTTAACTTAATTATACTGAATACATTATTCTCAAGTATTTATTTAGATTTTAATTTGTTGAAACAATAAATTCTTTCATTATTGTCAAATAGTAATTATTATTGTATAGGATGCTGGAGAATTTAAATTTGTATGCAAATTTCTTAATAGTCGGATTCATGAGTCAATTAAAGCTATACCACTATGCAAAACCTGGAAGCACTGGATGACCGTTTCGTTCTAGTATGGGACTCCTCACCAGTGGCCTAGAGATTTAGTACTCGCGCACAAAACCGATAGATCCTGTGTTCTAATCCCCCAGGGCGTGATCGTAGATGCGCACTGTTGAGGAGTTTCATCCTAGAACGAAACGGCCGTTCAGTGCTTCCAGGTTTTCCATGGTGATCTAGCTTTAATTAATTCATGAATTCAACTATTAAATTAATAAAATCTCTAAAAAAAAAACGCTTCTGACATTATTTTTTGTTTGATTACATCAAGTTGATTTGACGTATTCACCACTAACTGTATCTGAATAGACTGAACCAGGACTGGAATATTGAAAAATTGCTTTCATCACAATTGATTATTTATATCAGCAGCTATTATTATTAATGATTTGTATGGATTGTTTATTTCACTATAATATTAATCGTAATTTCTCTACTCATATTCAATCAGATGACTATCATGTGTTATTGTTATTACTATTATTTCCTCTTTTGTGATCAATACTCGTTATGGCTAGAAATTATTTGTGCCTATCCTTTAATCAGACCACATACACATAGCTCATCCCTAATTGTATAGCCAAAGATAACTTTTTATTTTATTGTTCTGTTATATATCTTGTTTGTTTAAATGTGTCCACAATATTTATCGCCTAATTTATTCATTATAATATATTTCACTATTCACTTCATCATTACTCGTATTTATATTATATATTGTAGAGAATAAAACCGCCCACCTAAACTATTTTACTCAATCCAAAGTAAATATAATGCCTACCTCTCTAATCTATTTTACTCAGTTTGTTATTTTGTTTAAATGATACAAATATATACATACATATGTATATATGTATATATATACCACACAATTGGTCTATGTATAACTTTTCTCTCCATTTATGTGGCCTATAGGCTAACAGCATATTATATTGATAAGCTAAACCCTTATCGATTATTAAATAGTATACATACATGAAGGGAAAAAATGTCAGCTTTATTAAATTCTTGATATAATTTATAAAATTTAATAACGAGTTTTCAAGAGATCTTTTTTATCAATATACAAATATACATAGTGAAGAAACTAATCTGATTCGGCTTTTGATTGATATATAATTTGTTTCAATAATAATATAAGTTTATAGTGTTTAAATGAGGTGAATTATTTCAATGAAAATGATTTAATGATCAGTAATACTGTTGAGTATTCTTTTCTTTTTTTTGATCCCATTTGGTTAATAAATCAATGAATTTTCTATTCTATTGATTATTACTATTATTATTATTATTATCATTACAATAATTGTTGTCATGGTATAATAGTAATATAATTTAACCTGAAAAATATCGATTTAATTTGATTGCTACGAAAAAAAATAATTTTTTTTTCTATATTAATATACAGATGTATTTATCTGAAAATACCTCATTAACAAGTGAATCAAATGGATATATAAATAATGCCGGAAGATTTCGTTCAGAGATTAATATAGTACCTAATAGAAAGATAAAAGAATCTTCACCTAATTATCTTAATTCAATATCATTTGATTTATCAATAAAACTGAAAGATTCATTTAATTCATTAACAAAAAATCATTTATCTATTGAAAATATTGAAAATACTAATGATAATGATCGTATTAAACATAATGATTATTTATCTAGATCTGATAAATCACAATCAAATGAAAGAATTTCTAATCTTCATTCAAGTGGATTTAGTGATACACAACTTATTAATCATTTCAGGGATAATTTACTTACAAATCAAAATCAAAAACAATCACAAAGATCATCATATGAAATTGGATTAAATCAATTATATAATTCTGAAATTCAATCCATTTCAACAATGCAACAATTACAATCATTTGAAACAGGTACTAATGTAACAAATTTTGATGATGAATACTTTATGTTTGATCATGATCCATATTCAATTTATAATAATAATAATTCAGGAATGAATTTTAAAACTAATACTACACCATTACATTTAGAAAATCCTGAACGAGAGACAAGATGGTATTTCAAATACTTTCTTGGCAAATGTAAGTAACTGTTTTACGTTATCCATATATAAATATATATATATATATATATATATATATATATATATTAGTTTATTCTTTAGTCTAATCCCTTTGGTATTTTCAGTTACATTTCAACAAAGTGCTTCATTAGTCCAAGATAGTAATGTAAAGAATATATAAAATACTTTCGGTTAATAGTTCAACATAATTTATAACTCGGATAAATTATAGACAACTAAAACATCTGTTGATGTTTAGCAGTTAGATTAACATTTAGCAACACTAAAATAATAATTAACTAGTTTCTTGTAATCAATAGAATATATATGTATGATTAGAAATGAGAAATTAACAGTAATAATGAGTAAATTTGAAAGTGACTTTTTCCTAAGCTTATCCACACTTTATTACCAGCTATAATATATTAAACTACAATCCATTTGACTAATATTCATCACACGATTTTGGTGCAAAAAATTCATTCATTTATTTGTCTAAATAGTTTTTTGGTATATTAGCTGATGTCAGTTCTAAATCCTTAACCTTATCATCAACTGTAAAGCATAATCTTTATTCTTCACACATATTTATAACTCTAGTAAGCAGATGGACATTTCGAAGTCATTTTATCGTTGCTCAAAGATCGTCCATAAATTATAATCTCACCATTATACGAAATAGAAATCCCCAAAATAGCGCAATTTCAATCAAACTGAACTGGGAGAGCACAAATGAATGGAATATATTTAGAATTCGAAATCAGGTACACATCTAGTACAAAGCAATCATTAATTTATACAAACAACACATTTTACCAAATATGTTGGAACTACTTTTGATAGTTTTATTTAATCAACAGTTATTAATATTAATAATTATACTTGTTATAGGATAACCTTTTTCATCCAATTGAAGGGAATAATTATTGTTCTGAATTGATGTCCTACTCAGAACATTCAATAAAAACATATGTCAGTTTTATACAAAAATAAATCAATATTTAAGCTTTCGTTGGGAAAAGTACCCACATAAAACCAACTAATTGTTCTAGGTGATAACATGATCAAACTTGTTTATTGATGGTAAATATTTATTCTTTGTTATTCCGTTTTATCAGTTAAAGTTAAAAAAAGTTATCTATTTATTGTAAGAATAACTTACGTTAAATCCTGACTGGTTATGTACTGTTTGTTAGCGGCATTTACAAATTCTCAAGACTCATTATAATCAATGACGAACATTATTTCATTGCTCAATGATCACCTAAATTTTAAAAATCAGTCTTATGGAGCAAATCAAAAATAATTTCAAATTACTTCTTGTGAAAGTTTATGTGGATAAAGTCACGTCATGGATTAGCGAAGCATGAAGTATGCAAAAGACTTAACTATTCATCTGTTTTGTTCTCCAGATAACTGACTAACGTTCACTCCAATTTTAGGTATTATGTCAAATGATATATGAATAGGATCGGCCTTTCCTCTTAGCTTTTAACTGAGATCATGCATCGATGAATATTCGACCACTATTGAAAACCTAGAAGTACTGAACGGCCGTTTCGTCCCAGTATGAGACTCTTCGGCAGTGCACATCCACAATTCTGCCCCAGAAGGGACCTTCAGTATCACGAGCGAATGCTTAGCCTTAAGACCTTTAACAAAAAAGGACGAATTTACGCCAACACTTTCTATTATCTGAGGTAGATACCTGTTTCTACCTGACACAGATTAACCCCACTGATTGCTCGAGACCGGAGATCCTGGGTTTGAGTGCGAGACCGTGGACGCACATTTCTGAGAAGTCCTACACTAGGACGAAACGGCCGTCTAGTACTTCCAGGTTTTCATTTGTGGTCCAACATACATCGATTCATGATCTCAAGCAAAAAATTAACAATCGCCACAACCCCGCACTTTCTTCTTGATGTCAAGTTATTTCAAATGCAAAACAAATAAATTATATTTTTATTCCAATGGTTATCTTGATAGCAATCCAGTGATTCCGGAGCAAACTATAATGCTGAACATCTGAGATAATACTTTTCTAAGAACCTAAGTTGAATGTGCGAACTATTAGATAATGATTCAATGGTCTTATGTTATTTTTGTATTTGGCGAGATCTGACATTCTTAGGCTTAATCGTTAGTGGTTTTTTGAGTGAACACTTCTGAAGGCCATTACACTTGTTTATAATATCAGTCTATCGCGTCATAAATGGTTCACCAATAAAAATGATTTCAACAACAGATAAAAATTAAACTGTATTTATTTGGTTTAGTGTTGTTTACTTGTATCTTCCCATTGTTATTTAGGACTGCGATTGAACAATCTCTTGTTAGCATATGTGCATCATGTGTGGACTGCCTCGATATTGATTGAAGTCACAAGCCTTATAAGCAGTAGAATCCAGGACGCGTGTTTCGTCCTATTCGGGACTCGTCTACTGGATGTGCCTGCATTTCAGCGTTCATGTTCACTCTTAGACTCGAACCTAGTACCGTTCGCTTCAAACGCCATCACGTTATCCACTTAACCACTGAGTCCTGAAAGTCACTTGCTTGTCCAGTTGCCATTAATTATTATGACTTCAAATAAGTGGTGAATTGAGTATTATCTTTAGCTGAAAACCGCAAATTATAAGTAATATAATTATGATACAACTATCACCCTATCACCTTAACATATCCTGTCTGATACCGAACTATTATACGCCTAAGCGAAATACAGACAGTTCAGTAAACAGCTTTTTTCTAATGATGTCGTTTACTAAGGCTATACAACTGTATCTACAGTTATTTGACTCAGTATTTTCTAAAAAAATTAGTTGAGAGATATAACGTCGTTATTGAAGTTATAAGACAATTTAAGATTCAAGGACGCGGGATACGTGATTACAGTTGACCTAATGATTAACCATAAAGTTGTTGACTGATTTGAATTCTTCTTTAGATAGATACGTAAAATAGTTCTCCTATTTCTGTTCGAAAAATGCCTAGATTTTGATGCAAATATAACCTAATGTACTCAAGGACATAATATGAAATATGCACACCATGGTAGCTCATAGTAGCAATTTATATGTGGCATATTCTAGAATTCGGAGTTCGGGCGATTGATGGATCTTTTTAAGAGTTATCATAAATCCATTTTTGAAGACCAATAGTTTAAATTCAGTGTTCACAAACAAAATATCTTTCCTTTATTGTTAGGGCGCTTCCCATCCATAACTTTAATTTTGTGTTACTGTCAATCAACCTAAGAGGAAATCTTTCATTATTGTATATTCCTGAATGGACAATAAGCTTTATGAGCTTACTTATCATATTCTTATCATATCCTTACTTGACCTAAAAAGTTGGTTGTATATGTCCGTGAAAACTGAGCTATTTAAAATGTATTCTCATCAATTTATTGACCTAGTATCTAAACTCTCATGGATTCAATTTTCTTAAATTAGCATTACAATTAACGTAATAACCGATATTATTTAAATATAAGTAAAACTGTCCCATACAATAATAGGTAATGAAATTCTCATTGATTTTATAATTAAATTTAATCCTGAAAGTTTACGAGTGAAATTCATGTTTTCAGATCTAGTTTTCTACCTATTTATTTTATAAGCAAAGATGAATAGTAACTAGCAGTAGAATCCAGGACGCGTGTTTCATCCTATCTGGGACACGTCAAATGAATGTATCTGCATCTCATAGTTGATGTTCACTCTGGCACTCAAAGCCAGTACCGATCGTTTCAAACGCCATCACGTTATCCATTCCACTACTGAGCTCTGATAGCCATCTGCTTGTGCAATGGGGTGAAGTTTAAATTCACTTGATATTGTTTTACTTGGATCTTTCGATTGATATTTAATACTGCAATTGATCATTGTGTTGTTGGCATATGTGCATACTGTGTGTATTGCCTCGATATCGCTTTAATTCACAAGCGTGGATTCCACTGTTAGCCACTATAGATCTTTGCTTGTATACATTTAAACCTGAAAGCATATCCAATAATTTATATTATGAATTGATTGATGAAAACATTTCACATATATTGTATTTGATTTATCTTATTTAATGAAATGAACAATTGATAATCTAATGACAACATTGAAGTATGAAACATCATCTAACAAACTATTGCCCTTCTTGAATTACTAAGCTAGAATTATCCGGTAAAACATTCCTATGAAACATCAAGTTAAGTATTCACATAGTGTTAATTGTAATAATGAGATACGAAAATAAGCAAACAGATTAAAAGATAAAAAGGAATGAAGAAATTTTTTCAAGCTAAAACTAATAAAATTTTCAAAATCGATTTTATTTCGGCGGCATCTCATCAATTACAAACAACAAATCATTTTACATATTCAAGACAGTATTGTCAAGAGTAAACATCATTAAAAACCGTAACAGGACATGAATGAAGCTAATTAACATAATGTTTAAGATTGTTGAGTTTTTATCTGCCAAACAAAAACTGACCTTTTAAAGAAAGGGAGTACTGTTACAAATAGTTATCAAGAGATAAGAAACATTTACCCAAATGTAATCAAGCTATTTAGTTTATGAAAATTTAAAATGATAGGTGGGTTTTAGTGAACTGATTAAAAGCTATGAATGAATTCTGTAATAACTAAAGTTGAATTACCACAGACACTTTTATCCTGTCATCAGAAAAGCATCACCTTTGTAGAAGTTCATTTCTGCAAAACTTCACCTCTTGTTAATTTCTGGAGTATAACAAAACTAAATCAATTTATCTTATTCTGAAATGTATCTGATGCTTATTATTGGATTTATTACCTCTCACTGTTGTATCTGTAAAATAGAACGAAGTGATTGTGCTGGTTTGAAAGTAGTGATGATTTCAAAAGACTCTAGAATTTTATGATAGTTTGGGAGATATTTTCACTCACTATAGGACAATCTAGTTCATGGTTTCTGTAGTAGGTTCTTTGACGTTATATTAATTAAGTAGACATCTTTAAATGCTTGGATAGTCATTCTAATAGAATGCAAACAGAAGATGAGCTTCCTCAATTTTCCATGTTGCGAAAGCTCTACAGTAATTTTTGAGTCTCCTTAATTTTATTTGGACACAACTCCTTTTGTGTGTTGTTGAGGTTTTATTTTTGTAGTTTATTGTTTTAACTGTATGACTTAGTTTTCTAAATACTTATGTTTCTAAAACGTTCAAGAATGTGACTTCAGGTTGTATTTCCTTTTGTCCTGTAAATTTCTTACCGTTCAAAATGTTGCTAGTCAACTTGCGAATATCTTCAAATTTATCTCAATTTAGGATAATGAATGCTTTATCCACAGAATATATCCAAATCTTTGAATAAAGATTTGAGTATTTGTATCACAACTGCGATTACTTTTCAATGAAAAGAATAACCTTAGACGTGATTTGATCCTTCTGTAAATTCGACTGTAGAATTAAAATTAAAAAAATAAAGATATGTGGGTTTTAACAGAATAAGTCTTTCCTAGGGTACTTCATCAAGTTTTCCTGGCTGCCGTTTCATCCTATTATAGGACTCCCTAACAGTACGAATCCACAATCCCACCCCTTGAGATTCAGACCTAAGACCTACAGATCTCGCTCACGAACACTTGAATGCCGGCTCAATGATCTAGAGATTAAGTAGCCAAAGGTCCTGGGCTCGAATTCCATGAGTGGGATCGTCGATACGCATTCCTGAGGTGTCCTACAATAAGACAAAATGGCCTTCCAGTACTTCCAGGTTTTCCATGGTGATCTAGCTTTAAATAACTCATGAATGCAATGATTAAATCCTTCTAATCATTAAGACTGGATAGTTTAACTAATTAAAAATCTAATTCTTTTTTAAGCAACCATTGAATTCTCTTTATAACTTTCATTATGATACTTCATAAAGAAAATAAAACAGATGAAACAATCTAAATCTTACGATTAATATCTATGAAAAAAAACTAGAGAATTATTTATAAAGCCAAAATTGAGGTCATTTATTGAACGTTCAACTGACGAGTAAATAATGAAGGTCGTTGAAAATGAACTGAAATAATAATAATAATAATAATAATAAAGAATAATACTCATATTTCAAACATTATTATTTTCTTCATCAAAAGATTATAATCAATTCAAGTATTAAAAATAATAATCATTAAACTATAGAAAAGATTTAGTTAAGAAAAAAATAACAAAAATAAAAAATAAAAAAGATTTTGATAATAAAATATAAAACGATATACCCTTTTAGTATTAAAGAGATTGAATTTCATATATTTGCAAAAAAAAAACAGAAAGAAAAACAAATAAATAAATAAAAAATAAAAAAATTAACTATGACCATGTGATTTTTTACAACTTAATTTACATTCATTTTCTTTTTAAGGTCATTAATATGCTTGAACAGAAATATTTGTGAAACTTTAAAACTGTTGAAGCGTACACATATAAAATTCTGTTTATTATTATTATTATTTGTTTCATCGATAATTATGATTAGAATAAAATTTTTGTAGAGATTATATAGTATGGGATACAAGTATATCCAGATGACAAGTTTTAAATAAAGCGAAATACACGTCCTGGATTCCTATGTTAGCTATTACCCATCTTTGTTTAAAAAGCTTATGACTTAAAGGTATATCGAGGTAATCCGCACAGAATGCATATATGCTAACAAGAGATTGATCGATTGTACTCCTATCTAATAATGGGAAAAAACAAATAAAATAACACGTAGTGAAGTATATAGTAATTTTGATAGTCATGAGTCAGTTTAAGCTAAACCATCAATTAGACCTGGAAGTACTGGGCGGCCATTTTGTCCTAGTATGGGACTGTTTAACAATGTACATCTACGATCCCACATGTTGGACTCGAACCCAGGATCCTTGGTCTTGAGTACGAACTTTTAACCTGTAGACCACTGAACTGTGATCAAACAGTGTTAATGTCTAAATTCATTTATAATTGTTAACATGAAAAGATCGTAAATCCTGTCGTATCCATAATGACTATTTGTATTTATTGAAATTTAACTTGCCAATATACTAGATATTTAAGAAATCTGTTATATCTAGAGGTTAGATATATACCGGTCATAATATAGCGCGTACTACTCAATCACTCGAACGCGAGAACCCACCAAGTAGAAAATGAGAAGACAGAAGACAAGTGAAAGAATGTTTTTCTAAACAGCGTCAAATATGGTACAAAACTCTCAGGTATTTACGAAATCATCATTATAATCATCCAATCCGCATACAAGGGGTTCATAGAATTTGTTCAATAGGAAAGCTACACGTAGAGATTCTAGGATATTCTTCCAAAAAATGATTGAATGGAATATCTTCGACTCTTTATGAGCTTCTTAAATCCTTCTCGAGTTCATACATGGGCCGTCCTCACAAAACAATTGAACTTAAAAATTATTCTTTTATAGTGTTAATTTATTGTTTGTATGTAAACTAAATTTATTCATTTACGTTTTGTCCTTTATTTAAGCATACAATTACGAGAAATAGATATTACAACTAATAACTGGATAATGAAATTATAACTCTATAATCTTTACTATTAAACTACTATGTGACAATTCACGTGGTGTTGTTGTTTTACTTGTATCTTCCCATTGTTATTTAATAATGCAGTTAATCAGTCTCATGTTGATATATGTGCATCCTATGCGGATTACCTTGATTCAGTCTTCAGTCAAAAGCTTTTTAAGCAAAGATGGATAGTGGCTAGCAGTGGAATCCAAGACTCGCATTTCGTCTTATTCGGTACTCGTCAGCTGGATGTACCTGCACTTCAGAGTTGATGTTTACACCGGGACTGCTAACCACTATTCATCTTTGATTTAAAATAGTATGTAACAAGTTCATATTGAAACCTAGTATATTTGTATCAAAAATAATTAATTAAATGAAATCAATTTTTCACTCATTCATTCTTCAATATTTACTGAAATAAATAAATTGTTCTTTACATGTGAATAGTGAATAAGTTCAGTGAAAGTCACATGAAAATTAATTTATTAGGAAAATTTCACCCTTTTTTGATTTATTTAAACATAAACAGAAGAATAATCTTTCATTCTACAAAAATAATATGCATCATTTATTTTAATTCTCATAGATATGCCTGTTTTGAATTAGAAAATAGGTCAGGACAACCAAATGTATTTGAACACAAACTAACAAAATATCTTAGTAAAATCTCAGAACCATACAGTAAATATTTAATTTGCAAAATGTTAATCAATCGATCGTCTCAGACTTAATTGTTCATTCGTTCCTACACTAATCACTCCCTGTTCTCGTTCTCTTCTCTTCAATCTTCTTAACCTTCTGCTGCTAGGCATTTCACTTTCGATTGATTATACATATTACTTATATTAGTCAATATCAGTAGCACACACCACATGAAAACTAACTGTCTCTTACAGATACATATTAATAAAGGTCCCTATTTTTTGTATCAAATTAAAATAAAGTTCAATTCTACGTGTATTATAAGTCACAAAGTGTTTGTATCATAGTTCTGTATAGTGTTGTAGAATACCTTCATTGTAGAAAATGTTCCTTTGTTATGAAAGCATGGTTTTTGATAATAAATATCAGATAAACAAAATTTTTCAATATATCTAGATGATTCTTTACAAGTTTTCTGTATGGTTGGGTTATTGGCAAGTTCCATATATCCCATAAACTAATCAACAATATTGTAATGATCATAACTTATGTCTATCTTTGTTTTGACGTTTAGATCATAACTTCTGTCTTTGATCATGAAAATAATAACATTAATAATAATAATAATAACAACAGTAATAATGGTAATAATAATAATATGAACTTATCATAAGTATTCAGAATGACACCTATATTAAAATCTGATTTATGTAAAATATTCTAACTAAATAAGAATATAAATGTAAGTGAAGCTGTTAACGACAGAATATAAATTTCTATGACAATCATCAATTTAAAATACAAACAATTTTACACTAATTCATGTACTGGATAATGCATATAGCTACAAAGGACAATTCTATCGATAAGTCTCTTAGTTATAGAAAAAGATAAATAGTGTCTAGAAGTGGAATCCAGGACGTGCGTTGCTCTCTATTCGGGACTCGTCAGCTGTATGTACCTGCATCCCAGTGTCGAATTTCACTCTGGGACTCAAACCTAACACCGATCGCTTCAAACTACAAAGCATTACTCAGCCCTTAATAGGATGAAACACGCATCCTGAATTACACTGGTAGCTATCACCCATCTTTGTTTATAATGCTTGTGAATTAAAGCAATATCGAGGCAGTGCGCACGGTATGCACATACGCCAATAAGATACTGATCAATTGCAGTATTAAACATCAATGAGAAGAAACAAGTAAACAATACCAAGTGAAATTAATCTCTTAGTTATATTTTCATTAACAGTAAAATAATATATTTTTTGTACACAATCAGTAATTCCATATATTATTGTTCATTTCAAGTACTCTGTCAATTTAATTGTCTTCTAAGACTGGAAGAATTTAAGCAACTGTTCCATCACTGTCAAAGAATAACCAATAAATCATCCATTAGCAAATGCAGAAATCTTAAATACAAATTCTAGGTTTTGTGTATTGGGCTTGTTATGATGATTTTTCCGTGATATATATATATGTATAACTGTCCCTAATTGTCTTCTGGTCATATCTGTGTAGTTGACTTTTGGGCATTGATTACATGGCGAACTTTGACGGCCTGCTTAAATATCTGGGATGTCTTTTCCTGTCATCTAGATATTTTAACAAGTTATCTATCTAGTACTTCCAGGTTTTCAATGATGGTCTAGTTTAGATCGACTCATGAATTCAAGTATTAAAATGTTCTGTTTTTTTGTTTATTTTAACACATCATTGTGTTTATTATTCGCATAACCTATTCAGGTGCGTTTATGAAAAATGTACGATTGTTCTCTGTACAAGTCACAAAAAGTATAGTCCGAGGCATCGTGGTAGCTGGCAATATGAATTGAAAAGAATAAACATAATTCAAAGGTCGATTTGTAATCTGTGAGCATATAACTAGCGATTAATTAAATATTCGTCGTCAGCATCGATCAATAAATAAGAAAAAGAAACTTACTGAAATACTTTTTATCCTTCTTTATTAATTTTTAATGCTTTTTTTTGTTTATCAATTTTAAACAAAATATCCTATTGAACAACTGAAAGCTTGTTCAGAATGCTCTTGTTTTAACAGACAGATATTGTTGTTTATCACATACACGGACACACACAGAGACACGAATTTTTTTCCACAGATCGACTTTAGTTTTTCATTCGTTTGATATAGAAATATATTTTGAAAAATAAAGAATTACGTGTAAAACATAGTGACTGATTGAAATTACACTAGCAGTAAAACACAAATATAAAGATTTACACAGAAGTGTATAGTCGTTTTAGTTCATTATAGTGAACTGATCAAAACTGACAAATTATTCACTAAAGAATTCTCAAGATAGTGCTGTGAATATGTTGCTTAAACTTAGTTTAATATTTGAAATAGAAATTTAATCATAAAGTTTATATAACAATTTAATTATGGCTTTAAGCTTGTTTGAAATATGCTATTATTAGTGAGTCGAATAACCAAAGACAGAAAAACGCAAATAGAAAACACTCTTTATATCAACGTTTTTATATTGATAAGGTTTCACATGGTTACATAGTGAGTTCTGTGACTGGAGTAATGATCAAAACAGAACATACATCAATAAATATCACTAGTAGAATTATTTACCTAAGGAATACAATGTACATAATACTGATAATAAGTATATTTTTGTTATATCCTAATGAGTATAAAAATTGTACTTTTGACGTTTCCTGACTTAATGTAAAACACTTCATCAGAGTACATTTATTTACTATGAAGTGTTTTACATTGAGTCACAAAACGTCAAAAGTACAATTTTTATACTCATTAGAATATAACAAAAATATATTTATTATCAAAATTTTATCCAATGCTCAATTTATTTTAAACTAACAAGTTCAGCCTTGACATCGATACCTATAAATATAGAGTATTGTTTGTCCTTATGAAGATAACAATTAGTCTTAGTTCCAACAATCCATTCAAACAGTTATGTGTACTAACACAGTTATTTTGCTTTGTTAAATAAATTAACAGATAATTATTTGTCAGAAAGAGGAAGTTGGGATTTCCACAACCATAGTAAACTCAAAAGTGACTCATTGTTACAGTATACCGCTCATGATTTCAGCAGAATTTATAGAAAAACTTTTTCCAAAACTCTATTATTGAATCCTTTTGTTCGCAATGAACTCAACCTTCTATTGGGATTATTCAAAACCACTTATAATTAGGAAACAGAAAATCACTCGTCACGTTTATTCATATCGAGCTGGTTAATGATATCTACTTTAATTATAACATGATATCAAATAATAAAAAAATACCATCATTTATTTATTTTAAATACGTATTTGGATCGGTGAAGTCATTCTAAATAATCTGTATCTACCTAACGATAAGCATCAAAACATAAATCAGAGACTATTTGATTATAAAACTCAACCGCTCAACATTGTAATTTACGCCAAAGTTAAATATTAAACTTCCCCACGAAAACCCGTTGAAAACAATACAACCACACTCCATAACCAATATACGTTTTAACTTAGTCAAGAAAAGTACATAAAATTTTTGATAAATAATCCATTACCATTTCAATCAAAATTCTGGGTTATTTCATCTGTGCTTCAATGATCGTTTTCTTGTTCTTTTACAAATTACTACATGCGTTTTTACAAATTGTTTAGATCATCAACTACACTGTGGTTACCTTACCGAACGTGATCCATTTTTACTGGCTGTTGTCAAAGATGATATACAAACATATGGAATTAGTCAATATCGTGCAATTTTATGGAGAAAAACAGTGAGTATTAACTGCCTATTTTAGTAACTTTGTGTTGATTATGTATAGGTCCATGGTTGTCTTCATTGTGTGCCATGTCAACATCGTGATCTAAAGAACGATAGTAATATTATATGTGGACACTGATGAAAATCTTTAAAGTAGGATGAAACAGTTGACTGACTCTTTTATTTTTCGATATCAGTTTGTAATTGAAATTCTTAAGTTCATAATTACTTGTTTCAATAATATCAAGTAGAAACGAGAGGTATGTGTGCTGACTATAAGATCTCACTGTGAATTTCGTGTTACGTAAGTGAACACGGAGTGCCGTAAAGAATTAAGTACTTTCATACTGAGTTACTAAGCTTTGCATTAGATTACTAAATTTCCATTTATTTATCGATCTGCCCCAAATGAACTGTTTATCTTCGAAAGTGAAAAACGTCGAGTTAGTTTGTTAAGCAAATTTATCATTTTTAAGTGATTGATATAATTTTAATTACTGATTCCTGGTTAGGTGCTCATCATGTAGCGAAATTGATCAACTGACCGTTCAATTAACTATGAAGCTTTCAATTGAGTCTTATGGCCAGGAAGCTTTTGTTGCATAAATTACTGTGTAGTAATGTAAAAATCTGAGCAAATACTTAGTAATGGTTTGTATTAGGCTGCATAAGAAATTCTGTTTTTTTTCTCTCAAACAACTATTTTCTTAGATTCCGCATTAACGATAATTATTTTCTTCTTGGTTTGATAGGGTAGTCAAAAATTATGTATATCATATAATCCGACAAATGCATTGACCGCAAAAAAGGTATTAAAGTAAGTATGAAGATTGATTTCGATTGTAAAATAATAAAATGCACACATCGTTTCCTCGTAAAGTTAAGTTTTAAATGGTAGATGTTTCGATGATTATCTATTCTTCATAAACAAATCATGAATAAATTCGTGAGACACTAACTAAGCAGTGGCTAATAAAGTTCTGCCCTAGTGAGGTTGATGAAGGTCATAACACTTAGGAGAAATGATCAAAACTGTCGTATTACGAAAAGTCAGTAAGTAACCTTCAAATGCATTGATAATATAAGAAAACAGTGCAAAGAGAACTCGTCTTCACAGTTGAATTCACGAATTGATCTAATCTGGACAATCATTAAAAACCTGGAAACACTGGACGGCCGTTTTGTCCTATTATGAGATCTCTTAGCAGTGAGCATCCTGCTCAGTGGTCTAGAAGTTACGCGTTCGCACGCAAGACCAGAATCCTGGGTTCGAGTCACGCGTGCAGGTTTGTGGATGTGCACTTCTGAAGAGTCCCATTCTAGGGAGAAACGACTATCTAGTACTTCCATGTATTCAATGGTTGTCTAGCATAGATCGACTCGTGAATTCGACTATTAAAATACTACAATCTTTATAAATGCCAATACTAATTCTTCTTTACGTTTAAAATCATTAGTTTGATCAATTCATGTCAGATTATTGCCAACCTATTTTTATGTATTCCGTAAAAATTTTTATATTATATCCGAAAACGATCTTTCTCAAACTTATAAAACTATCACTTAAAATGCATTTTTCATACTTTCACCCTCCTTATTTGTGTATGACAGTCACTGTCAACGAAGAGGAGGGGTTAGATGGATAATTTTTGAACTTAGATAATTCAGAAGGTCGACAGAAATCAGCGCACCAGTAGACTCGACATTTCGATACGGCCCGAACGGTGACAGAGACCGCAGTACTGCGAGCGGAACAACGGCTAGTACGATTTATTTAAGGGGTGATGATTGTGGTGTATGGTACTTATACGGACAGATTTAAGTAGTGCATATCGTGAATTAGAAGTAGGGTTCTTACTGTCAGAAGAGGAACTTGAAGAGAAGATAAAGACAAACCAGATGAATTCGAGCAGCAACAAGTAATAAAAAACAATGAAGTTTGTAAGGGACACTTCATTGAAGATGTGCAAATGGTATATTTAAAATATAGTTTTCATTTTTCATAAATGCACTGTCTAATTTTTCATAATGCAGTGGATTTATCGTACCCTTGTCTTTGTTCATTTCACTATCACTGTTAGCAACGAGCTTAGAACAAGTAGATGATTTGTTTAAATTAGGTATCCATTACTATGATATTCCGTATATGTTATTATCAGTTTAATATTTCCTAGCGGTACTGACAAACACCAAGCAACTTTACAAAACATATAAAATCTCAACTTAACAATATATTCTAATCATTCACATTTTAATAAGTGAATAAAGTATTTTTAGTTGGTTAGATTTTGTTATTTGACAATATGTTAGCGACCTTTTAACTTGGTAAATGCTCATTAGGCTGTTAAATTCAGTTCCACTTGAATAAGGTTACAGTAATCTGGTAAACAAACCACAGAACCCAGGCCTGTTTATATTGATAGCGCACTATTATTATTAAGTAAAAAACCAAAGCACGAATATTACATAGTATGTTATGTAATTTAACCATTCAACAAGTTAATTATTAAATGTTGCTTTTTTTTACCGATGTTATAAAAATGTTTTCTTTCAATTCATGAATCAATATTTTAAGTTACAGAATGTTGGTTTCAAAAGATTTTGTACGTGCTTATTTCCTAAGTTATTTATTTTTTTTAATCTTTAACAGCTTTTTTGATATTCATCGGGTAGAGAAAGGACCACGTGGAATATTGAATTTTGAAGCACAAAAAGATGCACTTACTTTAGAAGAACAAGAAGTAAGGACCAATCTCATTTACTAATTACTGAATTTATAGATTTCCATTTTATTATTTATCAATTATATATTAGAATACGTTTAGTTTTAAAACATAATCAACTCTATGAATGACACTTTTATAAACAATCAAATGAAGATGCTGTAAAAAGCCTTTTTGTGACCCGAGATCTGACTCTAAGTAGATCGTTTGTTGCTTGTTATCGAAATATACATATCACCAATCCTCAAATACAATTATCAACTTAAATCGCGTTAATGAACAACAGAATTAAATAAGTCAAATACGAGAATGAAGTGTTGAATACGCATTTTCTGTACAATCGTTGATCAGAAAAGATAATCAGAAAGACGGAGCAAAGAAATGGAGAGAGAGAAGCGAAACTAAATGACGCGCAGAGGATAAGAGTGAGCCAACTCAATTTAGTCAAGCGTGAATCGATATTTATAGTCAAACAAAATAATTTACGGACTAGAGACGAGTAAGATAAGAAATGCACACATATACGCTCATCTAAAACCAGTCAGTGTTGATAAGTATGTAGTATACAAGGGGAAAATGTAGCTTGAGATAAATGGATAAATTGGTTTGTCCAGAAGCTAGAATAACCCATGTAGGTTCGGCATAGGGCCATCCACTACAGTATGTCCTGTAGGTGTACTTTTTATTCTACTGACGATAAAATAAGTGTGCTTCAAAATATTACAAAAATTCTTTTGAAGGAAATGATTTTGTTCACAGCCGTTGAACTATTTCGGCCGTTAGGCATGTCTTCACCTTATTGTATTTCCGGTTTATTGACACAATGTTCTGTGACAAACAACACGCTTTTTTATAATCCAGTCATGCTGGATTATGTGATGAAAATTTTACATCATTTGAAGAAACTTTTCATCATGAAATAACATCTGATATAGAACTAAGGAAAACGAGGGATTACTAGACAGGATTTCATATTGAGTTTTTTGGATTTTCGACCATTTTTTATAGTGGTTCAACACAAGATCTAGCATATGACGGTTACGTGATGGTGGTATTAAGAATGTGGCACTGTCAAAATTAAACTGCAATTGAGAAGTTTTAAAAAAATAATTTAGGGTTCTAAGAGTACCAACTTGTATTGCTTATTACTAGATATTTGAATTTTGTATAGTTTCTGCCGATGAGTTAAAAACAAGGACAAAATTATTGTCTAATTCACTTTATCATTCATTGGTATACCAGTTACTCGACATTTATTTTTAGTGTTTATATACTCAGTTTTATACCGAATATTCAGAATAAGATATACCCATACCAATGGGACGAAATGCGAATCCGTCATCAGCAGTTGGTACTTGAATAATTTGTCCACTTTACCAAATCTCTGTATTGATTACATCATTTCAATCATTAATTAAACATTAAAACATATGATAAGGATATTTCAAAAATCAGAACATGATTATCCAAGCTATTTTCTGTTGGGAATGTATCTAGTTAAAACTGCCTTTTTGAAGACTGGTTAGGTTATCAATAACCCTCCTCTAAGTTTATCAGACACTGAACAGTTGTCTTAATGTCTTCTAAGTTACCATGAGACTAAATCCATATTATTTCTTTCCTATTGAGACATTCACTACCATGAGATTTTGACTACTACTTTAATTCTAGAAGTTTCCTAATGAACTACAGTTCATAATAACGTATGGTAAATTTTTTTTATTATAAAAGTCATTAATATAATTTTAGTTGTCAACCATTTTGGTATGACAATTAATGACTTTTATTAGACCAAAGATAAACATATCAACTCTAAAGTGATTAATATTGATAAAAATATGATATTCTTTCTAATTTTTTGAGGTCAACTTGAAGTGAAAAACAGTAAAAGACAAACTAAATCGTAAATGGATATACATATGACTTATTAATTTAATTTATCATTCTAATCAAACATCTTAACTCAATAACCCATTGTTATCTACTGATTCATGTTTAAGAGTCTATTTATTTGAATAACTCGAAGGTTAAGAAGTACAATTTTTCAAGATTACAAAAACTAAGACCTATTTTAAATGATAAAATATGATTTAAAAGAAAATTAATTTGTCTAACCAATTGTTTAATCTTATGAATATTTATGAAATGTTTTAAAGGTGGTAAGAATTACAGATTGACATTAGTTGTCGTATTACTGAAAATGAAGAAATAAATAGTTATTATCAGAAGGAATTGTGTGGAGATTTTGGAAATTTCATTGGTTGAAATCATGAATCCATTGAAGCTAGACCACCATGGAAAACCTGGAAGCAATGGACGGCCGTTTCGTCCTAGTATGGGACTCCTCAGCAGTGTGCATTCACGCTCCTGGGTTCGAATCTCGCGAGGAGCGGGATTGTGGATGCGCACTGCTGAGGAGTCCCTTACTAGGACGAAACGACCGTCCAGTGCTTTCAGGTTTTCCATGGTGGTCTAGCTTCAATGGATTCATGATTTCAACAAGTGAAATAAATAGTTGTTTATTTCTAGTATCCCAAAATATGATCTAACAATTGAACAGTCAACGTGATGGCAGAAAATTCTGCGTCCAATACTTTATGAGGTTGTAAGTGGACAATGCTGAGAATCTCCAAACTAGAAGAAAATATCTGTTCATTACTTCCTCGTTTACAATTGTACCCTACGTGATGAGATGTTTCTTTTTGAAGATTTTATTTTCAAAATCGATGAAAGTTCATTTATATTAAGAAAGTGATGTGATAAAAATCAATATTCTTAATGATAGTATCATAGCAATATAAGGTTTTCTTTGACGTTGACTATGTTACCCCTTCGATGGAGAATCCTAGTGAACGGCCTCTGCTCTTCCACGAAGTATCATAGGAGTAAGTAAGTCAGTACTAATATTCAAAGGATATTGACTTTTTCTGACATTTAACGTCCTAGCATCTCAAATTAATGGAAAACAAAACATTTTATTTCATTACCTTCTATTATTTTCTTTACAAAGGGTTCAGTAAATTTTAAATTTGGAGTACTTTATTGCGTTGAAGGTCAAACATCAGATCAAGAAATGTATAACAACGGTTAGTATTTTGTGAATTTTATCATTCAAAATTCTGAATAATTCTCAAAATAATTGAATAAAATTGTTTTTAGGCCATGATTAAGATTCCTCTAGGGATATATACTATTCATTCAGTTTCCTCATTCGAAGGATATAGGAAATCAGTTATAATTAGTAATTGTATATTCTTAATCTAGATTTACCAAAAATTATAAATCTTGTGTTATCTGATAACTGAAGTTCTTATTATTTCATTAATAAAATCACATTTTACATGAGTGTATCTTATATGACTTGAATCACTCAGTGAACATAGAATTGCATATTATATGTGATTGTGCTTCAGTCTCATAATGCTAAATATACTTTACAGTAATTCTTCTAATTTACAAATTATCACTGAAGTTTTTCACAATTAGTAATCAATTATTTTCTTCTTCTTTGAACTAACAATCTAGATGACAGAAGATAGACTAAACTTGTTAAAACTTATGACTATATCATACTGAAACCTTTCAGCAGACATTTTTCATTTATTAAATGCCAAATAGGAATTAAGCCTTAAAAAGTATAACTTAGTATGGAAGTGGGACTAAAACAGAAGCAAGAAAGAAAATTAAATGAGAAATAATACTTTCTCATTAGGCATTCATTCTTTTTTTCATAAGAGATTTAGATAACATCTTTCACTGGAAGGAAACTGTAGCACTACCATTCATTCTCAACATGACGTTATCATTTCAAACACTTAGACATTTTTGTAGTCGGTTTTGTCTGGAATGACAAAAAAGGCCTTATAATTTACCAACATGGTTCGAATAAACAAAACTTTATTCCCTAACCCATTCATCTTCGTCATACGTTTCAAAATTATATGAGAGTAACACGCTTATCGTTACTTCTAAATGGATGAATTTAGCAATGCTTCAGCTTTCTGCAGCAGGAAAACTGTTACCACGACTATCTTCTTGAGCATATATTTTGTCGACAAGCACCTGATACGGACTACCAGTGAATTATACCATAGGAGAGAGAGAAACTCGAATAGTGGACAATAAGTTGTACAACTAATGATCACGGATTTTCACTGAAGGATTTTTAATTTTTTTACCATTTCATAAAAGTTGAAAAGATAAATTGCTATGAAGAATAAGTGAACCGAGAAATTGGACAATGATGTCAACTGCAAACAAGAATCAAGTCGATGATTGCTGTAGTTCATTATTATATTTTGCCAATTTCGCTATGTCACTGTATTTTTTGAAACTGGGAAAGAATTTTTCAAACGATGTAGGGATTATGAATTGATTTATTTAATCTGGTTACAATGAGACTAAAAGAATTATTCGTATTATAATGCAATTATTTATAGGCAGTGTGATGGTTAGTCATTACATCTTTGAGTACAACTGTTATAATTCTCTATAATTACAACCCAGCTATTCCTATTACTTAGTATTCTTGAACATTTGACAAGCCCTCAAATCAGAACACGGTCGGACAGAAAGGAAATTACATTTCAAATAACAAAGGTAGACGGAAGTAAGAAGCACACTAAGCAAAACGTCAGTATATTTGTAGATTTTGCATGAGAAAATTCTAGAGTATTCTCCAAGTATCGACTAACGCTGATTGGATAAAAATTAGCCAATCAGCGTGCATTAATGCAATCGGGTATAGAGCATGCTTTAATCCAATCTATATCCCACTAACAACACCATAATTCAAAGTCATACTCTAACTACTATAATCTTCATTTTTTTATTGATTTCAACGATCTTGAGTTAGGTAAAAAAATTTTCAGAAAAAAATAATAAATCCTATTTCTGATTAAAAATTCCAAGACAACAATTTATGGATTATAATTTTCAAGTTCTCCGATTATTTGCTGTTTTTTTGCGATAACGCTAATCATTCATTTTATTGATTATCCGGTAACAAAGAACACACCTAATAAGTAGTTTACTGTAAAATTCAGTCAAACTTTAATCTCGTCTCTTCCTTCTCATCTAATGTTTGTTGTATTTTTTTCTTTTTTTCTTCTGAAAACCATTAATAAATTATTTATTCATTAACATGTTACGTCATAAACATACTTCCCTTGAATAATATAAAGATGAATGAAATAACTAGTTTTATAAAACAATAAAAAAGTATTTCTATTTATTTAAGTGAATAACTAACAATATTACGTCATACACTGAAGTATGAAGATTTAAGACAAAAAAGAATAATGTTTATATTCAATATTACATCTATTTAATAGATATACAGTAAATGCCATCCGAGAATACATAAATCACAGAATAAATATTGACGAGTTATTGTTTTTTTTTCCAATCACTTTTTTATTGTGGGAGTTGATCACCTAGTAGTTCCCTAGTGAATTCACAGTTTTTCAACAGTAATACATCTTTCGTAACTTTTAGATCATTTGGGAAACGAGTTATACTACTAGTGCAATTACTCCACCCCCACCACCACTTCCTCCTGGTTGTGTTTTATGTCGAAGCTCAAATAATCTTATACACATGGGGTTTCCTAAATTCAATCACATGGTATCAAATGACGATGTGAACAATGTTTAGTGTTTTGACAAATGGTCATATTCCGACTTGATCGGTAAAATTCGATCAGTACTAAAGAAGAAGAAACAAATGTTATACTGAATACAGTTCAGCGACTAATCAATAGGAATATCACACAATAGCAGTGATACCTAGTTACACCACAAACTTTCTTTACAGCATTGTGGTCTCAATTTTCAAAATGTTATTATCTCGACGCTATTATCGTTATTATCGTCGGTCAGCGATGTCTACTCACACAAAAGAGTTGACCTCCTTAATGTGCATTTATAAATTCAGTTGCTTCTGTGAAGATAGCTATATCGGGCGTACAACCAGGCAACTTAACCAACAAATGAGTGAACATCTACCAGCTTGGTTTATAAACGGCCAGATAAAAACAGTACGCAGTTCAATCCTGGCACATCTTATTGATAGTGGTCATGCTGTAGATAAATCGAAATCCTTTCGAGTGATCTATCGTATACCTCCATCATTTCCCAATGGAGTTCGTTCCCGTCTCCTACATATAGCTGAAGCCATAGGAATTCGTACATTAAACCCCAATTTATGTGTACAGAAGAAATTCGTATAATTTATTAACTATCCGTAAATCTAAGTAGTCAGCTGTAATCATATAGAAGATACCCATTTCGTACAATTTTCATACTTATATCTGATTTATTACATGTTTATTATTTAAGAGACTACAAGTAATGGAATAGTGTGCACCACTTATGCTGACAAATATAGGTAGTATATAGATGCAATCGGAAATGAAATGCCTGGCAGCAAAAAATCGAATTGAATAGAACAAAATGAGAATAGAGGGGAATCAAAATAGTAACAGAATTAGAAGAATAATGGAGTATGTAAAGGATGATGTTATATTTAATGCATGATTTTCATATTTTACAAAGGCACTATTTGATTTTGTATTAAATAACAAATTGCTTCTCTCCACCGAGTCTTTGTTCACTGCAATGGTAGTAAGGAAGTCAGAAAATCTATCTATATTCAAAGTAGTCGATGTTTTTGATTTGTTTATTTGAAAAGTTCGTAGAAAGCGTATGACTGTACATACCATAGAAAGAGGTCAATAAAACAATTACTTTTTTCTGTTGAAAATATGTTTTAGTAAATCTAAACTTATAACTACTCAATATGTATTCTCATAATCAAGATAAACATTTTAAATTATCTTAATTAAAGAAAAAGGGAGTGAACAATTTGAACGTTTTATTGATCTTCTCGGGGAAAGAATTGGCTTAAAATCTTGGGATCGATTTAAAGGTGGCCTAGATACAAAATGTAAGTGATAAATTTTGTTTTGTTATTTTGATGAGAAGTAAGTCTCAATATATATATATAATGTTATTAATACATTAAATCAAGCTGCTATTCACTATGAGATTTTAACTCATGACAATAATTGTTATATAAAGAATTATCAGAAGTTTTGTGGAGATTTTAGTGATTTCAATAATTAAGATCATGAGTCATTTGAAGCTAGACCACCATGGAAAACTTAAAAGCACTGTACGGCCGTTTCGCCCTAGTACGGGATTCCTCAGCAGTGTGCATCCACGATCCTATCCCTCGTCAAATTCGAACTTAGGACCTATCAGTCTCGCGCGCGAGCGCTTAAGCATTAGACTATTCTCTTCAATTGACTCATGATTTCGAATATTGAAATTACTAAAATCTCCACAGAACCACTTCTGATAATAATCATCTGCTTACTATTGACTTCAAGAGGCAATTCCTGGAGTCGTAGTGAGAAGCCATGACCAGTGGAATTGAACCAGGTCTGTTGTGAGTTATCAGCTCACTGAAGACAATGGTGTGCGGTGGGGCGATTTCGTAGATTGGTTGACGTTAGATATTAACACCGTTAGATACCGGTCAGCTCAATGGTCTAATGGTTAAGTGCTCGCGCTCGAGATTGATGGGTAATGGGTTCGAATCTCTCGAGGCGGGATCGTGGATGCGCAATGCTGAGAAGTCCCATACTAGAACGAAACGGTCGTCCAGTTCTTCCAGGTTTTCCATAGTGGTCTAGCTTCAAATGACTCATGATCTCAACTATAAAAAGAATTTCCTATCAGTTACAATAATTCACAAATTTAAAACTGATAAACAGTGAAACTTTACTTTTATCTTTATGTTACTAAGCGGAAAAGACCAAACATCATTTATTCATTCTTACTCATATTAAAACGATTTAGGAAAGAAATTATTAGTTAGTTTGAAATTTAACTAAATAAACGCTTACAATAATGCTACTCAACGAGAGTATAAATATTGGGGCTTTCTTTATATTCAAAAGTCATTTTGAGTATAATAATAATATTCTATAGATGAGCATTGGTTGCAATTGCATGACGCCATGGCCCCCAAATGCCCTGGTATGGCCGAGAGCGGGGAGGGTTCGCCCTCCCTCTCGAAATACTCTCACACGGCCACGCGTATAGATGAGCATTGGTTGCAATTGCATGACGCCATGAAAATGGCGGGTCAAGTCTGTTGTGGGTCTGCGAAACGTCCCGCTTACAAGCACTGGGTTTTTTCTGGTTCCTTACAACTGATTGAAGCCCGTCGGTCTACTCCGGGTGACCGTGAGTTTGACCACAGACGAAGGATGTTACGTAATGAAATCGGGCAAAGCTTGCGTAAGGACCGAGAAGCCTGGTGATCGGAGCGTGTTAATGAGCTGGAAGCAGCAGCTGCATCTGGTAATTACCGGAAGCTCTTCCAACTCATCAGAGCTACTGGCAGCAAGAAGTCTAGTGTGAGCGAAACAATCTGCGAGGATGACGAAACGTCAATCACTAACATCCATCGACGTCTTGGACGATGGGCAGAGTTCTTCGAAGGGCAGTTCAACTGGCCTGCTGCTCCGGCAACGTCGGTCAGACTGTCCTGCACTCCATGGCCGGTGACGACTGATCCATCAAATGAGGCGGAAGTCCGCAATGAACTCCAACTCTTGAAACGCTATAAATCACCGGGCCCAGACGACTTACCTCCGGCTCTTTTTGAAGATGGTGGTGACTTTCTGACTAAAGGACTGACGACGTTGTTTACAAAGGTCTGGGAACTAGAGAGTGTACCAACGTCATGGAATGAGTCGATAGTTGTCCCTATCTTTAAAAAGGGTTCACATCGTTCCTGTAACAACTATCGGGGCATAAGTCTACTTCCGATTGCGTCCAAGCTATTGGCTTCCGTCATACTTCATAGGTTGTTCAAAACCCGAGAAAGATTGACTCGCGAGGAGCAGGCTGGGTTTCGTTCTGGATGAGGATGTATTGATCATATCTTCACCCTCCGCCAAGTGTTAGAACACCGCCATACTTACCAAAGGCCAACAATCGTAGTGTTTCTTGATATCAGGGCTGCCTTCGATTCGTTGGACAGAACTGTTCTCTGGGATTGTCTATTGAAGAAGGGTGTGCCTGAGAAGTTTATTAACATTCTAAAAGCTTTATACACAAACACCTCAGGCAGAGTGAGGGCATACAACCACCTTTCTCCACTATTCCATTCGAGCAGTGGGGTTAGGCAGGGTTGCCCAATCTCACAATTCCTCTTCAACTTTGCCATCGATGACATTCTGGAAACAGCTCTGACGGATGTAAGTAATGGTGGTGTGGATCTGTTGCCTGGAGAAAGACTTCTCGACCTTGAGTATGCGGATGATATTGTCTTACTGTGCGAGAATGCCCAAGCCATGCAATCCGCACTTAATCAGTTGGCAATCAGTGTCCGTAGGTATGGTATGTGCTTTGCACCTTCTAAGTGCAAAGTACTTCTACAAGACTGGCAGGATTCTAATCCTGTACTCACTCTGGATGGTGAGCAGATAGAAGTAGTCGAGAAGTTCGTGTTTCTAGGTAGCTGCATAAGTGCTGGTGGTGGCGTGAGTGATGAGATCAATGCACGTATAGTGAAAGCCAGAGCGGCTTATGCCAATCTGGGCCATCTTTGGCGCCTTCGTGATGTTAGTCTGGCTGTAAAAGGTCGGATCTACAACGCGACGGTGAGAGCAGTTTTGCTCTATGCTTGTGAAGCCTGGCCTCTCCGAGTTGAGGATGTTAGACGACTCTCTGTGTTCGATCATCGCTGTCTCCGAAGGATTGCTGGCATCCAGTGGCAACACCATGTCAGTAATGCAGAGGTTCGGCATCGAGTGTTCGGTCACAGAGACAATAATGAAATTGGTGTCACCATCTTGAAACACCGACTTCGGTGGCTTGGACATGTTTTACGAATGTCGTCCCAGAGAATTCCACGTCGTGCATTATTTGCCGACCCTGGGACTGGTTGGAAAAAGCGGAGAGGTGGTCAGTATATGACATGGTGTCGTGGTATGAAAGAAAGCTGCAAAGGGCTAGCTTCTGTTGGTCCTTCACAACTCCCTGGTTGGGGTCCGAGAGACGGTGTAACACAGTGGCTAGAGACGTTATCAGATATGGCTCAGAATAGAAGCCAGTGGCGATCCTGCTGTAACCTTCTTTTACTTTCCTCATAAAAAGTGGTTGTATCTTCCTTAATTGAAAGATCTCTTCTGATTGCACCTTTCCGTTTCCCCCACCATTGTTCTCTCTCTCTTCCTTTTTTTTATAATTCCCCGTGTCCATTACTTTTTTTTTCTTTTTTTCTTCTTTTTTTTCTCTTTTCTCCTTCTCTTCAAATTATCATTGTTTTGTGTGGCGCATATATATTTGGTGCCCCCCTGTACCAATATTTATGTGTTCAAATAAAATTTAAAAAAAAATATTATTGTATCATAGAGTTATTATAGTATAATGTTGTATGATATAGATTATAATATACATTCGTCGGTATGTATAATGAACTCAACTTTCCCAATAAACTAATTTCATATGTGAGCATGCTTATATTTCTCTTTAACTGATAGAGTCTATGAAATAATGAAAATAAATTTTAGAATAGTTTAACATTGTTTTTTACATTTTATTTATTGAAAAACTATTCACAATTGAATTTTGTTAATCTTATGTTTATATCAACTCTGGTTACTAATAATCTACTCAATAAATACAATTGTCACTTCATCTAATTCATCAGATATACTTAGTTGGAATTTATTGTCTATAGACTTTCATAAATGAGCATATGGATAAAAATCAGATAAAACTGCCCTTATAAATTATTAATATATTTTTTTCTGATAAGCTCAAATTTTTTTATTACATTTTGATTTATGATTCCAGCGAATACAACAGGTATTGATTCAGTATATACAATTTATGAAGGTCATGAAATAATGTTTCATATATCCACTTTACTACCATATTCAACAGAGAATCGACAACAGGTAAGTGTTAAGAGATCTATTCTTTTTACCAATTCATTTTACTGTGAATTACTAATAAAAGTTAATAAACAGTATAAAATGATGTTTTTTACACTATTCCTCACCTCATATGGTATTTTTAACTATGGAACAATAGTTTCACCATTATTAATGGTCACTTGGGGTAATAAGCATTCATATGTTTTTACATTCCATAAATATGGCATTTATCAAACATAATTTTATGACCAGACTGTGAACCACCTAAAGAATATATAACCTCTATTACGCCAGGAACAAAGTTTTTGAATCCAAGAACAGACTGGAAAAAAAATTCAATCATACTATGGTAATAACTAAAAATCTATTTTAAATTTAATTGTGATTCATAGACAAGAATAATTACTTCTTATTCAGTAAGAATCGTTACAATATAACAAAATATTTCACTAAGTATCAAATATTGTATATGGTAGATGTGAATATTGGATTCTGGCTGTTGAGCTTAATGTTCTACACGTAACTTGATATCCCTAAATAAGGATCTTAATGCTTCTCTAACTCATATGAGAACTGCCTTTTTATATTGTTTAATATATGATGCATCACAACGTGTTTTGTATGTCTTTTTTGCTTTGGATACATAATATGTTCATTGTTCAACTCCTATTCTAAAGAAGAATTTACACCATCATAGTTGTTTACCAAAACCATAGGAATATTTCAGCCCGTTCTTTTTGATCTTAACGAATGAGCGGTCCAGTAGATTATTTTTAGCTTGATCTCTGATCGAACTGAACTTCTAATCCCCGTGTTTCTACTTTTGTCTGAGTATAGTGTGCTTAATTGATCGACTATCAGTTCATTCTCTTAATAATAAGGTTATTAAATATATCTTACCTCTTTCTTACTGATAAACTTATTTAAAACAAAGATAACAATGATCAACTAATCGATGTCTAAAGTTAGAAAACACTAAAAATATCCGTTCTTTTTATTAATAAATATACAGTATGCGTTTTTTTTTCTCTAGATTGAACGAAAACGCCATATTGGGAATGATATAGTCAATATTATATTTGTTGATGGATGCCCACCTGGACAACAACCATCATGGACTCCATCTATGATGAGAACTCATTTTACTCGTATCCTTTTTTACACCAAAACGATGATGTAATCAAGATAAAGTATTTGTTTTTCAAAACAATTAAAGGTCATTTGATTACTATGCTTTGATAGACACACCTAACAATCATATCACAAGTTCATCATTCGTTTGCTCAAGTATATATTAAGATTAGATCATAAAATAATAACATGTTCAACACAATGCAAAAACAAGCAAAATAAACTTGGATCCCTCATTATCAATAACATTATAATGAACATGTTAAAAATGAATTAGATTTCAAAACAAAAATTAACCAGTAGACTTTGTGGTGGATCCCAGCAAAAAAAGAGCTTATTCAAGATATAACAATACGCAAAGTTACCAATAATATACCAAAAAATTTAACACTACAACCCTAAGTATCTGTCTGTGTATAAATCAAAAGGGTAACTAATGACAGTTACAAAATAAATGGTATATTAAACAACAAAATGATAACAGTTCTATTGTAATGAATGTTACTTGTAAGCTGCTCACTGGGATAACAACCACAAATGAGTTCACTTGATTACCGAATATTCCTCTGCACATGGTGACACAATAGCGTAATGAGAAAGAATAAATCCAATAGTATTATTTAATAATGATCCGGGCCAAAATCCAACATAGTGTGGGAAGGCTTGAAAAGATGTTATAGCAATTATTATAATCTTCAATCAAAGACCGTGACCAATAAAGCAGAAGAACAGACGGTGGAGATAGCATTTGTATTTCAACCAACGCGGTAGTATATCTATGTGTGTATATAACCAAACAATTATATTCGTTTTTTTCACCATTGGTACAGAGAAACAATAGATATTGAATATAAATGTGATTACATATGAAGTGTGACAAATCAGAGAAAGCAAAATGGTTTTCATTTTGTCTTTACAATAATCACTGAATATACATGTCACAATTACTCTTACCAAACGATCTGATCTTCTCTATCCTACTTAGCTGATAATTTAATTTTTAATAGTTTGTTTTCTTTGTATTATATAGGTATATGTTAAATTAATTGTTTAAATGAAACTACTTATTAGGAATATATTTTGATTGGTTAATTAAAACATCGTATTATATTTTCCTTGATGAATGAACTATTCAATTAACAAAAAAACCAACAACAACAGATATATTTGCTGTGGTAACATATGATAATGAAGCCAATGTTTATAGGTAACGAAATCATTTTCAATTCTATGATAATAATTTGGTTTTAGATTGAATATATTTGCTGAAGAATCAGTTCCATTTTTTGGACCACCACTTTATAATCCTCCAGAATTTAAAAATCCACAAGAATTTCGTGAATTTCTTTTGGTAAAATGTAAGAAATTTGGGGAGTACTTTTTTTAAAACGTTTACTTAGATATAATTATACATATTTGTTAATAAACTGCAAGCTGTAACAGTTTTATAAATTGTAATGGTTGAAGGTTTGATTAGATAGAATGAAATAGTGGATGATCTCTACTAATGCCGTTTATATATCCCATATATATGTATATATACTTGTGGTTCTTAGCAGTGTAGGGGTATATGAAATAATTTCAGAACGTTTTACTCTCCTTCAAAATATTTCTGTATTAAACATTCTAGATCCCTATTTGCTTATTGTTTTCCTATGTGAATGTTATTTTCCCTTTGAGTATGAACACTGTGACTGTAGAATTAGTTATAATATTAAATATGGCATAAATCGTCTTCTATTATTACCTGGTATTTTTGTTTTTAAAAATCAAATATTATCTCTCAAATTTTTCAAAGAAACAACCGTATTCATCTGAAACTATTCATATGGAGTCTTTACATATCAGTTTTTATTATAGTGTAGATCTGTCATATCTTACTTAGATCAACTATTGTTATAACTTGATAGAAACACTGTAGCAATCACTGATAGGGCTATTTGTTTGTGATTGTTAACAAATGTGTACTGTCGATTACTATGTTAGGGATGTATAACTTATTCTAAATTCTGGACAGGCTAATTTATTCATTCTTCTTGAGTCACGTTTTGACCTTGTTAATTATTCAGTTATCAACCCTGATTGTTTTTATATGAGTGTATGTGTGTGTACATTTTATCCTACTCATCACAGATTTGTAGCTTATTTTTGTGTGACCGTAAATATTGATTAACGCTTGATTAAATCGAGTTGGCTTACACGCCTTCTACATTGTGGATCGTTTCACTTCGCTCTCTTTTTGTTTCGTATTCCTGATTGTCTGTTCAAATCACTGAGTGCATGAAATATACATATTCAAAATCCATTCTCGTATTTGGCTTATTTAATTACGTTATATTCACTAACGAGGATTAAATCGATTATAACATACGAGAATAGTCAGGATATATATTTCGACAGCAATCGTTCAATACCGATCATTCATTCGATCTACTTGAATACACAAAAATCTGACCACTTCCCTTTGTATAACTAAACAAGAACTGATTCTGCTTCGTATAAATAATAGTTTACACTACACATTAAAAACTATGGATATCACAGAGATAAATTTACGATAGAATCAGCCACTCGTTCAAAATACCTAGAAGTACCACTGAGTTGTATGTGATTTACTTATCTGGACAATACGGTAATGTGAATCTATGGAACTAGACAGTAGTTAATTTAAATCAGCCACCAGTTAAATGCATGTTTAAAATTTGTGATGACAATAAATTTAACTTTACTAACTGACAACATAACAATTTACTGAGTTAAATATTTGGTTTTTTAAGACTTTCTTGTCTCCACATTTTGATTTGCGTAGGATTTCTTGTTGATAAGAATCCACCTCTTGATTCCTTCTTCTTGCAAAGCAGAACTGGATCATATTCCATCAAGTTTTTAGTCTTTAAATATTTATCAATTTTAGTATAAGGGACTTGACGAAAAATTGATCCGTCTTTTTATAAATGAATATGAGATATCAGTCTTCATCCCAAATCAATCTTTGTATATTTCTTGTTGATACTGTACGGATTTGTGCTTTTTATAAGTTAAGTTATATATAAACTGACGAACAAGAAAATACCATAAGTCCTTTGTTCTATTTAAAAAGGTTGAGGTACTGTGTCAACTCTTCTGGTAACTAAACTTGGTGATGGAAACATTTTTAATCTTCAAGATTTCCTATCATCCACCATTATGACATCGGGTTTCTAGTTGACTAAAGGTTTACATTTCCCTACGACATTCAGAAACAATAAGAATGATCTTCATTTTATACCCAACAAACGACTGATACAAATTTCATCATCAGTCAGTGACTGTATATTAGATATAAATATATTTCATTTATCGAAGTAAAGTTTGACTGTTTGCATGGATGACGTATTTTATTTGAAAGAATCAGATAATTATCATCGAATTCATCAGTAGTCTTAAACAACAGTAAGGAATACTGAAAATTAGTGACTGCTTGTCTAATATTTTTCCTAAAGCACTTACTACATTATAAAAGTTGAAATCAAACACTATATCTTCACTTGAACCAAAGTTTTCGAGGCGAGAATAAACTTTTGAACAACTGTCAGGTTCAGCCAATTAAATTTCAAATGAATTTTTCTTTCTTCCGTACCAATTGTTCAGTTTTACTGGCCATTTTGGATTGAAATTAAACTTGAAGGCAGATTTTTAAACTGTATTTATTTTTAAAAGATACAATATTGGTGATGAGGTAATTTTCAATAATACACTCACAACTGATGAAATCCACTTACTTATAAAAAACGAAGCTGATTGATAAAACTCAAAATAAAATAGGACCTTACACTACAAAGGATTTATTTATTGTTCAGATATTTACAACCATCACTCATCCGTACATTATAGGAAACCTGATACTAACTACTTGTTGTATGTAAATTATGTACCCTTATTTATGGTGGTTTGTTGATATTAAGGAAAGTAGAAATAGGAGAAAATGGTTTGATAAATAAATCAATAATGATTTTTTGATTGAGAACATGAATAGATGAATGTTAGATCACTATTGAAAACCTGGAAGCAATGGACGTCCGTGTCGTCCTAGTATGGGATTTCTCAATCCTCAACAATCTCCACAACCCCATACTGTCAATAATAATTGTTTAAATAAAGCCAAAACAAACATGGATGCAGAATAATATGAATTCATTATATTTCGTGGTTTTTCATCAACTGCTTACAGTTATATATGTATTAAAAGCTTACATTAAGGTAAGATATAGTGTGAAACAATCAACATAGATGAATAATAAGAATTAGAATCACAAAGGTTATTAGTAACAACTATATATATGCAGGATGGAGGTTGTTTGTTGTTAGAATAAAAAAACACAAGTAGGTGATGCATTAATTAAACGAGATTCAGAGACAGATAAGATAAATTATGTGATAATTTTAGAGGTTATGAAGGATGTACATAAGAATCCTGGAATTAAAAAACCGATAAGGCGGGTTACATAATAACTGAACAGGATTTGAAGAGTTCACATTGGGTGAATGGGAATGGATGGATGATGGGGTAGAGAAGATAATTATTCCGTAAGGCAAGACTATATCGCAAAATGAAAACTAACAAAATAAAGATAATGACAAGAATGGTTGATCAGGATGGTAATAGGTTGATTACTGTCTGTTTTTGGATGCATAAATCGGGTTGGGGTTTTTCATCACTATTGCTTCAGCAAAGCGAAGAGACGCTGTATTTGATTGCCTGCTAATAATTTTGAAAGTTTGAAGAATGTCAATGGTGTGCCGAGTGTCAAATAAATACCTAGATATTGCACTGTTAACAGCCATTGCCCCTCACAGTCTCAATTTCTTTGGAACATGCTCAGAAATGCAAACATGTACTCTTTTCTCAGTTCTATCAATGTATGTGCTTTGACACGTACATGAAAATTGGTAAATGCAGTTGAAGCTACTTAGAAAAGAGAAACTGTTAATTGTTGTTTGTTTGAGCGAGCAGTTTTTTTCACATAACATTGTCACTTTTGCTGATAGATAAGCCACTTTTAACACGGAATTTATCCTTTCGTTAATTATTCTGATGATTTCATTTCTTCTGAAGCTCAAAATTTAAGAAACAGATTTTTTTCAACTGTATCATATTTGGCTTTCGCATACTTCTCAATGAACTTCACCGGATACTTATTTTCACATAGTCAATTTGTAATGAGAATAAATTTATCTTCCAGGCACTGCTTTGAGCAAAGTTTTACGTATACTTTCATAAATAGTTCATACAATCTCATGTTTGTTCTGACTTTAATTAAATTTATAAAAAGAACTAATTGCATAATATAATTGTTTAGTTATTAGGTTGAAGGTATATTGCATGACATGAATATTATCTAATGCAAAGAAGTTATATCAATACCAAGGTTTTTTTTCCAAATTTAGTTCAATATCAACATGCCTATAAATATGTTATAAGTTTATGCCCTATATTTGTTTACAAAACTGAATGAAATGAATGTTTACAAATCATTTTGTTTATAACTGTTGTTCAATCAATTTTAAATAATAATAATAGTAATAATAATAATAATAGTAGCAATAATATTAATATTAATAATAATAATAATAGTAATAATAATAATAGACAATACGTTTAGTGGATTTTCTGAATGGATTTACAAAATTCCATTTCCTATTTTTTTAAAACCTTTTATTAAATAAATAATTATTAGATTCACCTGAGTAAAATATATATTTTTTTAGTGGAAATAATAATTACGAAGCTTTCTTTACCTCCACTTTTATCCTTTTCGTATCATCTCGAGTGGGTTGAGCTGAAGTATACTTCCATTGGGAGCAAAGATCTATTTTTGTTTAAAATGTAGGCAAGTAAACTTCATAAATTGGATAAGTTCCCATATTTAATTTTTAAATAATATAACACAGCTTTAAATATATATATATATATATATATATATTTATATCTTAGCTAAGTGTTAGTTTTCTTATTCTGTGCTCACGTTTTCCGTTTGACCTAGTTAATTTTATGTATACTTCATGGAACCGTGTTCAGTATCACAGTAACAAGTTCTTTAAACAAAAGAACCAATAGGAAATCAATCGATAGTTGTCTGTATATAAATGAAGCTTTTTATTGTAGTCATATATATATATATATATATATATATATATATATATATATATATATATATATATATATATATATATATATATATATATATATATATATATATATATATATAATTGCGTTATGGTACAATGGGTTCAGTTGATCTATATTTAATAAAACAAATATCAATTTTAAGGAAATCCCGTTAATGAATGATAACTGTTTCAACTTAACGGTAAAAATGTCAAACAACATAGTATTATGATCTTTGGTTAACTTACATATCATTTACATGACAGTAGACTTTCTTTTTCTTTATAGTACTTAAATGAACACTTAGTAATATTAGTTGATCATAAAAAATATATTCAAATTTAAATCGTTTTGGTAATAGAAATGTTGAAAAACTTTAAAAAACGAGATTATCATTACATATCGATAAGTTCATATATATTGGTGGTTTATTGTAAAATAACTTTTACAAAGAAATATTTTAATTACATTTTGATAATGAAACCTGAATTTCTCAGTTTATTAATGCAGTTAGCTTAAACATTATCACGTGGTAATATATATATATATATATATATATATATATATATATATATCAGTAATATAATACCCTAATCTGTACATTTATTATTTCTATGTTTACTAAAACGAAGATAAGTCGGATTTTCCCTATATATCTACGATTCCTCAGTAGAGATAAACAAATAATGATTCGTTTTCTCCGAAATCCCCTAAAATTTTAATTGCAATTCAGTAATAAGGCATTATAGTTGTAAATTATTTAATTATCACAGGTACATGCATGAAATTACATAATTAGGATCGAAACTATTGATCGGATTTTACTGTATATCAACGAGATCAGTACGTGATATTCAGAGGATTTATAAAAATTACCAAACGATTTAATTGACATGGGTTTTGATTGTCAAGCAACAGAATTCAAATTATGTTCAGTTGCTGCATAGGTGTACTGATAATGGTGATCACCTGTTAATTGATGAATTATCTGTTACTAACAATTTCTATATTATCTACTTATTTTCCTCTCGGCAAATGGATATTTCGTTATGATAAGCAATAACCGGGCATGGTATTCAGATTTCATATCTTTTGAGTGATGAATGTTCTATAATATCATTATTTACTTTTGACATAAATTTCAACTATGTTTGTTGATGACTAAACATTCGTCATTATAAGATGACCCTCTTAGTTGATCAGTTGACCTATCTTCTGATAATCGATCATTCACTAGTTTTGTATTAAAATTTTCATATTTCTCACAACCATTATTTTTCTATATTACCTGTTGCATAATTTAACAATAACGACTGTAAATGTAATGCCAAATAAAATCAATCAACACATATTTCATTTGTTTCATCCACATCAATATATTGTCGATGATTAACGGTAATATATTTTATGTTTAATATTTCGTTTAAACTTTAGTAATCAATGGTGAAAAGGCTGCCTTTAGATCACCAGTATTTGCACAAAAACGACAACGCACCTTAGAAATGTTATTGAATGCGATATGCACTACTTATACAAGTGAAGCAAATGTAAGTGGATTTTGTAAATTCTTGGCTTTCAAACTGTATTTTAATAATTAGTCCTCAGAGGACCTTCGTATAACTGTTTAAATTCACCTATAAATATTCCATACATGTATTGTATCAGAATATTTAATGTTGACGTTCTTGTAAAGGATAGTAAAATCAAGTTTATTTTTTGAATATTCCATGAGTATCTAAACTTTCTGAGTAGCTACTAAAATACAGACTATGTGGTTCACATTTTAGTTTTTAAATGAATAAGACTTTTTGTTAATGTGAACAGACATCCAATCAGAATGTATGATCTATCAATAGATCACCAATGAAACCTTTATCAGTAATGCTTGAAACAATAGAATGACAGGTAAGCGCACACAAAAATCTTCTAACTAGATCTACCAGGATTATATCTTAGCGCCTTAAGATCAAAACACTAGTAATCCACCTCAATAAAATGCGAAATTAAGAACCGAGTATGCTGTCATAGGAAACGGTTTTTTTCACACAAACTGGAGAAAAAAACCAAGTAAAAAAGGCAATGCACAATTCAAAACAAACAGTAGAAATGTTCTTAGCTACTCCATGAACAGATGAACAAAACAAAATACAGACTAATCAGGTTAAGTTAAGTGTTGAAAGGTGCAACATTTAAGGCTATTATAAACATTCCAATGATAATGAATATTAATTTGAAGTTGTAGAATGTATGAGAATAGTTGATGATTTAAAAGTAAACCATTCCGGCAGTTTTTTGCCTTATTACAAAGTTATTTTAGAACTCATGAATTGAAGTTGCAGTTAGACATTAGCAACGCTGAATGTCTGATCAGTGGTCTACAGGTAAAGCGTTCCCAAGAGAAACTTAATGTCCCGGATTCAAGTCACATGTGCGGGATCGTGGATGCTCATTGCTGAAGATTCCCATACTAGAACAAAACGGCCGTCTGGTGCTTCCAGGTTTTCAATGATGGTCTAACTTACATCAACTCAACTGTTAAAATCGCTACAATCTTCACAAACCCTCATTCTAATAATTATTTTAGAACCATAAATATTTAATTAATGAAAATAATTTATATAACTGTATGAAAACTAAGGAGTTTTAATCCACTTGGTATTGTTTGCTTGTATATTCCAATTGTTGTTTAGGACTATAATTGACCAGTCTCTTGTTGGCACACATGAATCCTGTGCAGACTGCCTTGATATTGCTTTTAGTCACAGGCTTTATAAGCAAAGATGGATAGCGGCTAGCAGTGAAATCCAGGATGAAAATACTTTCATGATCTATCTGGCTAAATTTGTATTTTATTATTATTATAACATTGAAAACATAACGATATTAACTTGATCGAAACAAATAACTTTTTTTTTCTAATTTCTTCTTTGTTGATATTATCAAGAATGGTGCAATTTATAGACGAGCATTCAGTGATGTTGTAGTGGATTCATTCAATGGAGTGACAACAAGTAAAGAACAAAGTCGTAATGATGCTCATATCAGATATGGACAAGTGAGTAAAATCGATTAATTATGTACATTTCATAAATTATACAAAAATCTTTATTTTCAATACAATGTGATATATCTAACACCAAAAAGAAAATGTGAGATTCCTTTTTCTTCAATTTTCTATTAACGATTATTTCCTTCGAGATAAATTTTAACACATGATGACTAGAAAGTAATTTATCTATAAATTCAGCTGCATTAAACATGGGTTTTACTTTGATTATATTGGTCAACAGTTTTATACACTAATAGCTTCATTAATTCAGTCTTATATACGCATGTTTCGTTTTATGTGGGACTCGTTAGCTGGATGTACCTGCATCTTCGAGTTGATGTTCACTCCGGGACTCAAACATCAACTCTGGGATGCAGGTACATTCAGCTAACGAGTCCCAAATAGGACGAAACTCTGTTAAACTAAGCAACTCACAGTACAATATACATAATATCGCAGTGATTTTTTGTTTACTTACTTCACGAAATTCATGCATAAATTCAGATGTTCAAAAATTTATTTATCACTCTGTTTTTTTTAAATTAATTAACAAATACAAAGTTTTAATTCGTACGACGCATTAAGTTAAATAGATGTTTAGGATGATGTGCAATACTCTTGAATTTTTCTATATCGAACGAAGCAAACATTAAATCACAAGATGAATGAGTCTTCAAAAACATATATATATATATATATATATATATATATATATATATATACATAATTGTTATTGTTTTAATTGATTTAATGGCGATATATTTCCTCCTGTGTCTATTCCAGTCTTTTAACAGAAAATCATCCATAAATATCTACTCAAAAAATATTCAATAATAACCGAAAACTTTTTCAATATTTTTTGGTTTCATATACTATATTGAAAAATAAAACCTGACAGTCACTAATGAAAACAATTTTTTTATCAAAAGAGGTTCTTGTGGATAATAACTTAACAACAGAAAGTAGTTTTGTAGAGATTGTAGTAATTTAATAGTTGAGTTCATGAGTCAATCGAAGCTAGATCAGTAGGTCCCGGGTTCGAATCCCGCGGGGTAGGATTGTTGATGCGCACTGCTAAAAAGTTAAACAGTAGGACGAAACGGCCTTCCGATGTTTCCAAGTTTTCCATGGTGGTCTAGCTTTAACTGACTCATGCACTCAACTATTAGAAAGCAATGTTATTATTTTGTTAATTATTATTCATTATCATTAATTTCCTCAATAAATCCATATTGAATTACTGATTTGAATGTTAATTTCATTTTGCGTTACTAGATGTTGAAGTTAAATACAATAATCAGAGGGGACGCTCCAACTAGTTCCATAACTAGTGGTCAATCAAGAAAAAATGTAAGACAGTTTTATTAATCGTTATGTTTATCACGCATTTCAAAATACTTCATGTTGTCTTAACTTCATTATGATAACAATATTATAGGCTTTTAAAAAAGCGAAGTATAACTTTTATGGCATTTTTATAAATAAATTAAATTTACACACTTAAAATCACGGGTCGACTTAAGCTAGACCACCAATGAAAACCTAGAAGCATTCGACAGCCGTTTCGCCTTAATATCAACAGTACACATTCACGATCTTGCACGCGGGACTATAATTGTGAAAATACCACAATTTACACAAATCTGAATACTGATAAGCATCAATTTATCTTGATTAGATGATTCTGTATTTTGATTAACATAATTTATCACAAAATTAAGTAATCTTAAGTCAGCTTAGAACCAAATAGTTCACTGTTTGAATATAGTGAGGAAATACTTCTTAGAGTTAAATATTTGGAATCAATGAACAGCCTTTTCGTCCTACCTTGGTACCCCTTAGTGATTCACACTCGCAATCAGGGTCCTGGGTTTGATCCCCGGTCGCTTCGTTGTGGATTTTTAATGGTTGTATAACTTTAATCGGTTTTTGATTTTAATAAAATTCATTAATCACGACCCAATACTGGAAATAAATTATGGTTAGTACAGATAAAGTATGTTTATTTAGGTTCATAAATTTGTTATATAAAATTGTTATCTGGAGTTGCGAATCGAAATTAAGCCTAAGTTTCATAATAAAGTTTAAGAAAACCATTTCCTTATTTATTTGAAAGGTACCACACAATACTTCAAACGTTGACAGTCTTTAAATATACTCTAAACATGAAATCCCAGTTAAGTGTGAAATAATTCTATAGGTTGAAATAACAGAAGCAGTGACCTATTGCATCACCGAAATCAGGACTTGTCGCAGAAGCAATGATACAGAGACTGGAACCATCCGTCGTACTAGTGATTAAGTCAAAAATTTCAATTCCTTATGTGGACGACACATTCTTCATCGTCAAAATAGACGAGCTGGAAAACATCTACAATCTGACCAACAACGACTTTGATAACATCAAGTTCACAATGGAACTAGAATCTAACAACAAACTACCATTCTTGGATGTATTAATCTCCAGAAACGACACAGGAAAACTGAAGACTCAAGTATATTGGAATCCGACCCACACAGATCCTCAATTACAGTAGCAGCAACCCAAGAGCTCGCAAAATGAACTACGTACAAACTTTGTTTAAGAGGGTGAGGACACACTGAAACACACTTGCAGCACGAAAAAAATGAAGGAAAATACCCGAAGACCATCTTTCAAAAGAACGGCTACCCAATCAACTTCATCAAAAAAAATACCAGCCAAATGCATCGCCAGAAACAAAGTCAAGTACAAAAACCAACAAACGGATCACCTTACCATATATAAAAGGCATATCAGAAACTACAAGGAGATTGTTGAAGCCTTTCAGAATAGGTGTAGCACAAAACCTTACAAAATCACTACAATCAATCCTATGAAAACCAAAGCACGAACTGATAAAGGAAGAATATCCGAACATCATCTACAAAATAAATTGTTTCAACTGCAAAAAACACTACATCGGACATAATGGATGCCCTCTTCGTCTTCACCTGCATGAACATTGAATCGCGGTCAAATGCCATGACATATCCTCACTTATATCAATGCATGTGGAGAACGGTAAACACACATTCGACTGGAAAAATGTGAAGATCTTGAATAGAAGCAATTCTAAAAACAAACGAGAATTTTTTGAAGCTTAGCACTCAGGTCAATCAGCAATCAACAAGCACATTGAAATCGATCCAATTTATCAACGAATCAGAAAATTTATGAACTAATATAGTATTAAGAATCAAATCAATGGGAGTTACATTCAGAATAAAGAAGTAAACAATGACAAGTAAAAGGTTGACAATAACCAATGAAGATCGAAGTTTACAGGACAAACTATGAGCCATATATGGAGAAATTCGAATACTTCACTTATACCTGAAGTTTGTGCTGATAATGTAGTTCAGAAGAATGATGAAAGCTCCACGACTAAACCATCCAGCTCAGAGAACAAAACTTCATCAAAATCATCCATCTCAGCTACAAATCTTCTCCACTATTGAAATAACGAACAAGCTTAAATATGTTTGTGGTTTAATATACCTAATATCTAATCTGAATAATAAGTCAATGGAAATGAAAGTCATTCGATAGACTAGTGATTAAAAAAGAATTAAATGTAATCAGTTGTAGGAAATTTGAAGAGTAGTTAATACTCATTTCTAATGTACTAAAGTTTAACTTGTTTTAGTAAAATTTGTCAGTCAAGTTTTCTTAATTGTTCTTTGAAAAGAAATTAAGACGATAACTTGGCTTATTCATGTTTTATCTATAAGTGATTATATGTAAGAAATGAATTAGGAATTTGACTCTGATAAAGTACCTAGAAATGAGAGTTTCAATTGAATTTGTTGACAAATTATTGCTTGGAATTTACTTGATATCATTTGCTTGTATCTTCCAATTGTTGTTTTAAGATTATAATTCATCAGTCTCTTATTGACATACATGCATCCTGTGCAAACTGCCTTGATATTGCCTTTAGTCACAAACTTTATAAGCAAGGATTCTATTGCTAGTTACCATCCATCTTTGCTTAAATGTTTTCTGCTCTCGTTACATATATACTTTAAACAACCATATTTAACCTCTTAACTCGACAGAACATTTATTCAGTTCATAGATGTTTAAGAACCCTATTTATAAATGATAATTTTTTTATTTCCCTGAAAAGATGCTCAAAGCAGACTATCGAAAGAAATTTCGATTTTTGAAATTTCTACTAATATAATTTCCTTTCTATATTCCTTAGTAAAATATGCGAAACATGTTACCTGGGAAAGTCATATCCATGATCTATAACAATGAGTATAAGTCTAACTAAGTAACAATTAACATGATTTGAAAATGCTATATTACTGAAATTACTTATGCGGAAGCGAATAATATATTCTTCGATAAGTATATATATATATATATATATAATCATGTGAACTTATCATTTTTCTATTAAAATAATTATGTTTATGTCAATAAAAGAGGTTACTTCAAATGAATGGATTTAAAAACAGTCACATTTATCGATTCATTGAATCGATATCCCTTGAATAGAGTATAAATCTAAATACCCAGCTAACATGTTTGTTTGTTTGTTTGTTTTTTCTCTGTCCTTATCTATAAGCATAAAAACAGTGAAATATTCAAGTTTTAATGTTTATTAAAAAAGATAAAAGAAAACATTTTCCAGAGAAATAGTTTTTTTGAAAAAAATATGCATGAAGTGTTTAAGATTGAATGAATTGTTCATATAATCAATGCTCTACGATCATGATAAACAGATTCTTATTGGCATATATGCATGCTGTGTGCATTGCCTCGATATTGCTTTAAATCACAAGCATTCTAAACAAAGATGGACAGTGGATATCAGTGGAATCCACGCTTCTGAATTAAAGCAATATCGAGGCAATACACACAGTATGCATATATGCCAACAACACAATGATCAATTGCAGTGTTAAATATCAATCGAAAGATTCAAGTAAAACAATATCAAGTGAATTTAAACTTCACCCCATTGCACAAGCAGATGGCTATCAGAGCTCAGTAGTGGAATGGATAACGTGATGGCGTTTGAAACGATCGGTACTGGCTTTGAGTGCCAGAGTGAACATCAACTATGAGATGCAGATACATTCATTTGACGTGTCCCAGATAGGATGAAACACGCGTCCTGGATTCTACTGCTAGTTACTATTCATCTTTGCTTATAAAATAAATAGGTAGAAAACTAGATCTGAAAACATGAATTTCACTCGTAAACTTTCAGGATTAAATTTAATTATAAAATCAATGAGAATTTCATTACCTATTATTGTATGGGACAGTTTTACTTATATTTAAATAATATCGGTTATTACGTTAATTGTAATGCTAATTTAAGAAAATTGAATCCATGAGAGTTTAGATACTAGGTCAATAAATTGATGAGAATACATTTTAAATAGCTCAGTTTTCACGGACATATACAACCAACTTTTTAGGTCAAGTAAGGATATGATAAGAATATGATAAGTAAGCTCATAAAGCTTATTGTCCATTCAGGAATATACAATAATGAAAGATTTCCTCTTAGGTTGATTGACAGTAACACAAAATTAAAGTTATGGATGGGAAGCGCCCTAACAATAAAGGAAAGATATTTTGTTTGTGAACACTGAATTTAAACTATTGGTCTTCAAAAATGGATTTATGATAACACTTAAAAAGATCCATCAATCGCCCGAACTCCGAATTCTAGAATATGCCACATATAAATTGCTACTATGAGCTACCATGGTGTGCATATTTCATATTATGTCCTTGAGTACATTAGGTTATATTTGCATCAAAATCTAGGCATTTTTCGAACAGAAATAGGAGAATTATTTTACGTATCTATCTAAAGAAGAATTCAAACCAGTCAACAACTTTATGGTTAATCATTAGGTCAACTGTAATCACGTATCCCGCGTCCTTGAATCTTAAATTGTCTTATAACTTCAATAACGACATAATATCTCTCAACTAATTTTTTTAGAAAATACTGAGTCAAATAACTGTAGATGCAGTTGTATAGCCTTAGTAAACGACATCATTAGAAAAAAGCTCTTTACTGAACTGTCTGTATTTCATTTAGGCGTATAATAGTTCGGTATCAGACAGGATATGTTAAGGTGATAGGGTGATAGTTGTATCATAATTATATTACTTATAATTTGCGGTTTTCAGCTAAAGATAATACTCAATTCACCACTTATTTGAAGTAATAATAATTAATGGCAACTAGACCTCTTTTTAAACATACTAATTGGAAACCATATTATACATAGATCTAGATATCAATGTAAGCAATTGATTAACGGACTTAGCGTTGAATGTATTAATCGTACATCTATCTTAAACAAGCTCTTAACAAGATTCAGTTATTAATTTTAATTAAAAACAGACAGATGGAGGTATGTTATTCTTTAGATAAAGTTCTGAAAACGTCAATGAGGTTTCGATTGAAATGAATTTTAAACAAAAAAAACCTAGTGAAATGGGTAAAACATTTTATTACATCAAACTATATCTCCTAGTTTTTGACTTAATCAGTATCATATTTCTTGTCTTCTAAAGTGTTATATTACGTGTGCCACAGACGAAGAATCTTATTTTTCATGAAATGTTTGATTGACTACCGATATATACAGCTTGTTTTTGATTAACAGAACAACTTAAAGATCATTGCTAGGGTTGGATTCAAGGTTTTGATCTAATAATTTTTGTCAAACCGTCTCAGTCAGAATGAATTGTATGTGTGATTCTGGCATCCAATCACTATCTTAATAAATATTATGTTTCCTGAGGTTTTGATCACTTTACTGATGCAATATTGGGGCTAAAACACAATTGTGAGGAAAATCGTGTTTGAACATTAATTCAAACTAATATATGTTATAAACCCTTTAGAATTTTAGCTGTATAGTGAATTATATTTCGTTTAATCCGGGCCCTGATGACTGTACTATCTTACTTCATAATCGTTATAAATAATTTTTTCCTTCGTTATACTAACATTATCAAATGTTTTGTCCCTAACTTCCCTAGTTTGGCAGAGGGTAAGGATAGTCAGCTGTCCCTCTCCAAATGCTCTCACACCGCCATGTGTGTACAGCCACTAATAGGGAAGTTCTACTCACTGCCTTCCCGCGGTATTACTGTTGTTTAAGAAATTGAGAGGACGGAAATCGAATGCTCGGCGCCTTAACCGACTTGATAGATACGAAGGATCCATCTAGGGAAGTTGGAAAATCCTGATTCCAAACCAATAGTGCACATGGACTTCAGGATCCTAAAAGAACTAATGACGTATGAACTAAGTGCTGGTCACCGGCTACCATGGAACTGCATCTCTTGACGTTTCTCCATTGCTTTGTGGATCAGACATTTAATTCGAAGGCTCCAGGTGTGGCCCCCTAAAAATACCATCTGCTTCGGCCTGGGCACTTCAACAGTATCACAGACCATACACAAACCAAGTGACTTGTGTGGTACATATGTATCCGGTACTTCATTGTACAAATATTTATGTGTTCAAATAATAATATTAATTGAATGTTTAACTTTCAAATTGAAAACATTGTTATTTAATGATAAAGATGAACACCTTTCCGAGAATTATAGATATTTCTATCATAAATTCTTTCTTTGTTAAAATATTTCATTGCCTATATCAATTTTTTCAAGCTTCAAAACTTTACATTATAGTTAACTTCTTTTTATCAAACTAACTAAGACTTGTCCTAAAAGGTGAAAAAAAGAAAGTATAAACATTCTAACGAACATATCAGTGATCTTCAATTATTTTTATAATTTTAATGGTCTCATCAATATTTTTTTCTGATCAACTAAATTAGGATAATAAATTTTTTTGTATTTTCTAAGAATAAAAAAATTTTTTTAATTTTTGGATTGAAAGAAAAGAGTCAATTTCTATGGAATAAACATAATTAATTATATTACTTTATTTTGATTTAATTCCAGTTATGGCAACCTAAATTAATATATAAATGTACTCAATCAGAGATTATATGTGGAGATGTTTGGGGTAAGATAATCATATATGTATATACCGGTTTGCACTTTCTGTTCATTTGTTTTTATACAATGATAATTTTTTTCTATGTGCTTATTGAAAATTTCTATTATCTTCATTGTTTATCTCTTTTGAAGAAGTAAATGTATGTCAATACTTTAACCTAAGACTTATATTTTATTTTTAACAATCATGTTCATAATTTAATGATGAATATCATTTGTTATACTTCTATATGAAAGCCAACATTACTCAAACTATTTTATTAATAAGTTGAAAAGAATCATAGCAACAAAGTGATATACCTAAGTAAAATTAGATGTATACAAATGATAGAGTTTTTCAATATGATATTCTTAATATAATCATAGAATTCAAATGGTCTAATTATCCTTAGCAATATCATTCGGTAATAAAAATTTAGAAATATTGGTTTTAAACAAAATGCATTAGCTTCTTAATACTTTTGATTCAATTCAAATACTCACTATTAACTTATTATTACACAAATCTGTAGGGTAATATTTATACTTAGGTCAAAATGACCGCCTATACTATTAATAATAATGTTGACATGAAAATATTTATCACTAAATATTTAACATTAGAAGGTACCTTAACTATTTGCTTTAACTTCTAATTAATCCAGATAATATCGTTCCAAATTGATATTGAACAGAGAACTTTAGAAAACTGGGCATCACTGAAAAACTGTTTCATTCTAGTTTGAGACTCATAACAGTGAAGTTAATCATAATATAAAGAAGACTATCATTAGACCAAGATTATGTTATATCACAAAATGACTCAATTGAAGAGTAAAAGCGACTGGATCTTGATATAATGTATTAAAAAGACTTTGATTTATTTAGAATTAAGATTATATCTTGTTCATAACCCTGAAACTATGATGAAACAACAACTTAAATATCTTTCGTTTCTAATAACTATTTACCGGATATCGAATCGTGACGGAAACTGTTTTCAGAAAATAACGATAAATAGTCTAAAATCATGTTAGTGTTAGTTAACCCTCCTGTAAAAGTAAATGAATAGCAATTAAACGCATTAATATAAACAGTTAAAAAAAACATGAATCGAGACTGATCAAACTATTGATTCGATAACAATCTTGTTTTAATCATTTTTATGAATTTTAATACTGTGCCTATTTAAAATGTCTTCAACAGGTGAACAACTAATTGTGAGTACTGAACAAGGAACGTTTGGTTTTAAAGGTAAACTATAAATAATTTATCTTGACAACTTGAATTGTACACCTATAAACACTTTTCTTTATACATAAATATATTATCTATTATGATCTTTCATAATATGGAAAGAACTTATTTCAGCTAGACAATACCTGTAAAGCTAGAAATACACAATAGGCAACTGGTTTGCGTCCTAAGACTCATCAATAGTGTGTATCCTTTATCTGATACGTGATTTCAACAGAGGATATTAGAAAATAGATATTTACATTTAAAATACTTTGACAATTCAAAATCAGACTGATTATATTTCGTGAATTACATACGAAATGCTTAAACCTTTTTTCTGGGTTTCATAATTGAATTGGTTGATTATATGCATTTATTATTGTTTATGAAGAAGGATTAGTGAAGCTTAATTTGTGAGTTAATCCGTCAACTTTTATTTCATACATTACTAACAAACATAATCAATAATCACTAATGTTCCGATGATAATTTTATCAATGAAAAGATAACTTAGAAACAGACTTACAGACATTATTTAGTACAAGTATACTGCTTTTTTTCTCCTGATACAGAGAACTCTTTCATAAAGTTAGTTCCCAAAACATAATAGTTATGTGACTGGAATTCATTTTGAAATACATATAACATTTTGCTACAATTATGACTGTAATAATCTATTATTAAAATGTCCATATTTTATCAATCTGTTCTACTTTCTAATAATTATAATTATAAGACTTGACTGCATAACTAAAGAATCTGTTTGATGACCTCAGTTATTTCACCATCTTGATGCTATTTAATTCTTATAGATAACCCAATTCACAAACCCTGTATTTAATCATTCGTAGCATACTGTTACATACACATTATGGTTGATGAACATGAAATCCTTGAGAGCACTATGTAAATTGCTCCATTGACTCATATAAACAAAAAATGAGATAACGTAATTCTATCACGTAACCTATTTATAATATTTATCAGCATATTTTAACTCATAAAGAAACATCATTCTTATCTTCATTAAATATTCCTTTCATGAATTTATTTCATTCATTCATTTGAAGTTTACCTTTATCACTTCATCTGGATTTAGTGAAATAATTGTATCTGTGGACGAAATTATCCAAATGTTTTCATCATTATATCTTAATCGATTTAGTCAAATTCTTATATATTGGTATTAAACCAAGAAGAGTTATTTCAGTTCATTCAGTATACCCATAGATTTTATTTATTTGTATGCATTGAATGTAGCTTGAATACTAGCAGCTAGTTCTTCATTATTTTCCATGTTTGAATGAGTATATATATATATATATATATATATATATATATATATATATATATATATGTTCGTGACTGTTTTAAATGTAATAGTTAGTGATTATGTAACCACTTCATTTGAATTGTTTTAAATAATGTAGATCGTGAACCGCCTGTTTTATTAATTGATAAAAATGTGGAAGTGAAACAATTAGAAGTAGCTCAATTCGAACTACTGATCATTCGATATGATAAAGGTATGATGATCTATAATCTGATTTTACAGACATTGTTAATTTTGTTTAACATGAACTATTATCATAATTTGAATAAAGTCTAATTTTTTAAATGTTATAGTGATGTGTGCATTTCTTCAGCTCTTTTTACTTTCATCAATTAATAGATTGATCTTGAACTAGAAAATATACACATGAAGATACAGTTCGAATGAAAGTATTAAAGTTTTAGGCATCCATGCTATAGTTGGACTTGATAGTTTCACATAAATTGAGCATTGGGTAAAAGTTAATGATAAACATACTATTGTAAAATCGTAATAAGTGGAAAACTGTATTTTGTTTTTACGTTTCGTGACTTGATGTATATCACTTCTTCAGCGCCAATAAGTAGCCAAAATAAAATCAATACAAGTTAAAATAGAACGAGGGAAACAAAATAGAATATTTTTAACACAATCAAAATCATAATAGATCTGAACACGTCAATATCAAATTATTTTAGTCACAGGGATTTTATATGAGTTATCACTATATTTGTGTGTATGACGGTGGGTATGTATAATGTACAGTTTGTAATGTGAAGTAGTAGGGCTTCAAGTTACACACAAATACAATCATATCTCATATAAAATCTCTTTGACCAAAATAATATGACATTGAAGTGTTCAGATCTATCATGATATTGATTGATTGATTCCTAGAATGGAACTATGGCTTTAGAAATTCTTCCAAATGAATTCATTGGTGCTCATCATTTGAAATCGTAAACTACAAGAATATAATAATTTAAATATAAATAGATCTTTCAATGTTTGAGATCATGAGTCGATTGAAGCTAGACCACCCTGAAAAACCTGGAAGAACTGGACGACCGTTTCGTCCTATTGTAGAACTCCTCAGCAGTGCACATCCACGATCCCGCCTCGCGAGATTCAAACTCAAGACATATTAGTTTTGAGTGCGATCGCTTAACCATTAGACCACTGAGCTGGCCGGCATCCTACTGTGTTAATATCTAACTTCAACCAATCCACGGAATTGAGTCACACATCCATCATTGTCTTTAATGAGTTACTATCTTACAACAGACCAGGTTTTCTATGGTGGTCTAGCCTTAATCGACTCATGATCTCAACTATTAAAATTAATAATAAATATTGAATTAGTGTTGATTAAAATAAGTCGGAAAAAACAAACTACTAACAATGAAATCAATGAAAATGTTTTTGCATTAAAATGAATTCACTTAAAGTAAATAAATAGATAGATAAATAAATAAATCAACAACAAAATTGACTAATTAAGATTTATCTCATCATTTGCAAATGAATTAGACATGAAAATGGTATTTCTAAGATAAATAAGAAATATATATATATATATACATTGGTAAGCAGGATAAATGAAACACAACAAAAACTAATGGAGAATGGAACTAAATAATAGATTTAATTGAATATTGAAATAAAAACAAAATGAAAAATTTTAGTCGATCAAACTAATGAAAAAACGTGATATTATCAATATATCTTAGTGATATAAATAAACAACATCTATTTATTTTCTATAATGATATAGCTTCAAGTGACTCATGCTTTCAACTATTAAAATTACTATAATATCCACAAAACCCCTTCTAATATGAATCAACATATGCTCACTAGCGATTGGCTTCAAGAGGTAATTCCTAGGGTTCTAGTGAGAAGCAATGACCAGTGGAGTTAAACCGGGTCTGTTGGGAGATAGTAACTCATTAAAGATAATGATGGATGTGTGGCTCGATTTCGTGGATTGGTTGAAGTGAGACATTAAAACCGTTCGACAACGGTCAGCTAAGTGGTCTAATGGTTAAGCGCTCGCGCTCGAAACTGATAGATCTTTAGTTAGAATCTTTTGAGGCGGGATCGTGGATGCGCATTGCTGAGGAGTCCCAGTTCTTCCAGGTTTTCCATGGTGGTCTAGCTTCAAATGACTCATGATCTCAACTATTAAAATTACTATAGTATCCACAAAACCCCTTCTGATATTTAATATTAATTAAGAAATAATGAGTATTATAGTTAAAGAATGAATAAATAAATTATACACAAACAAAAACTAGAAATTATGGATGAACACGTTGAATATAGATAACTCTAAGACCCAGTATAAATATCTGCATATAAATGTGAATTTAAACCATCAGATCTAATCTCTGTCATTTGTTGTTTGTATTACTTTGTGGTCACATGCTCTTGACTTATGACGGTGAATTCATGATAGCATATTTATTGCAGTTTCTAAGCAGTGTAAATGTTATTTCTTGTACTTAACATATATAAACTAATTAACTTTCCATTAACCTGCTCGAATGTCAGTAGCGAAATATTTTGTATTAAACAAACTTTTTACGCAATATTTAGCATAGAAAGTGTATTAAACTATTTCAGTAACAGCTAACCTACTTTAAATTACAATCGATGATTATTCGTGTCATATCACAATCATGATCAAGTAATAAAGTATGCTTCATCCAAAAAGTCAAAAATCTTTCATATATATTTCAGTTACACTTTCTGTTAATTATATCCATTTACAACAAATACGATCTAGATAACAACATGTAGTTTATTTGAGTTAGATAACCACAAATCTCTACATGACTGTTTTATCCCAATATTGAGGCTTCTCAGTGGTGAACATCTACAAACTTCGCCACCACTACAACCAACACCCCTGTAAGTATAAAAACATTTTTATTTTAGGGTAATAATAAATCCTTTGGGATAACATTTTAAATCATTGAAATATTAGCAAATTATTATGCTCATTATTTGATTATTGAATAAAAATAAATAAGTGTTATAACGTGTGATCCGCCGATTAGAGAGCAGCCTATTATCGATCAAAACAGTGACGCATAAAATACGTGCGAGCAGCCTAGAGTCCTGATTGGTCCTGCTTTCCTGTCTAGCCCAGCCAATTGAGTCCAGAACACAAGTCTCAGCCTCGGAGATATGAATCGTCATATTTCAAACATACACTGTTTATATACCAAACAAACAGACTACATCGTACCATAAATAGAAAGTAACATTTGTACAAGATTTAGCCTTTAGGAAATGACACAAATAAATATTGACCAATAAGGAGATGACACGTTGGAAGAATGTTGACCAATGGGGAAATGATACTACTTCTCATTCAGGAATAGCACTAGACAATTTCTGGGGTATTTTCTGAATACCCCAACAATAAGGTTATCATTAACGAATATTTTTTTAAAAAAAAGACACATTAACTTTTACTCATTTTCAATCTTCATTTCTGTTTATTCTAATACACTTAGTGAAATTATCAGAAGGGGCTTTGTGGAGATTTTAGAAATTTCACTGGTTGAAATCATGAGTCAATTGAAGTTAGATCAAGTTTTCTATGGTGGTCTAGTTTCAATTAACTCATGATTTCAACCAGTGACAATTAATGAAGGTTTACGTAGTTTAAAGACATTTACATAAATTTTCTAATAAACATATTTATTATTAAGTATTGAAAGAAAATATGAAAAGGAACAAACTTATTTCTATTTGCTGTTTTATCTTTTCTCAGGTCGTGAAGGTAAAGTTGCAGTGATACAATTAAATTGTCTAACATCAACTAAACCAATTGATCGATCACAAGCTAAAAAACTCAGTTTAGAAAAAACAAAAGGTATCATTTGATTATATTTCATATTATAAATGTTTATTCATTAATATTACTTACGTACTTACTTACTTACGCCTGTTACTCCTCGTGAAGGAGCATAGGCCGCTTACCAGCATTCATTAATATTATGCAATAAGATAGTTTAATGAATCAATAGAAATTAAAAAGTATTCAGATGATCATTACCTTTTATGTTTACAATTATACTTATAGTCTGAAACAAGTGTAATCTAGATGATATCAGTTACATAATGAAAAGCAATTTGGACTTTTAATAAAATCGTTAAAATGTCTTAACTTAATGTATAATTATTCTACTTAGTTGATAAATCTTAAGTTGATTTTTTTAAAATAATAATTGCAATGTAAAATTACAGTTATTTGAGACTATGATATTTGATTACTACAAGTCAAGTTCTTAATTTACAGAAATTATAAGAAAAAACTTGAATGCTTTGATGTTCGTTTTTGTGACTTTAAGAAGATTACAAAAAGATAATATTGATATAAGCAAAGATAGATGGTGGCTAATGGTGGAATTCGAAATGCTCGTTTCGTTCCATTTGGGACTTGTCAGGTGGATGTACTCAGAGTTGATTTTCACTCTGCGATTCGAAGACAGTACTGATCGCTTCAAACGCCATCATGTTATCCACTTAGCCATGCAGTAAAGACCATCTGCACAGGATGCATGTATGACAATAAGAGATTGACCAATTGCAGCCTTAAACACCAATGGAAAGATTCAAACAATCAAAACGAAATAAGATAATATAATGTTATATAAATTAATAAGAAGTAATACGTTATATTACTTGAATAGGGCAAGTTTCTTTGTTTTACTAAACGACTTCAGCTATTAAAATTGATCTAATAAGAATTGATCACTTAATGATATTGTAAAATGCAACGTAGAAAGATTAATTTTCGCACTCTATTTATTGAGTCTTCATTTAAAAGAAATAGAAATGTATCAACTGAAAGTAATTCACAACACTAGAATTTCCAAAAATTATGACATACAATTGTATAAGTATCTTGATACGGTTGTGGACATATTGGATTCAACATTTCGTTAAACAAAATATACAGTATAACTTTGTATAACACACAATAACCAACACCAAGGTCAGAATTTTTAATACAAGTGTCAAAACACTTCCACTGTATGAAGCGGAAACCTGAAGACCTACGAAAACCATCATCCAGAAGATACAAGTGTTCATTAACAGCTGTCTACGCAAAATACTTCGAATTCGTTGGTCATACACTATCAGCAACAAACTACTATGGGGGAGAATAAACCAGATCCCAGCGGCGAAAGAAATCAGGAAGAAGAGCTGGAAGTGGATAGGACACACATTGAGGAAAGCCATTTAAGAAGATTAAAGAACACATTACGTCGAGAAATGGAGAGAGACATGAGAAAAATTAACAAAATTGGATAGAACTGGAAACGAAGGTCCAGGACAGAGTGGGTTGAAGAATGCTGGTCGGCGGCCAATGCTTCATTCGGAGTAACTGGCGTAAGCAAGTAAGTAACACACAATAAGTAGACTATCATGGATACGAGTTCCTTTTGAAGAGGCCAATTTAATTATTAAGTTAAACATCTTAAAAGACATCAACAATATTAAGAATTTTTTAATAATAAATATATTTTTGTGGTATCCTAATGAGTACAAAATTGTATTTCTGACGTTTCGTAACCTAATGTAAGTCACTTCTTCAAAGCGAATAAATAACCAAAATAAAATTAACACTTTTCATTTCAAGGTGCTCAATTATTCGCTGTTAGTAAAAGTCCTAGTCATCCATTAAGACTAGCAGCTGCTGTAAATCGAAAAATTGTAATTTTTCAATGGCATTTATTTACTGGTCGTTCTTTGTCTTCATGGAATCAATTAGCACAACCAGATCCTGTTGAAAATTTTCAAATAATTAGAGTAGGTTTTATGAAGTTATTTATTTTATTTGATAAATTATACACAACACTACTAAATGAAGACAAATATCAAAAGAAAACATATCATTATACAAATATGGTTGTTCTCTGTGATTGCGTTATATTGTCATATCTAATAGATGATGTTTGTAATATAATCATTAAGATTAACGAACTAACTTTGCTGTATGTTGTATATAATGTTGTGTGGTTGAAGATAACATTTAGAAAAATACTCTGAACCGAGGTTTTGTACTTTAACACACTCATCAGCATGGTGATTTTGTCATCTTTAGATGGTAAAATTTCTAATTCCTATCTCCGAACATTGATGAATATCATTTTTAATGTTTTGGAAAAACTCATTTATGAGGTTTCTATGTAATATTCAAGTTTACGTATTGTAAATGTAATAATCAGTACAATCTTTTTCAGCAAAAACAATTTATTCAGAATTCTATTCTTAATGTATTTTTGTTAATTATAGGAAGTTCATATGATCGATCCCATACAAACTTTAAGTTTTGTCGAAGGTATTCCCGGTGGGAAACTATGTGTAGGATATAGAAACCAGTTTATTTTATTAGATGAACGAAGTAAAGAAACAACCCAATTATTTCGTACTGAAGGTAGTCGAAATCAAGTTGTTTCTGCATTGGAATTATGGGCTGACGATGAACATGAATTGTTACTTTGCTTCACAAGTAAATGAATTATTTTACTCTGTTTAAAGAAAGTTTTCATTTGTACACCATAAAACATTTTATGACTGAAATACTACTATGCATGAATTCACTTGATATTGTTTACATGAATCTTCCTATTAATGTTTAGCACTGCAAGTGATCAGTATGTTATTGACATATGTACGCATTGTGTATATTGCCTCGATATTACTTTAATTCACGAGAATTCCAAGCAAAGATGGATTGTGGCTAGCAGTGGAATACAGGACGCGTGTTTCGTTCCACTTTGGACTCGTCAGCTGAACGTGCCGGTATCGTAGATTTGATTTTCACTCTGTGACTCGAACCCAGTACCGTTCGCTTCAAACGGATAACGCAATGGCGTTTGAAACGAACGGTACTGGGTTCGAGTCACAGAGTGAAAATCAAATCTACGATACCGGCACGTTCAGCTGACGAGTCCAAAGTGGAACGAAACACGCGTCCTGTATTCCACTGCCAGCCACAATCCATCTTTGCTTGTTTGCTATTTTTATTTGTAAGTGTTCATATTTTCCAACTGCTAATGTTAAAGGACGTAATTAGTCAGTATTCGTTGGTATATATACATAATGTGTATATTGTCTCGATAGTGCTATTAGGTAGTGAGCTTCTTATTATGGTTAGTGTCTGAGGATGAAATTCAGGATATGTGCTTCATCGTATTTAAGACTCGTTAGTTGGATGTACCTGTATCCCACTAGTGATGTTCATAATAGCACAGTGTCCTTCGCTCCAAACGATCAACGTGTTATGTAATGACCTACTGAATTCAGACACTAACTTGCCCAACGCATATGGATTTTATTTAGTGGAACTTTTGCTAGGATAGTCTGTATCACTGGCTTTAGAGTTAACTGATGTTGAATTATCTCTAAATTGCAAAATTATTTCCTTTAAACGCGTAATTACTAAGTAACAGATACGGCAGAGAAATTATTTGATGGCTTCTAAAGAAATATCAAAATTCATAAATAAGCCATTCATAAATTTCAAATTAAGAGTTATTGGTTCTCTGAGCTTGGTAGGTCAGCGGATAACGCATTAGCTTTCTGAGTGGGAGATACTTGACTACAGTTTGAGTATTTGCATCAACTTTGAGATTCAAATGAATCTAGATATTGAGTAATATTTAAGATGAAACGCAAGTTAAGAATTCCACAGTTAGACCTTATGCAAATTTAACTGGAAGTCGCATTGTTTTCTTTAAGAATTATTATACTTGACTTTTATCAAATAAAATTCATTATAGGAACATGTCATTTTCAAAAACTTGCCCTAATTACACTTGGTATTGGTAGTTGTCGTCAACCGATTCCTACTAGCTGCCCATCTGATTCAAGCTTTAACTGGAGTATGAAGTCATCAATGGAGATAAATACAAATAAATCATCACCAGCATTATCTCAAGTACAAGGATCTACTTCAATGGATTCCCCAAATTCAACAACAAGTGGATCATCAATAGCTAGAAGTTGTTCTCCTGAACCATCGTTCAATTCCATGAATTTAAATTTACCATGTGAAGAAAAGGTGAAAGCAAGTGATTGTGATTTTGCATGGACATTCGAACCACAACAAGTTGGTAAGAAAAAGTTTATTAGTCAGTATTATGGTAAATCCATAATCAATGAAAATTATTCATCTTGTTGCGATTTCAATATATTATAGCCGAAAAAGGAAAGACACTCACATTCATTAGGGAAATCAGTTTAATATTACTGTTTACTGGCCACGTGATAGGAATTAATATACTAAATATATTTCTTTACTTCAAATGTCTTATTAAATCGAAATTTTCAATTTAAAAATTTTTTATAAATTATATTCAAGATTTCAGTACTATAAATTGTGCAACAGTGTTCCACTGCTTGGACACTAATTAATTGAATGATGTATAGATCTCAGTAGCAAACAGAAACAACACATGGAAATATTATACGACTAAATTGAGTAAATCTCACACTTATTTGGTACTGTAGCGTTTTCTGACCTGGACGGTTTAACTGAGGTTTTTATTTGTTCTGGACATCACAAATTTCAGTAACGGACAGAGCTCACTACAAATTTCATAAACGAATCATGTAACTGTGAAAAATATTGCAGTACATAAGATCGACTTCAAGCCTAATTATTTACTACACTAATATTTTGTACTTGTAAATAAGGGAGCTCAGTGTAAGGTGGTGGTTGAATGTAATCGATAGAGAACCTTGGACCTAGGTTTCGTGCTACTTGGCCATCGTCAGTGTGGTTTACTTGTAATCTTGTGCTAACTGATGCTTCTGACAGATTTGGTCCCATGTCACCAGACTTAAAATTCAGAGACAATACCACTCAGCTATCCGGACCTCCTATAAGACTGAGATATATTTACAATTGAATGATCACTGAGTAGTGATCTACTTAATGTATGTCAGGTCTTTTTAGTCACAGAGACAAGTGGTCACGTCGCAACATGATCAACAGAATTTGATCAGCACTAAGAGGAACATGGCATTGATCACTACATGGTGATCAGCCAATTTTAATTTAGTTCAATATTTGTTTCTTAGGTATATTCCCCACGTTTAGCATAAAATTACTTAAAGCCCCAATACTTAGACCACATTATTGGGTACTTATTTTTGACACAGACAGTAAATTCATCAATTTTGAAACTGCATTCGTCTCACAATCATTCTCTTTTGAAAGTTCGTAATTCGTCAATCCTCTAGTCAGAGAGCAAAAATGCCAAACATCTGGTTACAATTGCCCTTGATAGTTAGGCTCATAACTCGTGATTTTAAGTGTAAAACATAAGGCTAGTTTAACACCCTCTACTCCCAAGTTATTTTTTCAATATTATCCTTTCAGCTGTATGCTTTCCATACATTTTCGGATTTAATCCATCGGCAATTGAAATACGTTTATTAATTAATGGAAGCTTAGTGCATACAATGCTTGTAACTGATTGTCGGTTAATTACTGTTAAGGTATGTCGCATTTTTCACTGATTTTTTTTAAGTTTAAATTCCTTAACATTGATTTGATATTACCATAACCACCATTGACAATCTGGAAGCATTAGATGGACGTTTCATCATAGTATATGACTCTCGAGCAGTGGTCACCCACGAGCCTGCATCCAAAAATCAAACCCATGACTTTCAGTCTCTCGCACGAACGCTTAACCTTCAGACCATTGAGACGAGTGTGACAGTTACTCACCGTAGGCAACTGTTGATGGTTCCACAATATCATGAATTGGTTGGGTACTAGTTTGATGGTCTAGAGATTAAGCATTCATGAGCGTGCCAAATTTCAATCGATTTAAAGTTGTTTAAGATGATCATTGGTACAGTCAAATTTCTTTGTTTTAAGAGTGAGCACAAAAGAAAATGCATTACAATTAAAGTCACAGTGGAATTAATATTTTGCTATAATTGCTCAAATTTATATTGCCTTTCTTCAACTATTATTTCTATTATTTTTAAATAAAATATTAATTCCTATCCTTTTGACTTCAATATATGATGTCCCGTTAGATGAGTATATTTAACAGGCCTATTCTCTTAGTAGCACCAGGGATTTACTTGAGAATAGTCAAAAGCCAGAAAACTTTGTTGAGGTAGTTTATTTTTAATAATTCATAAAATCCGCAAGCACATAAGAGGCAAAGCACACTGGGAAATGTGTGAGTGAGTTAATAAAAATGTCGATTGTGTTTACAACCAATAGGGGAGGATAGATAGAAAGTAATGGTTTGTCACACACTTTTAATCGATTTCACATACTTTTACATAGTGGGTTCGATTTCCATAATAAAGTAAGTAGGTAACAGAAAATTCAATGGGCTTACTATAAACGCAACATAATGTAGACTATATACTGAGATTCATCAGTGATATTTTTTTCTGAATTAAAATTTATCTTTTATTTACTTTTTAAGGGTGACATATATTTTACATCGACTTCAGAAACATTAGATTATAAGACGAGTCCAACAATCAATAATACTGCCGTTACAAGTAATACTAGTAATGATAGCATTACAAAACAAAATGAGATAAAGTCTGTATTACAAGCAGTAGATCAATTAAATCTAGACGACAATCACCAAACCAATGGTAAGTAATTATTCTCAAATGTTGAATTATTAAAATAATCATAGCTGTAACACTATTATCTACATAAAATAATCATTCAAAGCTTTAAAATGTAGTATCTTGAGTATTTTTATTACTTTTTTATTTATTTACTTATCAGATCATGGAGTTTCACTGTTGATGAGTATTAAACTAGGACTAAACAACTGTCCAGTGATTTCGCCTGATAAATGATGATATATCATGATAAACATTATTGTATAATTCTATAGAATTCTATCATACTTAATCATTATGTTTAAATCTCATGAAGTACCCATGTTTAGATCTATAATGAGATTCAATACCTAAACTAAATAGTTACTGAAAGCTTCTGTGATAAAATCTGCATTCAAAACATATCTAAGCGAGTCATGTTCTGTTGATCAACGACAAACTATTTTAATTAGTCATAATTTCGAAGAATTGTATAGACATTGCTGTAATTTATAAATTGAGTTGTTAACTGATGTTCGTGTGTATTAGGATGAATGCCTCTTAATTTTCTTACTGCATCGATAAGGTCAACGAGTACAACTGTTTAAGTGCAGTCCAATTTATCATTTTCGTAAAATGAGTTTACAAATATATATTAGAGAATATTAAGTAGTTGAAATGATAAATGGTAAATAGCAGTTTTGTGTCATTGCGTCAGTTAACAAAATATAAGACTTATTACTCTATATGTCATATTTATACAATAAACTAACCAATAATGATTACTTGTGAGAAAGTTACCTTCAGGATTAAATATTATATTTAAGAATGGAGGGTGAATATGAAATCCAAATGATGGAGACTTAATGGCAAAACATCTCAGTAATAAGATAATCACAACAGAGAGTAAGCTAGATTATTGTATCAAATCGCCTAAAGTTATTTCTAACGTCTTCTTACAGTCAATTAAATTGACAGTCACTGTGAAGTGGACGAACACTCAGATGGGGACAACCAATTTATCATGTAATACAAAATTACTGAATATCTTCATGAATTACGAGAACCATATATTAAATGCTTTATTTGCAAATCTTCCATCAATTGTCCTTCGCATTCTGTATGGTTCTGTAGAGGCTAGTGTCGTCTATATCTGACTGCAATAAATAATATCCCTTTAAATGAGTATTTAATGCAGGCTAAATTTAGTAGAATTATGGATTTACTCGAGATTATTCAAAAGCCTGAACACCAGTAATATAGTTTATTGTTAAAGATTGGTAAAATCGGCAAGCGTACAGGAAGCAAGCACACAGGGAAACCAAGAGTGTTGTGTGTGTGTTTTAAAATTCCATATATGTTTTTGAGAGTGAATCAAATACCGATAAATTATTAATTGTCTGTGTACTACAACCAATGGGAGAACAGATTAAAGATTGATGTGCAGATATGTGCTCAATTAGACACACACAGAAATTTACATAACGGATTAAGTGAGCAGATAAATAATATAGTAGTTGAATGGGCTTACTACAGTTCTTCCATTTTACGGTTCCTACCTGTTCATATTCCCGTTCTCTTCTACTCGATCATCTAACCCTCTGTTGCCAGGCGCTCAACTTCTGATTAGTGTTACATACTACTTATGTCGATAGATATAAGTAGCATACACGACAAGTGTATCTATGCAGTGAAGTATCAATAATTCAAATACCAGTGAAACGTTAACTCTACAACAAATAGATTGCATTATGTTACCTCATCCTCACACAGAAGCGTATAATTATCTAGACCTCGAGCGAAGCTTTAAAAGTAATCAGAACCCTTATAGTAGAAGACAATGCATTGTATAACCTGATTAAATAGATTATCCTTTTTATTGATAGTAAAATTTTAAGCAGTGCACTCTTAAAGATGAATATAACGATTGGTATAACTACTATGTGTCATCGACATCCAGAGTTCAATTCATAATACATCATTATTGAAATATATACTGAGTACTATTTAGTAATCAATAGGTTTTACTAATCTTATCCTACCTAGAATAGTTCTGAATGTGATAATAAATCTCACAGACATGAACCCTTTCTCAAAATTGTAGAAAATCCACTTTTTGACAGTTCTTTACGATCACCTAATGATATTATATCTGAGACAGGAAAATGCCTTCGATTAATTTAAAATTTATTAGTACATCAAGTATATTAACGCTTGAAACCTCTTATCAACTGTTTTCTTCAGACAATAACAAACTTTCATTCTAACCAAAACATTAAATATAAAAATACAATTAAAACTTTAATAAAAACTTATGAGTATAATCATTATTTAAAATTATATTGAATAATAATAACAAACATTATTTGTAATTGTGTGTGTGTGTTGTTTTCTTCCTTTTTCCTTCAAGATTCTTTAATTTACCCAGAAATTTATGAAACTCATAAAAATTTACATTCATCATTTGAACAAGATCAAAATGAATTACAAACAAATTCATTTTCTACTATACAAACTATTTTATCACCTTCATGTTCTAATATGAATTCACCAACTGGTATAAAAATTTTAACTTTAAATTCAATGAATAATAGTACAAATTCATCATCAATTGTATCATCATTGAATTCAACAAATAATGATTTAAATCCATCACAAACAAATTTTATTTATAAAATACCAATTTATAGTTCAAATAAATAAATAAATAAATAAATAATAATAATAATAATAATAATGGAAACCGATTGTAAGCATAAAAAGCATTTTATAAATAACTACATACAGATATTATTTATTATCTTTAATATGTGTATTATATAACTGAATAGTTTGTGATCACAATGATTGAAAAGAACTCATAAACCAATTAGTGATAATCATGATAAGAAGAAAAAGTTAAAGAGAAAAATGAAAAAAAATAAATGAACATTACCGTATACTTGTTGTGATAAATAAATTATAAAACTTTTCTTTTTTTTTACTATTCTATTTGTTATAAACAATTTTAAATAAAAGTAAGAATTATAAAACTTTCATGTCTTGAACAACAACAACAACGATGACAACGGCAACGACGATAACAACAACGACAACAACAAAAAGAATGTTTTGTTCGTACTACAATATAATAAATAACAACAGAATGAACATTAACACTGAGTTAAATACTTATAACCAATGAAAAATTCTTTTTTTTTCTTGATAATTATGAAACTTTTAAGAAGAGAATAAAAGTTAGAAATTGATTTTTCCTTTCATTAAGAAAGTATCATAAAAACAACATATAGATACAAATATATACTCTGAATGAGAATCGACTATATGGTAGTGTAGTCAAACTAATAGATAATCTAAATGTTTGTGATAGACATTTTGTGTGTGTGGGTGTGTGAACAGAAATGTACCTTTTTTCCTATTTAAATTATATATATATATATATATATATATATATATATATATATACCATCTATAAATTGTATTGTTTCACCACTTTGTGTACTGTATTTCGTGTAAAATGTGCTATCTTTAAGTAAATAAAATGTTTTTTTGGAAATAAACTGTCGTTCATTGTTATTAGATGATGTAATTTGCGACTTTATGACGTTTCATGATTCGACCAAAGAGGTATTACATTTGACATTATTTTAATACAGATAAATTGTTGAATCTAATCAACTACTTTAATATTTATTCTCTTATATTAAAAATACAACAAATTATAATCACGAATTAAAACATTTATAAAATGAAAGTGTAAGCTATTTAAAACAGTACAATTACATTATTTGATCATATTTTCCCGAACTTCACTAATATGATAGCAATCGATTAATGCTTTACACTAAAACTATCGTAATGTTTGGGGATAGTAAACCATTGGATATTCTAAATTCACTTGGTGTTGTTTTACTTGTATCTTCCTGTTGTTATTTAGGACTGCAATTGATTAGTCTCATGTTGGTATAAGTGTATCCTGTGCGGATTACATCGATATAGCCTTAAGTCACAAGCTTTTTAAGCAAAGGTTGATAGTGGCTAGCAGTGGGATCCCGGACGCGTGTTTCGTCCTTTTTGGGACTTTGCGATCAGCAATGACATAAGTACCAAATCCCGGTTAATAAAATAACACTACCTACTTCTTAAATATTTAGGTTAAAATAAATCTCAACGTTAGACACTTCACTAATTTAATCAAGTTCAAAACAGTAATTTTTAGGTTTTGGCATACAGTCTAAAAATTAATATTAACTACCACAGTTTAAAAATAATACTAAAAATGAAAACTTCACACTGTGATTACGATACGAAAAGAGTTCATTGTATCATCTTATAGTAAAAATGACAACAAATAGATGGAAGGACATGGAGGATATCATATGATTTTGATGGATATTATGCTAACATCATAAATCAATAAGCACTGGATCTTTCAGCTCTTAAGCCAATTGCGTGATGATTATTACACTACTTAAATGGCGATTTCGAAGCTCACAGATTAGGATATAGTCAATAAGTTATTATTACATAACTACTAATTGTCAACCTGTTAACCGATATGCAAGTAAATAATATGAACATTTATAGAAACATTTGTTAAAAAACTATAACTCATTGAAATTTCAAGACGCAAATGAATTCTCTCAGTGAAAATGGAACGTGTGGTGACTGATTTTTGAATTCAATCTCCGTATAATTTATAGATGAAATTAAACAACGCCTTATAAAGTTATCTTTAAAATTAAAAGGAGTAAAATTACGTCTTTATAAATGTGAAAGTATATTTCCTTTTTTTAAATAAAATACTAAATTTAAATTTATTTTCCTTAAAAATAATTTGACAAAGATCATCAAACAGTAATTATGAGTATAAAAGCTTATAACCAGTACTGCAAAATGCCTTGTGGTTTACATTCACTACAGATATTACCGTTATATTGAGTTAAAACACAATGGTGTCACATTTAGTACAAAGAAACGACTGAATAATCAACTTCAGCTTGTGAGGCAAACTTAAGAAACACACTTTAATTCTACATTATATATATTGTACATTACGTCATTACAAATATTTTTAGACACATTCACGGTATGTTATTCATGAATATATGAATAACACAAAATCTATATGTTAGTATGCACTTTTTTCTCACTTGCTTTATCTCTCATTAATCGTATTATTTACATTACTTGTACAATTTATTCATAGAATTTTAAGACTTACTATTTAATTATCTTAGTTCTTTACATTTTGTCAATTTTAATTGTAGAATTTCTCAGGCAATACAAAAGAGGTGAAAATCACTTTCACTGTATGTATTAAGAGTAAATGTAATTTCTACTTCAATATTTATGAGAAGTGTTAGAGAGACCAATAATCTATGGACTAGCCAACCAGACATAAGATAACAGGTCTTGAATTTTTGCGCGAAATTCATTCATCTATTTGGCTAAATTGTGTTTTGGTATTTTAGCTGATGCCAGTTCGTGATGAAAACCCTAAATCTAGTTCCTAACTCTAACCATCAACCGTAAATCATAATTTTAATTTCTCACACTGCTGTACAACCCTTATTTAGTCCTGGTTAGCAGGTCGACCGAATACCATAAGCGACAGACTACTGTGGGAGAGAACAAATCAGATTCCAGCTCAAGAGGGAAAGACGCTGGAAATGGGTAAGACATACATTGAAGAGATCACCGAACTGCATCACGAGAAATGCGCTTAGAAACCTGAAGGTAAACGGAAAAGAGGTAGACCAAAGAACACACTGCGTCGAAAATTGGAAGCAGGTATAAAAAAGATTAATAGCAACTAGAAAGGGCTGGAAAAGATTGTCCAGAAAAGGGTTGAATGAAGAATACTGGTGAGCGACTCATGCTCTTTCACGATGGGTAATAGGCGTAAATAGTAGTACGTGGACATTCTCAAAGTCAATTTAGTGTCTCATAAAGGTAATCATATATTGTGGTCTTCCTGAAGTGTTATTCTTTATTGAGTAGTACGTATTAACTCATTAATATTATTCTATATCCAATAGAAAATCTTGAATGAATATTTTTTGTAGATTCAATGTAATACTACTTAAATGCTTCTATGTAAATAGGTTTACTATATACAACTAGAGTATCTTTCAAAATACACATATAAAACAACTTTGAGTATCTTTTCTAAAACCATTATATTTGTCATTCTTTTATGTAAAATGTTACATTTAGAATTAAACTTCATTACTTCCAAAATATTGATAATAGAATGGAATGTTTTCATAAAAAATCTTTTTACTATAATTTAATGACAAGTGTTGAACTGTATTCTTATTACTATGATCTGGAGACATTGGAATATCATTAATATTGGCAATAACATTATTAGAGTAAAACAATAAGTCATTATAAGTTAGTTTGAAATAATTCTGATTTCTTATTAAATTACTTTTAGGTTCATTATTTTCATAATTATCTATTGATAGATTATTCTGTTCTAAATCAATGGTATTATTCATTTGGCTATCCGTTGTTTCAATATTAAGATTTGAACTATTATCGATAGAACATATGAACTCTTTCATTATTTGATCACATTCAATTGGTTTAAGAAAACTAGGTGAATAACAATCAATTGAACTAATTTTATTATTCTTTATCATTTTCTGGTATGTATTATCATTAAATATTACATCATTATCAACGTTCATATCAGTAGTATTATACTGTATATCAAATGTTGTATTATTTGATTTAACCAATAAATTACTTTTTAATGAAATATCTAATTGTTGATATTCTATGGAACTATTATTCAATGAAATGTTATTTGATTCTTTATTATATTGGAAATTTGTATTACCTTTTATAATTGTATTGGAAAGTTTCTGAAATGAAATAAATAATATATAAAACTTTGATATTTACTGATAAATATCACTCAAAATAATAACTCAGCATTCTTAATCTGTTAGAAATTAGTTTAATAAAGGAACATATAACAAAGATTGAAGTATCATGTTATCTAATCTAAATGGATCACCAAAAAGAATTTCAAACTAAATGAAACGAGTAACTAAAGACTAAAAAGACAAAATATGGTTCACTTATCATACTAAATATAAGTGAGGTACAAAAACAGTTTTACTCAGATAATAATCTTTATGAATATATACTCGAATACTTACCTGTTCACTAGATGGGATCATATTCGATGTGTGATTAGAATTAGTATTCAGTTGATAGTCAATTAGTCTATCTGAATTTTCATTTCTTGAACAAGAATGAATTGGTGGTATTTTCCTTTTGTAAACTCTTTTTTGTTTATTGTCATTTGAAATAGTTTGTAATTTCTTTTGATAAGGTTTTGAAGTGTTTTTAACTTGACTAGAAATCTACCAGTTAATAGATAATGAATAAAAATAAATGTGGAACGTTTAGTTGAGATAAATAAGGGAAGTGAATAACATTTCATTATTATCGGTTCAACAATCTCTTAACAGTTAAACATTTAAATTTACATTCCTTAGAACTACATTTTAAAAGATCAGTTATTTATACATTCTATGTATCCGTTTGATAGTGTAGTTCATAATTACTCGTAACTAAATATCACTGAGACTAGAAAACTTAAAGTACGAAATGAAGGTGAAAAACGACAAAGCAATAAAGTTAATAAATTTTAACTATTCACCGGAAATTTCGTCATAAACTAAAATCAACTGGAAAATAAACAAAGAGTGAAATGAAAATCTGTTGAACAATTGAACTCTTCAACAGTGTCCATAAATGACTCAACTAAGGAACTTCAGATCTCGCAACGACTTCATTAGCTTTAGATCACTATGTTATAATCCATTGGTCGATAATCATAAATATAATAAGTTTATAAAACAACATAAGCATCCAGTGTCATCGGTAAGTAATTATCTCAATTCAGATATGACTGAGCACCATTAATCACGAACTGATATAAATAACTCTCCTACACGATTACAGGACCATATTATGAAAAAACAAAAGGTGAGTCAAATACTCACAGAAATGCATTTTAGAACTATGAATTTATATTAAAAATATACATTACAAATGCTGTTATACGTAATTCTTATCAAATGAATATTTCTATGATAAGGAAAAAAGAAAAGCACCAGTTATATATTAAAAACTTTTCATTGTACATTATTTTACTGTTGAGATTTGATGAGAACATTTTTTTAATGTGAATAGTTTAATTGAAATCCAGGATTATAGCGTTATAAAACTATACATTTATATATGATTTTAATTAGTCGTAAACAAGTATTTCTAAACATCCACAAAATAAATTGGACGTGTTCAGTTTATGTACTTAATCTCTCAATAATCAATACGTCATTAAAAACTGGAAAATTTCGAGAAACATCTATATAAATTCTTATTATTAACTGATTTTAGTCGAACAATCAAATAAATTCCCAACCTAATAAAACTGCTAGAAATCTTTTATGAAAATAAATCACAAATTTGATGCAATGAGTGAATAGTCTGTGAGATAGGCATATTATGACTTCCTTTGTTATTCTTTACATGAAACTTCTATTTGCTTATTACGTAACATTAGTTATTATTAGACTACTTTGTGTTATCTACCAATCATCACTGTTAAAATATAGTCATGACAAACTATTTGGATTAAGAGATGAATATGTAAATATATCATTATTTGATAATAATCCAATAATGAACGTCCCAAATGCTGATAAATTTATACAATAATCTAACTTCTTCATAGAATCATATACTTTTTAGTCAATTTAGAGTACTTTTTTTAAAAATTGAAACAGAAGAAAGTTTTATTCAACTTCTTTTCAATATAAATCTCAATTTACTGAGGTATTAAGGTATTAAAATCAACTTTTGACTTCTATAGGGAGCTGTTCTGAAAAATCTCTATGTATTTATTGATATATTAATACAATAAGTCACTAAATTAATAAAATTAGGTAATTGTGTTTCATAGATAATCCATTTATGTATATAATAAAATTGAAGTTGGGTGGTGATATTTATACTTTTAACAATAAAAAAAAATGTCGGAATTTAAAAAATCTAAAAATTAAGATCCATTTTAAAATCTTTCATTAGTTTTTTAACTAAATTTTTCATTGATAAAATATAATAGAGGCATAGTAATAATTATTTATTAATCTGTAACTCAAATTTAATTGAGATGGATAAAGATAAAATTAACCTGTCAAGAATAAAAGGAATAAAATCAAATAAGAATAAATAGTATAGCATTCAATGGTCTATATCACAGAAATATAATTAAATGAATAGAAACCAAAAGTTATTCTTTATGATCTACATAAGTTGAACTGATTATATGAATAAATTAGCAAGATAACGTAAATCCACATTGAGATTAATAAGTAGTACAATAATGAACGTGTTTAATTATATATATATATATATATATATATATATATATATATATATGATCTCTTACCTAGATCAATTTAAAAATAAACGGTTTCTGTATTAAGTAATAAGTACAATAACTTATTTTCTCGAGTACATGTTTAACTAATACTAACTGTATAAAAATAAATAAAAAACCATGTAATATAAATTTACTGTATCCATAGAATCATACTCATAATAGAAACATATTTTGCTTAGTATAACAGAGAATAACCTTCAATTAAGAGGAAACAAAATTGAATGCCAAACGATTAAACGGTAAAAAAAGAATGTACACAAAAGATTACCATCAATACGCTTTCAATCTGACAATATCAGTGTATGGTATTGTAATAATGGGATGATACTTTAAAATATATTATGTCACTTGATCAATAACTAATAATTACCATCTTCTAAAATGCCCATAATCAATGAAATGTTAGTATGTATGTAAATATTACTGTACATCGTTGTATGAATATGAACTAATACATTCACTCAAATAACAATACTGATGCTAATAGCAACCAATTTATTATTCATAAGCTATGTTATTGAATTAATTGTGAAAAATATTTTAAAAAGTGTTGGATATGGAACGCTAGAACATAAATTAGTATCTATCACTAAAATGGAAAGTTATGTTTGTTAATTCGTATACAGGTTTATACATAAATGATCTCTGATAAATGTAAATTTTTCAAGATCCGACCTATTAAGCCCCAACTTTACAAAGTGAAAAATACCTAATTGATATTATACTTAAACATCAAATTTGTAGGTTAAAATAATCGTCTATGCTTCTGATATTAGGTTTGTTAGTTTTATACAGAATATTATATGGTTGTTTTGTAGGTATCTGAATCATTTTAACCTCAATTTAGCTAAATGATAATCTTTGAAGCACCATTTATAGGTCGAAAAGCGTACTTAATCCTGTAATATTTTGTTCTCCATTTTGTTAACCATTATGTTTTGATGAATTCGAACGGATGATCCTTGCAGTACTGACCAAATAATTCGAAGTCATTAGTACGAGGTTGTTTCCAAGAGTTAAATAATAATGTTTTTGAATTGACTTCGCATATGAATTGTAGTATGGTTAGTGTGGTAGTTTAAAAAATATTTACATTTATAATTTGTTTACGAGTTGACATGAAAAGTAACAAAAAATTTGAGTCTAATATTGATATTGACAATTTAAATAACGTTTCATAATTTTCTTTATGACCATAATTTTTATGGTATACGTTGTGATATTTCTGTTCCGTTTCTTTTCAAGATAGCACTCATCGATTTTCCAGTAACCACGAGTCGACTGAAGCATGGAGTGTTATTTATATATTTTATTTAAACACATATATATATTGGTACAATGAGGCACCAAATATATATGCGCCACACTTCGTCATTTGATTTTTGTAAGGGAAGAGATACAGTCCCGTCACCCAAACAGAAACAGATGGTTTTCTTAGAGGATCACACTCTCAGTCTTTGATGTAAAGATCTAATACACAAGGAAGGGAGTAACGTAAGGAGATGCAATCCCATGGTAGCCAGTGACCAACAATAGGTTCATACACCTTGTTCCCTTAGGATCCTGGAGTCCATATGCACCATTGGTTTGGAATCAAGGTTTCCCAACTCTCCTAGGTGGACCCTTCGTGTCCACCAACCGCGTTAAAGTGCAGAACATTCGCTTTTCGTCCTCAATCTAAAAACACCTTCCCTTCGAGAAGTCAGTGAGTTGAACTTCCCTGGTAGTAGCTGCATACGTGTGGCTATGTGAAGGCATTTTGAGAGAGAGAGCTGACTCTCCCCACTCTCGGCCGTACCAGGACACTTGGGAGCAAACATGGAGTGATATCACATCGTAAGCGACTAGATTTATTCCTTTATATTCTACGATCAAATATTCTGTTCTACGACAGAATTATAAGAATGAGAAACTTATCTCAACGAACGTATTTTTCATTTTACTTAAATAAAAATTAATCACTGGAAACCTTAAGATTATATTGTCTGTTTGTTTAGCATCTACTAATCGATACATAAGAACTGGATAGATGTAATTTATCGTAATGAATTGTTTACCAATAACTTTTACTACAGTGAACGATAAAACAGGTGGGGACAACGGGATATATAATAATATGATATTTTAGTGAAGCTGAACACAGGTGAGGACAACCGAATGTATTTGTACACGAAATTACAGAATATCTCAATAAAACCTGAGAACCATACAGTGAATCAGTGATATGCAAACTATCAATCCATTGTCTTAAACTTGACTGTTTCTTTTGCAAATATCAGTCCATCGTCTCAGATTTCATTATTTATGAATTTTAATACCAATTGTTTTCTATACCCGTTCTTTTCTTCTTGATCTTCTACTGAAATACATTCTATTCCTGGCTATCGTTATGTACTACTTATGTGTATATAAGTAGTGCACACCACAATATTACAGAATATCTTGATAAAATCTGAGAACCATGCAGTAAATACTTCATCTGCAAAATATTCATCATTTATCTCAAACTTTATTATTCCTTCGTTCCTATACAAATCAATCTCTGTTCTCATCCTCTTCCCTTCAAATTTTCTCAACCTTCTGCCGCCAAACATTCTACATTCGATTGGTGACACACACTATTTATATATGTTAACATCAATAACACACCACACACTATCATAGTCTATTTTCTATAAACTTATTTATTACATTTAAGACAAACTAATTAAAACCTATAAACCGATTGCTTAAGTTGAATTAAATGTAGTCTGATCATAACGTGAAACCTACTGGTTAATACATGGAGGATGGTTTAACGAGTTAATCATCGTACCATACCCTTATTCATAAAGGAATTTTATTGATCGTGTTATGTTTATTAAGCACTAAAACAGGAAGAGTACACGAAGATGTAATGATTCGTTGAATAATATAGATCGATTAACACAAAACTTTTGTGTGTATTGTCATGTTATATGAAAATAGTAAAAACGTAGAACACATAATAAAAGAAACAATTATTTTATGGGAGATAGTATCCTTGTTTTAACAAATGTTTCATAAGATATAAGATCACAAGAGCTTAAAACTTTCAGTATAGGGTTGTGGAGATCGTAAAGTTGTAATTGAGATCGTGAACTGAAAGTTCTGAGTTCGATTCTTGCATGCAGGATCGTGGATGCGCATTGCTGAAAAGTTCCATAGTAGGACGAAACTGCCGTCTAGTGCTTCCACGTTTTCAATGGTGGTCTAACATTAATCCGTTTATGATCTCAATTACAGCTTAAGATTTATCTCAATTGTTTAGTAACACAATTGATCACGAGTAAATATTTTCTAAAACAATCTACCTTGTAAATTTAACAAATAATAAAATACTCTTTAGAAAATTTTAACTAAACTATATGTATACTTATATGTGAAGATTATATTTGAAATAATCTCAGTGATTAAAATTTAAATAATTCCAACGTTTCGTCCAGCTAACTTGTCTGGAACCTGAAGGAGCTGGACGAAACGTTGGAATTATTTAAACTTCAATCACTGAGATTATTTCAAATATAATTTTCATATATAATGACTTCTCTATACTCGGCGCCCGATTTCTTTCAAATTATTTGTTCTAATCTCTGTAAATATTCGTATAAATTATTTTCCAATTGAGTTATATGTATATTTGTTTATTTGTATTTTAACAAATAAAATTTTATTACAATTAATCTTACTTTAACTGGAATGTCTTCATATTTATGATGATATCCATATTTTTCTATCCTATTCTAAAAAAATTATTCAAAAACCATGCATTTAACAAAAACAAACAAGCATTCAATCACAGCTTACTTATTAACTTTAAATTCATAACAAATTAAAGTAAACACTTCTTCAGCATATGGTCGAAAATTATTTGAAGATGATCATTTAGATTATTTAATATTCAAAATAGAAATAGAAATTTATTGTCTATCACTATTGTATTCAATTCATTATTTTTACACTGATTTAAAACATCTAGATATCAGTTAAGGAGTTGAACAACAAGTGTTTATATTCACTTGGTATTAGGAAGATACAGGCAAACAATACCAAGTGAATTTAAACTTCACCTCATTGCACAAGCAGGTGACTATTCGGACTCAGTAGACAAGTGGACAACACGATGGCGTTTGAAGGGAATGGTACTAGGTTCGAGTCCCAGAGTGGACATCAACTCGATGATGCAGGTATAACTAATTAACTAGTCCCAAATAGGATGAAACGCGTATCTTGGATCCAACTGCTAGCCACCACCTATCTTTCCTTTTAAAACAGGCATTTATGTTTAATTAAAAATTAACGAATCAACTATAGAAATATCTGATCACTAAATATTGCAATCATGGACATTAGAAAGTACATCTTGGTAACTATTCAATCAAGTAAGTGGAATAGGTTATTTTAGCAGAAATAGAGAAACATTAAAAAGTAAAATGAATGGGAAAAAAAACAATAACCGTTCAAGTATCACATTATTCAGCTTATCAGAAAACATAAGTCTAAATGATGGAGATTTTCCGTTAAAGTATTAGTATATTAAAAAGTAAGTAGTATGAGTCCACAAAAGTAATCAATATGTTTGACAGAGTTTACATTGGTCTTCAGTAACTACTGATTAAAGTCAATGAACACCAACAATAGGTTTTTTATGTGAGTAATCAAGTTAGCCAAAAAAACAGACAAATATGTATATTAATAATAAATATCAAGTATAATAGTTAAAATAATGTAAAAGACTTTCCCTTTTTACTTTTACACTCAAAAGTAGAGCATTTTCAGCTTCTTGTCCAGCAACTTGTAATCTTCTCCAGAATCGTTTAGGCTAAAAAAATTATGGACAGAAATGGAATACAACAGTCACATCTAATTTCTAAATCTATTTCACTTAAAATATATTCGAAAAGAGGTATTTTTCAGCTTTCGTCATAGAAATAATTCCACATAACTTTTGCACACAGATAAATAGATATTTTTGTATCATCCAATCTTAGTACCATAAGTACTTCTAAGATTTTCAGAAAAACTCACCACAAAACAAAGATAGGGAAATTGGAATTTTTTAATTTAATCAATAGGGAAAACTAGTCTGAATTTGTGTGTACTTCACTAAACTAAGAGACTGTAGGGATTTTGTCAAAAAACAGTCAACTGAGGCCGATAAGATATACAAAATAAAAGGACTGATCGCCGTGCTTAACTGTTTCAATTCCAACCCTTAAACCAAGTGCTGACTCAGGTCAGGAGCGAAAATAAGATTTTCTATCTAAATAAAAAAATGTATCCTAAACAATGTTGCATTATTATACATGACGATTAGAAAACTCCCCATTTTGTTACAATCTCTTGGTAGGAGAACAATGTTTTAAAACTTGAACAGAGGAGTTATTTCTAAAAAAATGTCTACGCAAAAATTAAGAAATAGAAATAGAAAACAGTCCTGAAATCTCGCCTGATACTTTCGGCTTTAGTGACAAATTATCGTGAGCTCTTGCTCGGTCAATAATGTTCGAATAAAGTCGTCACATGATTTGTGTACTTCATTGGTACGCCATTTTATGTATACTGCGGAAAACGGAGTCGGATGCTACCTTTAACCCAAGAAGTCAGTAATAATAATATGAGTCTATTGTTCGAAATAGACAGAAATTCACTAGCCTTTCGCCTGTCTTTAAAGAACACAAAAATAATCTCAAGCTACCTATTACATGGGAAAAAGATATTCTATTTATTACTATTACTATTATATATATATATATATATATATATATATATATATATATATATATATATATATATTCAACACATTCAAACCTTTGAAAATTGTGGAATAAGAGGAATTCAGCAACGAATTTCTATTTAAATATATGATAATATAACTCCCATTGCCCACAAATTATTCTGAGTTCTTACTAAAAATTCTTAGATAGTTAGGTTTCAACAGAAGCGAATTGTAAACTTACAATTTTGCTTAAATCCACTTCATTAAATGCGGTGAACTTATATATTCCTTTTGCCGGAACTTTACTCATTGCCAAACGTTTTGGGTTTAAAAATACTACATAGTAGTAAGTCACCTCTTTACTACATGCATCAAATTCAGCGTATCTTCCCTGACTGTTGTGACAAACCATTGCTGGCCAATCTGGATAGCCTAAAATGAGGTTTGTCAAAGAAACATATTTGCCTACTTATAAGTAGTTAAAAGAATTACAAAAATAAAGGTCAACTAACATGTTAGCTGATAAGCACGAAAACGTGTATGCAAAAAACAATTTAACAGATTGGCACATAACTTAGTTTTTTAAGCATAAATGGAATAAGCTTCTAAACTTCTGAAGCATTTCAATTCTTTTGTCATTAACTATCTAAGATGAAATAGCAGGCGTAATTACTAAAGTTGGATTGTGACGACCAGTGAAATCGAGGACACTTGTCTCGTCCAATTTAGAATTCTTCATATGCACGCACCTACTTTTCAGTTTTGATGCCCCCTCTAGGAATCAAACCCGGCATCTTTTGCAGGCCCTTACATCAACGAAAATCCCTTACAAACAAAATCGTTTAAGCTCATTGTTTGTAGACAAAGTTGAACATTCCAAATGCTATGTCCATTGGATAAGAACATATTCACCAAAGACAGAAACTCACCCAACCTTTGTAACATCCATAAACTATCACCAAAACCCAACAAAAGGCATTTTAGCCTATCATAACGACGTGTTATTGGATATCAGTGACACCCATTTCAGTTATTAATTGACTACTTACCATTCAGAATAATTGATAATTTAGTGAGAAAATTCTTTAGATATCTTCCGGTCGGAAGTAACGGTTATGAGCCCATTATGTTAGTATAACTCAATAAAATGATACGACGATATAGAATGAACTACTCGGAAAAAGAGAATTTACAACACGTACATCTTCTGCTAACATTAACCCTCTAAAACACTAAATGGCAAAATCGCGCTTACGATTGTGAAGCAGAAATATGAAAACGGAACAATTCACTCAGAATGATTATTCAAACCTAACACCAACATCAATCGAAATCTGATGTCGGAGAATTTCTACTTAGTCAGACGACAGCCAAAACTATCGATAACTAATTACGTTAATATATATATATATATATATATATATATATATATATATATATATATATATATATATATATATATATATCAAACACTAAATCTATGTTGAACTGTCAGAGATAAATTCGACTAATACAATGGGAACAATACCTTGAGTGAGGAAAAATTATACTTAAAAATTAAATCAATAATCAAATTTGTGTTCACCTACTCAATCTATCAAGAATTTTTAAAAAGTTATGATTGAATAATACAAACAAACTACCGTTTTTTTGAATTCATCAAAACTTAGACCATACTGGGATTCAAATTTAAACGTGATATATTTAAGAGAGTCGATAGTTTACATATGGATTATCTTGCATTACTGAAAGCAATGGTCAGTGAAACAATCGTAAGCGCAAATTACGGAAGTAAAACATTCAAACATTATATTATTAGAGCTGTAGATTATTTGAAAAGAAGAATTTATCATTTATTTTCAGGACCAACTAACCTTGAATTTTAGCCCAAACAACTGATCCAACAGAAAAATGTTCAAAAATAAACTGATCTCCCTGTTTACCAACGTTTAAATCTTCGGATTCTTTAAGGGAATTATGCATATATTTATTGGCTGTTGAATCGACAGTTAATATTTTGAAGTATTTAGAATTCAAAGAACAATACCATGAATCATTGAGCTGAGATGGATCAGAAAATTTTGGTAGGTATCGCCAGTTAGAACAAAAGTTACACTCAACCCAAGTACCTAATCAATAATATCCATATAATAAGATATCATGAACAAATTTTTTTAAAAAATTTATTAACTCAAGAATTCAAATTTTTATGCAGATAGTTTGGAACAAGTATATCATAGTAGGTAAGTTTCATTTGTAAATTGCGTGAATTTCATTGGCCACTGTGCCGTTTAATTTATTTCTACTGATTATAGTGATAAAAATAATATCATTGACGAATGCCGGATTAATACATTTTCAAAAAGCCAAAAACGTACCTGGTAAATCCTGTTTCTCAATAATATTTTTGCGTGGAAAGTGTGTATTATCAACGTCTCCAATTACGAGGCCCTTTGGAATGTTGAACGAACGCTTTTTGTTATTTTTACGGTTGTTTCCATCTGAAATATCTTTCAAATGATTACCACTTGAACTTAAAAAATTGAACGTACGACTTGTCGTCTCATTACATTGAACTTTATTAGTGGTAACCGATTGATTTCCTTCTAGTTTTGAGTATTTGAAATAGTTTTCGTATAAGACATTTAAAGGGACTGTTGATATCCTATCCAATGTTTCATCAAGAAACTTATCAAAATTTGAAATATTTTGTTCCTATGCCAACAAAAAAATATTCAGATAGTCATCTCAGTATAAATGACATACATTCCACTCTTAATAGGAATGACTAACTCGTTTACTAATATAAATGGTGTGAACGTTTTTTCAAACAAATTATGAATAAACCAACCGTCAGAGTGTTTCATAAGTAAACAATATGAATTCAGTAAATCTATCAGTAAGATAACTTTTTCCATTTGTCAGTGAGCACTCTCCTTAAAGAATATAGAGAATTGATAGGATATCCTTACTGTGGAAACTGAGAATGGTCACGAGAATAAAAGAAAAACAAAATACTCTTCTGTGTTCCTTAGTCATTAGCACCGGAAATATTGAGTTTCAAGGACAAAACTGTTCAAATCAATAAACGTTTTCAAAGAAAATTAATACTATCAGTTACGAGTACTACCTTAAGGGTCCCTGTACTTTTTTCGCAGATGATAAAACTTCTGGTAAGTTACAGGAGGAAAGAAAGTCGAAGAGATCAAAGATTGAATAAGATTAAAGATAAATAAAGGTTATGAAGGATAACAAGAAAAATGAGTAAAATTGCTTTGATGATGGTCCGAGGACATTCATCCGTTGTTGAGCGTGTGAAGGCGAGTAAAATAAAACGGGTTAGTGATACTTAACTTAAAACTACTTGTTCACATCTGACGATAAGAAAAAGCAAAACAGAGGTATCTAATTAAACAACTAGGTGGAAAAACTAAAAAATATGTGTTTGATACCCTATATATGCACTGTTTTCATTAAAATATATATTCAGTTAAAAGGATTTGATATATGACAATGGCATGAGGGAAAAAAGTATCTAATTTAGCCCAATTTTCTTCTATTCATCATTATGTTTCATGAACAATAGGATTACTAAAGGTACTAGTCATCTAAAGCTGAAATTGTAATAATTACTATTTAAGTTATCAAGATTATGTAGTAATGTATTTCTTTATCACTGTTACGTCAAACAAAACTGGAAAACAATTTTAGCGTTTATGGGAGTTAGTTACCTTCCATTTAATAAAAACTAACCATCAAGTGTGCATTATACCTTTCTGGCGGGAAATGTTGATGTTAATGTGTATATTGCAGACATTAAAATTTGATTTAATGTAAAAAATAAGGTAACTAATGTAAGTTATGGTTAAATATGTGAAAATAAGTACTAAAACAATATGTAAAGTTTACTTTAGTATAGCTGATTTTTAGTAACTCGTATTACATTCTTTTTACAAAACAAATCACTACATACTACTGTCAATTCAATTCAATTAGAAAGTAATGCACAATCCAAATGACAAAAATATTAATTAGATTAAATTTTTTTGTTAGATTTCAGAAGATTTTTTTTCTTATCAAATACATTTATTAAAAGTTAATATTATTGATTTCATTAGACAACTATTCTAACTATAAATTCATTTGATTAAATGAAATATCAATGATTAAGATCATGAGTCAGTTGAAGCTAGACCACCATGGAAAACCTGGAAGCACTGGACGGCCGTTTCGTCCTATTATGGGACTCCTCAGCAGTGCGCACCCACGACCTCGCCCCCTGCGAGATTCGAACCCAGGACCTACTGGTTTCGCGCGCGAGCACTTAACCACTAGACCACTGAGCCGGCACCCAACGGTGTTAATGTCTAGTACTAGCAGTCTTCAGTCAAATAGGAAATAAATATAATCATTCGCTGACAATTTCCATAATTATTAATATTATCAAAGTATTTCTTAAATATTCATACAACTTAAAAATTATTCATTTTCTTTTCATAAAGTCAATCCTCATTAAATCAATTAATTTAAAAATGAGATTTGAATTATTTTTTCTGGTTGGCCTTTTTTAGCGAGTTAGTTTTCTAGGGGATGAGGTCGCTAACCTCATACCAAACCCTCCTCCTTTATCCGAGCTTGGGACCTGCAGTAGCCCCAGAAGGGCTCCAGGCGGAGGGAGGCCCCGGATAGGGAAGGTTGGGGAATGCTGATCGTCAGCCTATGCTGCATTGGGAGCAACAGGAGTAAGTAATAATGAGATTATAAAAATTAGAACACTTTTTTCTCAAAATAACTTTTATTCCCAATCTCATAAGACACAAAATCTTTTTCATTAGTTTAAAAAGTACAAACAAAACTAACTAATTGGAAAATCGGATAAATAAAACGAGATATTTTTAATTTATTTTTGTATTGTTTGTTTGAATCATCTCATTAATGTTTAGGACTGCAATTGATCATTCTCTTATTAGCATACGTGCATACTCTACGGATTGCCTCGATATTGCCTTAAGTCACAAGAATCAACATCCGGCTGTCGCACGTCCTAGGATCCCACTGCTAGTCACCATCCATCTTTCTTTATAAAACAAGGTATATCTCATCTATACAAATAACTTGAATTAACATTAATAAGAATTATGAAGAGAATATATAAAAAAAAGAAAATATTTGTACTTTAGAAAATTTCAACTACAGAAAACTTTCAACCCATAAAAAATTTAATTTAATTAATTGGTCGGTTTTTAGTATCCAACTAATTACTGTCTATTTAAAACTGTCCTACTCTCTTTTTTAAAATTATGTTCCAGAATCAAATCTAGAAAGAAAAAAACAAAGAATTGTAAAAATTGTATTTTTAAAGTAAATCAAAAAATCACAATATTATCCTCAATAATAATAATAATAATTCATTCACTAATGAAAATAATATTTCTATGGATTTATAAAGATTGAGATTTAAACAGGATTACTTTGCAAAATTAATTTCAATGATTTACTTTATCCCAAAATAGTATCCATTAATAATCACGTATTTATTTTCTGAAGAAGTGGTTTACGCTAAGTCATGAAACGTCGGAAACTTTAATTTTTCTACTCATCGATATATTACAAATATATTATTTTTATTTATAACAATCTATCCAATGCTTAATTTATTCGAAATTATCAAATCAAACCGTGATGATAATCACATCCAATAAATGTAAACACCGTTGGATGCCGTCTCAGTGGTCTAGTGGTTAGGCGTTCACGCGCGAGACTGATAGACTCTGGGTTCGAATCTCTCGAAGCGGGATTGTGGACACGCACTGCTGAAGAGTTCCACAACAGGACGAGACGGCCGTTCAATGCTTCCAAGTTTCCCATGGTGGTCCAGTTTTGATTGATTTATAATCACAACTATTGAAATTATTATAATATCCACAAAAACCTCTTCTGATACGAAATGTATTCCTATTTAATATTTTTAAAATAACATAAAAATTGATTAAAATTTATTGCTTAAATATTATTCCTGCTTTTGTTTTTCTTTTCATGGAATTGAGATTTTACACGATCTTATTTTTTTTAATGTGTTTTTCGGTAGAAAACACCTTCATTTTCAATTTTTTTAAATATATTTCTATATAGAAATACATCTTTAAAAAAATATTTTATGAGAAGTAATGCAACAAGTCTTAATGTAGAATAAAATATTGTCACATTATTATACTTAAATAACATCATCATATGTTAACTTGTATAAATTATACTAAAACTATAAGTAGTATGATCAGCTTTTGTTGTGAATTATTTTTCTAAAATAAACTAGATATAAATATTTTATAATTATCATTCCCATTATTATGCACTGATATATGTTATTATTCATTAATACAGTCTTTTAGTTTAGGTTTAAATGAACTAGATAAGATAAAGAAACAAAAAATTTTTAAACTCAAATGTTCTAAAGAATATTCAAACCATCTTAGTAATACTATTCGTCTAAGGCTAACAAACCAGAAGATCGATGAAAGCAAACATAAATATATGAGTGTTATCGAGAAACCCTACTACGTTATATATGTTTTGCAACAATCCAGTAAAGAAAACAGTCTCACTTCGTATTACAAGTAACAGAATTAAATGAGTCCCCACTAGGTTAAGAAAACATATGCAAAAAAAGGTTATTCAATATTTGGTTATTCAATATTTAGGGGTCATTGAAACTCCTAATGTCTTTCTGATATGCTTTCTCAATATTCCTGTGTGAAGAAATATGCAGTGACACACAATATGAGAATAGTTTATCATTAGTCTTAACTATTTATATTTAAAAATCTACATTACATGTTCAAGCGATTATTAAACTTCCACTAACAATTAATATTATGAATTATCTACGCCTTATTATTTCGGGTATCTTCGGTTTTGTAGTTTTATCCATTGGTTACATATTAAATTTGTCAAACAGATAAACAAAGGAACAACATACTAACGCTCCTTGTTTAAATTAGTGATTGGATAATTGAATGAAGAAAAAATAATAGTTGGTTCAGCCTGAAAATGAATTGACTAATTCAGCAATCACTTATAGAGCTCCATAAAGAAGTTAACGTATGAGAAACCATAAGGGTATTCTGAGACACTTGCTGTACAAAATTATGTACTGTTTAAATGTAGAAAGGGCTAATGCACAAACATTTAGGAATAAACAGCTATTTGTGACCCAAAATGGAGTGAAATATAATTTCTTCGATAAGTTTCCATACTAAAGCCAGCTCAATTACAATACTACTCAAAGGAGTAACGAACTCCTCCATGGAGTATTTGGAACTGTCTCGTCATAATTCCTCTATTACTTAATTTTACACTTAAACTCTCCTTTCTTATTCGATATGCTCCAGTTGGACTCGAAGCAGATTAAACCAAGTTATTCAAAATCACCGGTACTGAGATAAACAATTAGTTCGCAGTACTTATATATGCGACTGTCGTGCTTAGAATTATACTGATAGGTGGTTCTTCAAAGAAATAAGGTATACTTTGTAATCTTAGAAAATCATTTATCTGAAATACCTAACAACGATAAACCGGGTGAAAATGTTGATGATCAATTAGTACGACACAAGTGGGCCAAGAACAATTATTACAGAAAGTTTTCCAGTTTTTCGGCAATAGATTTGGTTAAAGCAAATAAACAACCGAGTATTTGCACAATACAGTTGGACGTACTAGAAAACATCGACTTATTTGATATCCGGCATTCGGTGTAATATCCACAAGAACAATTAATGATTACTTATTCCTTAAAAAGATGACCATAAACACTTATCATACAATTCTTTGATTTTCATATACTTCATTCCAGTAATTACACAGATAACAAATAAATTAAGTTTATCGATGTAGAAGGGTCAGTGACTAAAATAAAAGGTAGTAGTTGTGCATAAAAGATACAGATACTTGTCGTTTTAGGAATTAGATTTGTCGTGAATTACTCATAATACGATGAATGTATCTAACTTAAATGTAAAAGTGGATAAACCTTAACGCCTTCTTCACATAGATTGACTACTAATTAATTTATTTCTACAATTAGTACATACAATAAATCAAACATGTTCCACATTATTACGTACAAACAGAGGCCGGGAGAACGCCATTCACCTGGTTACCACTCAGTAAACAAACAATCACTGAAATCAATCAAAGATCATTTCACTATAACTGGTCTCCCCTTCACATACACACAATGAAACAACTGCAAGCTACGGTGGTTCACTCAAAATTATTAACATACTAGTAAAATAATCTCCCATATTTATCATGGTTAGGCGACGTGAACAACTGAACATCAGATTTAAGCCACGGAGTTGCATAACCGACAGCAGAAATTATAAGAAACCAATATTTATATATTCCTAATTATTTCAAAAGTACTTTACAAAATACACTTCCCAACTTATTAAAATGAAGCGTTTTGTCCACAGGATATCTACAGCTCGCAGTAAGATAGCCCGAGACAACAGACTAATATTACATGGTCCACAATGTGCAGAGAAAATAGAATTAGATAACGAATCGAAAAACTTTCGTATATATAGACAAAAGAAAAGAAAAATTTGGAACTCAAAACGACAGAAACATGTTTATAACAAAACAAACAACAGTTTGTCACCATCAACGGGTGTTTACATAACTCATGTAAAACAAAAATAGTAGTGTTCAAACGCAACATGAACCATCTTACTCTTTTCATAAGCATTTCAACATCTACCAAAAAAAATGAAATCTTTTGTACAACACATTATTGCATAACACTGATTCAATAAAACATTAGAAAAGATGTACATTTGTATTTACACCAGAAATACCACTTTATAAATAGAATATCTTTGACAGAAACATGTTAGCTATCAAGAGTTTCTAATATAGCTCCACTATATGCAAGATCCCAATAGTGTTCCACGTCACGTTTACGAAATTGTTCGCGTGCGTAAAGTTCTGTGGGACATGCTTTGAATTGAATTTTATCGAATGCGCGTTGTTTGACTGTACCCTAAAAAATAGCAAAATTAAACATCAATACATGTTAGAACTAAAACATTAGACTCTGAAAAGCTCTGATGACATAAAAATTGTCGAAGCCAAAGAACATATTTCTAACCTGTTTTTCCAATCAAATGAAAACATCTAAGTCAATCAAAACATTTTCACCTATTATTCACAGGTTGAGATATAACACAACTAGACGGAACTTCATGGTAAACACTGATTCATCTATATAGCCAGCTTTATAAATACTAGCATTAAGTGCACGCGTACTTGACCACATCAACACGTAGTTGCATATTTAGACTAGGAATCTGTTGGGGTATTCAGAAAATACCCCAGAAATTATCGAATGCTATTCCTGAATGAGAAATTGTGTCATTTCCCCATTGGTCAATATTCTTCCAACGTGTCATCTCCTTATTGGTCAATATTTATTTGTGTCATTTCCTGAAGGTTAAATCTTGTACAAATGTTACTTTCTATTTATGGTACGATGTAGTCTGTTTGTTTGGTATATAAACAGTGTATGTTTGAAATATGACGATTCATATCTCCGAGGCTGAGACTTGTGTTCTGGACTCAATTAGCTGGGCTAGACAGGAAAGCAGGACCAATCAGGACTCTAGGCTGCTCGCTTGTATTTTATGCGTCCCTGTTTCGATCGATAATACGCTGCTCTCTAATAGGTGGATCACACGTTCATAACAGAATCCAATTGCATGACTCTGAAAAATCGGAAGTGAGACTGTTTAAAACAAATTTCTGTGGCCAACTTCATAGTAAGTTTTAGGGGTTGGAGATTCTCCCTAAAGAATCTAGATCAGTATTGAGATAAGTCACAAATAAATACCATCCATACTACCGATAACTTCTGAATCATTGGTAGTCACATACAACTTTCACATTGCATCAGAAGAGGGAGAATGTTCCGAATCTCTTAACTCAAACAATCTACTTTCATTAAGGTTATCTTCCAGTTATCTAACAAGAACAAGAGTACTTTGAATAAGCTAAGACAGCTTCTTCATAGTATACTTAATCTCACTGAACATGTGGTTGAAAATCCGATATATCTAGAAATCAATAATAACTAAAAAGACGGTCAGTGTATGAAACTATGGTATTGCTGAGTAGCATCTATTTAGTGTTTTAATTATGTTGAGAGTCATGATGGAGTTTTTGTTATGCCCCGATAAGCGTAATGAATGGTAACTTTTGGGATCCATTTATGGATCAATACTATGAGTACATTTTTATCGCATAATTGTTAAATAACCAAACTATTCATATTCATGCCCCTCTTATTATGAGCCTTATTTTGACCTATGAACTATTATTATACGATTTACCATTCTTGAATTACACCGTCTATTAATTACTACTTCCCACACTCACAGCCACATTTGACCAAATCTTGCACAAATGTTGTTTTCCATTTTATGGTACGATGTGGTCTGTCTGGTTGGTATACAAACCCAATATGCTTGAAATAAACGATTCATATCGCAGAGGCTGAAATCGGTGTTCTAGACTTAACTGGCTGGGCTAAGCAGATAGCAGGACCGATAAGTACTCTGGACTGCGCGCACGGGCTTTATGCATCATTGGTCTGATCAATAATTCACTGCTCTCTAATTGGTGGTATCATTACGTTATACATTAACAGGACATACATGCCACAAGTTATAACAGTTTTACAAACGTAAATATCAAGAAAAAAATATAGCGAGATTTTAAGCGACTAAACGTACCTTCCAAATTAAACGACATCCTGTGTCACTGTCAAGTTCAGATGTGGCAGCACGGTCTTCGTGGGAGAAAGAACCCGACGGATTACCAACTGTCCCACGTTTACCTTCACGCCATTTTATTCGACAAAGCATGAGACGTTGAAATTTTCGTTGTTGTTTAGGTCCCCCTTCTACAACCACTACATTGCAATCACTGTGTAGCGCGACTAACCCTGTCATGAGTAGCTGGTTGGCATTTGTCTCTACCTTGAATCGATGAGATGGATTTGAAAAATCCTTTACTCTAAAGAAGACAAGTAGTACAAATATAAAACATATTGACTGGTAATATCGAAAGATATATAGATTTAAAAAGATACGCAATAATCCTGTACCATTTTTAAACGGCCACAGTGATCAAAGCCATTTGTTATAGTTTAACTTGCTGACGAATTTCATCAACTCCAGTTTTTGGTAACTAATAAAATGATGATATCAGAGTTGATAGTTCAACACACCGGTCATTCCAGGTGCTTTTTGAGATGGATCAGTATAAACTTACCATTCACTATTTTGCCCATACTAAAGCATTTTACACTGGTGGGACTGGATTCGAAAACATCTATTATAGTCCCTGTTTTACTTTTAAAAAGTAACATTCAATGGTTAATGTTGTTACTGTATATCCACTATACTCAATATCAATAAACAGAGGCTCCAATAAATTTATAAAAATTTCTGCTTTGTGATTATAAACTCGGGGCAATAACCACAGCATTCATACCATGTAATTACTATGTAGTATGAACCTGATCAACTGCTGCTATTGTTCTACATAACGATGTGGTGTCTCAAAGACTAAATTCGGGAGTAAATTGTACAAATTCAAACAGAAACAAATGAATTACCTGTAAACAGCTACGTGAACGGCATGAGTTGTGTCTTCTCGTATTTTCTTGATACGTTTGTAACGAGCTTGCTCTTTTGTTAATTTTCGGGCAGCGTTAGCAGCTTCATGTGCTCGTTTCCGGGATTCCATTTGGGCTCGCACATACGCTTCCACTTTGCTTGGGTCCTGAACAGCATCTGACCCTAGGACTCTCATCAAATTCGCCAAACGGACCTGATGACAATTAAACGAAATGAACGGAGAGTAAATGAATGGAACGGTTATCTATTCTTTTGGGAATAAAACAAGGAATACTGTAATCAGCACCACCAGCACGACTGGATTCCTATGTAAGTTTATAATATCCACAGAACAATAAAACAAACCATATTCACATTATTCATTTAAACCGATCTTTTAAAAATTTAGTCTATACACACTAAGATACGTTTTCTTTAACCTCCATTCGTATTAATTCATATTTAGTATAAGGCTTTGATGTCTTTAACCATACCAGAACGCATAACCAGAACAACTGAATGCACATTTTTTATTCTTGGGAGTTTTTGTGTATGTCCATCGGCAATCATTACGGCAATAGAATAAACAGCATAAAATTGACTCAGTAGTTTTCATAAACCTGAGGATACGCAAGTATGGGTCACCAATGTACTTGCAGTACTTAGAAATAAGAAACTTGATGACTTTCATATTAAATACTGAGAATGAATATAGGCAATTACTTAGATCCAAGGCAATTATTCCCTTTTATAAATTTTGACATAACGATGAAATCAACTCCATCTTCTAACTGTCCTACTAAAAATACTTAGAGTACTACACTTCTCAACATGAAAGGGATGCAGGACTAAAACAACCAATAACTAAATGAAAGAACGAGCAGAAATAAACACAGGATAAAATATATAAAATGATGCGACATTTAGTTTAGGAGATGAAACATAAGTACACTAGCTCTAATACAACCAATTACCATCCACAAGAAGTCACCAGTTGTCAATTGCAACTATCTTGTGTACCTAAACCAGTAATTTAGTGTGCTGAGAATTCTATATTGTACCGAAATAAATATTGAATAAAACCATTAATAATAATAATAAACTGAAACACTAGGTTTGAGGTTTTAACTACTCGAAATGTTTTGTCAAACGACCGAAAAATAAGCTAAATTGGTGGCTTGTCAATACGTTACCGAATGTTTTGTTGTGGTTTACATGGGAGGCTGATATCTTCCACCTGGGCTTGAGAGAAGTTCGCTATTCTACCAAGCTTTTCTGCAGAACAAATTATAAGTGTCTATAAAACGTCAGCCCTCAAATGCCCTGATACGGTATAGGGTGGAATGAGTCAGCTCTCCCTCTCGAAATGCTCTCACATGGCCACGCGTATACAGCCACTGCCAGGGAAGTCCCCCCCACTGCCTTCTCATTGCGGGGGTGTTGTTTACGAAATTGAGAGGACGAAAAGTGAATATCCGGCGCTTTAACCGGGTTGGTGGACACCGAGAGTCCACTTAGGGGAGTTAGAAAACCCTGATTCCAAACTAATGGTGCACATGTGCTCCAGTATCCTGAAGGAACAAATGGCGTATGAACCTACTGTTGGTCACCGGCTACCATGAGACGGCATCTCCTGACGTTGCTCCACTGCCTTGTGGATCAGACCTTTAGGTTGAAGGCTCGGAACATGGCTTCTTAAGGGAACCACCTACTTCGGCCTGGACACTAAAGGGGTATCACAGCCCACACACAAATCAAGTGACTTGTGTGGCGTATATGTATTCTGTGCCCCTTTGTACCAATATTTGTCCAATTAAACAAAACGTTAGTGACTTTTACATTAGTTCGAGTGAAATTCAAGTCAAGACTTGACAGTTTCTCTTAATTTGAAGGACATTTTGTACTAATGAACATAGCAATCAATGGTAGTCCTTATAAATGAAGGGACGGAATGTCACAACCCAACTGGTGTAAATTTCGAAACTATACTATACTCTCTAGTGTCAAACTTTACAAAATGAACTGAATAAAATGTGAGTCATACACTAAAGGATGTTAAGTGTGAGTAAAAGCTCATGACAGGATGGCTGAACGTATACCTGAAGCATCTTGACCATGATACCATAACGAACTGCATCTATCATTAGTAAATCCAACCACCAAACTTTTAAAACGTCGTTGTGGAGTTACTTAACTAGATCACTTCTGTAGGGGACGTTCACGTGATTAGTCACTCTGAAGTGACTGACGAACGTGGAATACATAGAAGGATCTGCGTTATTTTACGTACATCTTAAAAATAAGTCTTGAACCCTAAAGGTTTGAACTTGTTGAGTATGCCTTAAAATGTTAAGGATCTAAATAATTTAGGGACGGTTTGCATTCTCAAATAGTCTGGTTTTGAGAAACGATGCATGCTGAGCAGACGATATACGGGAGTTGCTAGGATTTACTTCGAATTCCGATGACTGCTTAAGTCGAACCACACATAAAAACAACTCAGAAGGCACTTGACAGCGCGTAAACAGTAAAGAAGTTTTTATATCAAGTCGAAAGGATATTGTCTTCCTGTCAGCAAAATTCAATTTTCTTAAGCCTAACTAAATGCACTAGGCGGTTAATTGAGGGAACATATAATAACTCTGGTATACCACCCAGTTTTCATTCATAAATGAAGGACTGGTTGTTCGGTATACTTACAACTTTAAACTAACCTTTGGTTCAGGAGGTGGCATTAGACCAAGTCTAACTTTTTCTTGCTTTTCTCTTTGAGCTTCCTGACGGTTTTGACGTCTAAGCTTTTTACGCTCCTTTTTCGTTAGGAGTAATGGTATTTCCGGTGGCTTGGACAGATCAGTTGGGGGTTTCAACTTAACTGGATGTTCCACCAAACTTGTGATCCATGCTTTATTAACTGCAGCAGAGACGGGGAGGCCATGGATTGCTAGTTCGTCTAAAGTAGAGTAACTAGGATAGGAAAATAAAATTATGAAAAACAACCCACCTAGTTACACCCTCCTTTAAAATATAAGCATCCCACCATTCCAGTAATGGTATATCCGTTTCGTCAACGGAACGTTTGGGTTGGATGGTCGACAGTTTGGCTGCACTAGCAATACCAGTTTTTCTGACAGCTTGGGCAACAGATTCCTGTAAGACTTGGAGTTGGAACTTGGTTCGCATGCGCTGAGCCATTTTGACAAACTTTCCAGGTTCGTGGAAACTCAGCTGTCGCTTTGGACGTGAGGCAGCTTTAACTCTGAGAAAATTACATTATTAACTGGTTATACCTCAGCCGAGGATCAAAGAACATGGTTGAAACTGAAGATTTCTGAGGTTTCTTCTGAGTTGTGGTTTGAAGAACCTCTTTGAACTGCTGAGCTCGTTTTGCTCTGAGATTGGCCTGCAAACATAATTGCTTTAACATTTACATACTTTAAGTGTTGGTGTATAGTGGGTAAGCTGTATTTCCTCTCCAGTAGAAGCATCGATAGTTTTACCTTGCTCGTCGAATATCACACTAGCCAGATAGTAAATTGATAGTGATCTACTTACTTAGGAATATCCTTCGACTTCCTAGTGAACAAGGATAAAGATGTATCACTATTTTACCTGGAGTCACTGTTCACAGAGTGGCTACTCAGAATACCTGAGTTCAAGCGAGCGTTTATTTGTGCTTGTAGCTGAGCAGCTCGCCTCATCTTATCAACTGTCTCTGTATCAGGAATGACTCCTGGGGGAAAATTCAACCCATTGGCAGCACCATTCTCCGTCTAACCATAAATTAAGTCCTTCAAAAATTACGAAACCAACCAAGCCAAGCTCAAACTTCCGTTGGGCTATTGCTCTTTGAGCATTAGCCATCATTTCACGGATTTTGCCTGCAGTGAGCTCCACACTTATTTGAAATATATAAAAAATTTCTACATACGGTGCAGCTCCTGTATTTGCTGGGCCAGCGTTAAACGTCGACATTCCGAACTTCTTTGTAACCTTGAGAGCACGAAAATCCGAAGCCAGTACCTTTCAAAGCATAGCAATTAAAACACCGTCTTGAAAAACAGAAACATAAGATAAAACATCACTGGTTTTCTTCATATAAGATAATAGTGAATATCTGTCTCAATATGCATTATCATCAGAACTCGTCGTGTATTACATGTAAAAACCGTTTGATCCCGAATCTTAATCAAGTCTGGTTTCTTCTACTTATAGTTCATTCTGATGTGTATCATAAGAAAGTCAAACCGTGATCTGTTAGTCAAACAAACAGTAAACTTTTTAAAGCAATGAGTTTGCTCTCACCAGGCAAACGTCTAGTGACCTGCATAATCATATCCATTATGTGAATTTACACTTTTCAGTACTAAGGATAGTGGGTTGGTGAAGCTTGTTAGTCCTGACAGATTGTCTTCCAGTGAAGGTCTAGCCGCTCCTTGAAAATATTCAGTGATGGGGCTGGAAACACTTGTTCGGGTAAGGCATTCTAGTCATTGACTACTTGATGAGAAAAATGGGACCTCACTTTAAGTTTATTAGATCACGGTTTGCTATGACCACGGAAATTACTAGTGCTGAAGGAAGCAAAAAGATACGACATATTAAGACCCAAATCATAACTAAAGATACGAAATGCCTGTTAAAGGTCACCTCGCGTCCTACGATACGACAAATGAAAAGGTTTACACGTTATAAGCTCTCGTCGCAAGAAAGTTTAAAACGACCCTACACTACTTGTCAATACAAGATACTGAATGGCCGTCGTCAGGATACAATCGGCAACAGCATATTCCGAGAAAAAATAAACCGGCTTCCAACTGAAGAGGAAATAAAGAAAAGGCGAAGAAAATTGTAGGACATACATTGAGGAAATCATCAAACTATATCACGAGATAGGCCCCCCTGAAAGCATTCGTAGTAAATCAATTAAACGATAACCTATAACATGGTATTACACTAATAATTGACTATTTGATTGCTTCTTAAATTACTGAGTCATCGCATTCTTAGAATTATTATTTGATTAATTTTATTGCTTGGGGTATATCTTGATTTTTATGAAAAGAGCATTTCTATGACTAAAAAAGAATATATACTTTATTTATATAGCACAAGCAGTTCTTTGCATATATACGTTTGTGTATGTAAGAAAAGTCATATTCTTAAGAGGAATGTCAATCGAAATTTTGATAGGTAATTATTGTACTCTAGTGAATCACTTATAGCATAGAACAATTAAAATAATAGCGATAATAAAAAATTCAATCATCTGACATAATTAGTTATAGAACAGCTTGGTACTCTTTTCAAGAAATCAGTTATTCACTCAAATCAGTATTTCAATGCTTAATTTGATAATAATCAATCATCAATTAGCTCTGTTGGCATAAAAAAAGCGTATATGAGAGGATTGATTGAAACAGTAAATCTTGATAAAAATAATTGTTTTGAGGAAACCATGAATAGATCAGCTCCATGAATTGTAAGCAGACATCGAAAGGATGAATAGCGATCTGAAACTGGAAAGTATTGTCCCGGAAAGAGACCGGTGGAGAATGCTGTTGGGCTACCTATGCTCCTCCACGAGGGTTAAAAAGAGTATGTAAGTATGGAAGAAAGTTCAAATTAAAAGTAAAAATAGTAGGTGTACTTTTATTGGTCGGATTAAATCCATCGGACATCGAAACATCACACACAGACCTTCTTACAGATGTCACTCCACCAACAATCGAAGAAATCAGGATGTCCATCAGACAAATCAAGAGTGGGAACGCAGCAGGACCTGACAATATACCAGTTGAAGCACTGAAGTCAGGCACTGAAGTAACTGCAAACATGCTTCACACTCTATTCAAGATCTCAAGGAAGAACAAGGCCTGACGGACTGGAAAGAAGAACACCTCATCAAGATACAAAAGAAGGGAGATCTGAGCGAATAAGAGAACTACAGGAGCATCACACAACTGTCACTATCAGGTTAAGTTTTTATCAGAATGCTGCTGAACCGGATGACAGACGGAATAGTAGCCCAAATTCAAGACAAACGGGCTGGATTCCACAAGGATCGGTCGTGTACATATCAAATTGCGACACTACGGATCATCGTCGAGCAATAAATTAAATGCAACTCGTCACTATATATCAACTTAATCAACTTTGAGAAGGCGTTTGACAGTGTGGACAGGAGAACACTATGGAAACTTCTTCGACACTACGGAGTTCCTGAGAAGATCGTCGACATTTTCCGGAACTCACGCGACGGACTATAGTGCAAAGTCGTGTATAGAGGACAACTCACAGATGCATTCCAAGTAGGGACCGGAGTCAGACAAGACTGCCTACTCTACCCCTTCCTCTTTCTCCCGGTGGTTGACTGAATTATGAAGACCTCGAAATCTAAGGGAAAGCACGGAATACAATAGACAGCTCAGAATCAATTAGACGATTCGGACTTCCCAGATGACCTAGACCTCCTATCCCGTACACACAAACAAATGCAGATGAAGACAACTAATGCAGCAGCAGCCTCTGTATCAATAGGCCTCAACATACACAAAGGAAAAGGCGAGATCCTCAAATACAACATGGAGAACATCAACTCAATCACACTTGATGGAGAGACGTTGGCAGATTTAGGAACCTTCATGTAACCTGGGTAGTATCATCGATGGACAAGGAGGATCCGATGCAGGTGCAAAGGTGAGGATTGGCGAAGCAAGGGCCGCATTCCTATAATTGTCAACACCAAAGTCAGAATATTCAATACAAGTGTCGAGACAGTCCTAGTGTACGGAGTTGAAAATTGGAGAACTACAAACATCATCAAAAAGGTACATATATTTATAAAAAATTGTCTACATAAGATACTGAATGTCCGTTGGATGGATTCCATCAGCGACAGCCTATTTTGGGAGAAAACAAACCGGTTTCCAACTGAAGAGGAAACTAGGAAAAGACGTTGGAAGTGGATAGGTAATACATTGAGGAAATCATCAAACTACATCACGAGGTAAGCCCTAATTTGAAATCCTGAAGGGAAGTGGAAATGAGGAGGACCAAGAAGCATATTGCTACACGAAGCCCTATATATATATATATATATATATATACATATATATATAATTATTAATTTAGTATTCCAACCAATAAAACTACACCTACTATTTTTACTTTTACTTTTGACTTTCTTTCATACTTACATACTCTTTTTAACCCTCGTGGAAAAGCATAGGTCGCCCAACAATACGGCTACCAACGGAAGAGGAAGGACAGAGAGCACATTACGTTGGGAAATAGAAGGAGAAATGAAAAGTTTGAATAACAACTGGAAAGAGCTGGAAAGAATAACCCAGGACAGTGTTGGATGACGAGTGCTGGTGGGCGGCCTTTGCTCCTCTTCGAGGAGTGACTGGCGTAAGTTAGTTTGCCTGATCTGAGTCAGCTTGTAAATCTGAATTTTCATTTAATGGTAACGGAGGAATAACATCACCGCGTTTTGTTCTCCGTTCAACATATGAAAACAATTATTTTGGACAAGTACGGCTATCATATGCTGCGATGTCCGACAAGAATAATGAATGGTAATTTTAGGATCCATTTGTGGACCAAAACTATACGTATATTTTTACCGTATACTTGTTAATTAACTGAACTATTCTTATTGAGTAAATGTTTAAATATTTCAATGGCAGTCGATTGACTAACATATCGATTAAATGTTTAAAAGCTTCCAAGACCTGACTACCCGAAAACATTTAACCGTAAAGTTTGTTTTGCCATGCAGCTTTCGAATTCTTAAGCCCGTAAGAGCATTCTTCCACCTGATTCCATCCTTAAGCGGGCAGTTTGGTCGACTACGAATAGTCGAATCATGAATTTCGTGTGCGTTATTCGATATAAGGTCTTTTCCTTCAAAATTCTCGAGTACTAACTTCAAGAACCTTCTTGGTTGGGTCTCGCCTCCAACCTATTTATCGAGTTTTATTACTTTCGTGTTATGTACCCCTGAAACCTTTTCATTCAGTATATTTCTGACCGCAGATTCCACAAGTTTCTGATCGTGTGCGTGTCTTTTATCAGGGTCATTGTCTTTCGACTCCTCTAGATTCCAAATAATTAAACCAGGAACGTGTTTATCTTCGTTTAAATTTGTATTCACGGCTTTCACCTGCGATGTCAGATCCTGCCTGTTATTGCTGGTATCTTACCCTTAGCTTCCCTTGTAACAGAGTCGTGGGAGGAGAGCCAATAACTCACAACGACGTTTGATGAGGTCCTACTTTGAGACTTTGGAGGAGTAATCTGACGCTCAGAATGCGAGTCCACCAAGTACTAAACGGGTTTCATATTTCGCTACATTTCCTACTCTTCTACGTTTCCCTCGTCATCCATTTCCCATCATCCTCAACATCCATATTGGAACCAATCGGGACCATAATGGTTTTGTCCTGACCATCAGTCGCTGCTGTAGCAACTTGGCCACAAACTTCTAATGTCTTATCACTCATTAATTGTTCCGGGATAGAAAGCACTATTGCGTGTTGCACAGTTGGGTGTCCGGCACATGAGGTGATAGCACTTATGACGCTGACCTTAATTTTATCTATTAGTGCCCATGTTGCCGGTACAGCCCTCGCCAAACGTTTCATTAGCCAACTCCAGAAGGTTAATTTCTTCTTGGATGAGTACTGTTTTGCCCGAACAACAAAACATACAGCCGATGAGGGTTAGTCTTTGAGCGCCTTTTGTAAGCAGTGGGGCTCGACGGGGCACACATCTTAAGCAACTACTTCTTACACTCATCACATCACCACAGGGAATAAGCAACATCGCTGTGCATATTTGCGAGAAGAGCCGACCATCCTAAAAATTAACTGAAAATGTTAACACAAAATGTATATGTAAAAATCCCAAACTTTAACTGAATAAGTTGAGTCAAAATCTACCAAGTATGCTTTGACGCAATAAATACACAAAAGCAAAACCAAAACATAAAATTACAGTATTACTTGAACTGAAATAAATTCAGTTAAAGTGTAAACAGAAATCTCAATGCGTAATTTAGGATCAAAATAGTAAATTTAACTCAATGAGAAGCAAAAACATTATCTTATTTAAATAGCCAGTAGACGGTAGCATTTTTCCTCGCTGAGTTTATTTTATGGCTTCGATCGTTTATTATTCATCAACACTATTGTTTTCACCCTAAATGAGTTTATTTCTACAAAACTGACATCGGGAGTATCTTTTTTCTGAAGTAATATATCATCTGTACCTTTATTAGTACATCGGTTTTTTAACTGTTTCACTTTTCGATCTAACATTTGACGGATTTTAATTACTTCGGCTAGCAGCGTTTTTCGCCTTTTTTCTAAGTTCCGTTTATCTAAAACCCTTTGGCTGATGAGTGAATAGTACGGTGCGATTATAATATAGTATTACGAATTCTGCACCAATCTGGATCCTGAGGATTTCAAAATAGTCAGTAAAAGCAATTGCGTGTGTTTGTGTCGGAGATGCTGCTCAGACTAAAACGGCTTACTATCCGAAGCCGTTGTAATACTGAACGCCGCTAAGTGAAGTGCAAGCAAGTATGGTCGAGATAGACTCAAGTAGAGTGAAAGCTAAGAACATGGAACTCGTTTTGAGCATAACATTGAGTTAAAAAAGGATCTTCTTACTCAGCTAATGCCTAAGGATATCTCTGAGGTAACCTTGCCGAAGGCTTATAGACGATGTGGGCAAACAGACTTGAAACATAGTCAAATCAGGCCACTAAAGGGAGTATTTATATCTCCCAAAGAAAACGACATAATGCCACAGTATGGACATAAACTAAATGGGTCTGGATTCTTTGTCCGTAAAGGCGCGCTACCTGCAAACTGTATAAGATGATGGGGAGCTGAAAGGAAACTAGAACTTATGTTAGATATTGGCGAGAAGAATCTTGAAATCGTAACTTTAAGGACTGTGAGGACTTGACAGGGAATGATGCTGAACTAACTTCGTGTGCAGCACGAAGCCATTTAAATTGTCTTCGGAACTGTTACGCAAATGCCTGGGGCTTGTTCAACAAGCTTGCGAGGCTAGATGTACCAATAAACTATACCGAGGCGGATGTCATCGCTGTCACAGAAACGTGGCTGATGCATTTGGTAAACGGTAGAGAACTTGATTCTAAAGGTTTCAAATTTGTAAGAGCAGGCAGCGTTCAGAAGCCTAAAGCAGGAGTAATTGCCCCATACGGTATAAATATTATTCTCTTTACCGTTATCGACAACACATCTCATGAACGTGGGATGTATAAATTAGTTTGTTCCCGCCTGAAATGCCAAGGACGAGCTTCTGATTTGTTTGATCTACTGCGGTCCAAACTGTGAGGTGAATAAGATGTGGCTAGACAGGTTTAAATCTCGACCATTAAATGGTCTGTGTTTAATCTTAGGGGACGTTAACTTACCTACGGTAGAGTGAAAATGCCTAACGACCAAATCGTTAGAAAATGCTTTCGAACGCGATTACCGCTCATGCCATAGTGCAATATGTCAGAAAAGCAACTAGGTACGAATCTGAATCTGAGTCATTCTTATTAAATCTCATACTGATTCATTATAAGGGTGATGTCAGAAACCTCTATTACATGCCACCCTAAGGTAAGAGGACTATACAATTTTAGTCTTTGAATTTCATGTCGTTTTCAACAACGATTTATCAGATTAAGCCGGACCAAACTTAGAGACTGGGCATCCCTATTAGATATGATGAGTTTACCACGATCCTTTAATGAAACGGCTAGGAGGTATTCGGGATTTCGTAACTAAAAGTTACTGCACTGTTCTCAATAAATACAAAAGAATGGGAACCGATGAGACTAAGTCACATTATCGAGTGACTCAGAATATTACGGCCTCGACCCTCCGCAAGTCTGGAAGATTGTATAAATAAAAGCTTGTTAGAATTTATTAAATAACATAAATGTTTGTACTCCTACATAAATAAAAAAATATTAAGAGAACAGGTGACATCTCAGCATTATGAGAAGACAGTAATAGTGCATCACCAGTACAGAACGGTTATGGTGAGGGTAATTTATTCACAAACTCCTTATGTATTTTATGTACCGTAGAGATGCCCTCTTCCCCAGCCCATACAAACTCTGTTTTACACTCACACAGTATACGATGGCCGCTAAAGAACTAAATGACTTCGGTTTGCTTAATGAGCTTAATATAGGCGTATCTATGGGATACGATGATTTGCATCTTTAGTTGCTAAATGAATTACCAAATTTTACCGCAAATCTCTCAAACATGTGTATTTAGTCTATCTATATTCCAAAGTAGATTACCAGATAACCGAAAGAACGTCATAGTAAGTCCTGTCTTCAAAACAGGTACTACATTAAAACTTGAGAATGACTGACCGTTAAGCCTAGTCAGTGTGGTTTTTAAAAATTTTAAGAGATTACTGGGAGGTTGTTTAAGTATCCAGACGAAAGCCAAATTTTTCTTAAAGCAGAATGGCTTTAAAACGGGTTATTCATGTCTCGCTAGCCTAAATAACAGGCTACTTGTGCAATGATAAATACACGATCATGCACTTCGAGACAACCCTTTGAAAACTGCAAGTCAAAGAGCGAGAACTCATGTATCGTCATTTCTCTCTAGGACCAGCAGTCCCTGATGCATGTCTTATAATTTACCCATTATTGTCACTAATGCATATCAACGGCTGGTTCCTGTCCCGCTTATTATTATTACCTCTGTTGTCCTTTTTGTTATAACACAGTTTGTATTGCCAATTGATTAATTAACCTATTTATTTATTTCTTAAATCAGTCATCTTCATTTAGAGCTTGAAATATCACTTTGTTAGCAAGTGTTTTTCATACTGCAATAAACTAATATCCTCTCAGGTAATTTGATGGCTGGTAGTACCGAGTAGCTCTTCCACCTCATGACAAATACACTCACTCGAGTTACAATAAACGCAACTCTACAAATAACTACTACACTGACTAGAACCAATTCGTTCGAGTGACTATAGTAGCCTTTAGGCTACTACACATTGGATATTACTAAAGATCTAGAAACGCACTAAAACAACAACAAGCTAGTGCAAAGAACTCAATCCCTTTATACAAACTCGTGACAAAGGTACTGGGTATTTGGTATAGAACATAGAAAATCAATACTCCTCATATTGCGCGCATGACGAATTTTTAGCTCTACAGTGTGCATAATGGACGTCGCAATGAATAATCCGAAGCCTTTTCTCAGTGGAATAACTGGGAAGCAGGTCATTGTTAAACTAAAGTGGGGAATGGAGTACAAAGGATACCTTGTTTCTGTAGACAGATATATGAATTTGCAACTCCACAGCACGGATGAGTATATTGACAATTGTCATACTGGAAGTTTGGGAGAGGTTCTGATCCGCTGCAATAATGTTTTGTATATCAGAGAGTGCGATGATGATAGACTGGATACTTTGTGATGACTTGACTCTCAGATGTTGAATAATTGTAAAATATGTTGCACTTTTCTATCCGTCCGCTGTAATAAATGATATCATCATTCCTTGTCTTATTTATCAATTATGCTACTATGTTAATTTCGTTTAAATAGTCGTATTTAATAACCAAGCAAGGACATCATCTTCAATAGTAGATATTTTAGTCATTATGGTTCTGAATCGATTATAGACCCAGAAGTTCATACTAGGTGTAGTTTAATTGTAGCACATCTAAAGTTTCGTGTTGGGACGCGAAACATAGTGAATTAATATCATCCGGAGATGAATAACAAGTTGATGAAATCGAAAGAAGTCAGGGGATTCGTAGCAACAACTTATCTTTATCATCTAGATTTATGATTGACTGGTCAAAACTCTCTGATAACCTTTTGACTCTTGTATTGTCACTTTTCATACTTAACCTTTAAAAAATTGCGAAAATCCCTCATCTTAATGTTCATTAACGTGCGTGTTCCAGACGATTAGATCCCATTCCTCATTGAGTAGTCGCGTTTAAAAGCTTACTCATGAAAGTGTTGTCACTTGTAAAATTAGTTTCATAGAACCCATGTCACTACCTGATTACATCGTTATTGGATGTAGGACTAAAGAGATCTTAGCTTGATATTGTCAGTAAATTCTCATGTAAGTTAATATATACCACGATCGCCCCATTCGTAAATGTCCTTCTGTAGATTCTACTTCCGAAGAAAAGACTGCTTCAAAGATTAGTACTACTAATAACAAGTTTGTGAATTAAAATTTGCAAAGGTGTACCAATAATGTGGTCGTTAATATAGAGAATCAATGTTCCTCATCAGTAATAACAGTAAACTGGACGATAATTTGCTGGCTTCATAGTTTAGTAAGAAGTCTCGTTATTGTAAACTGCTTCATAGTCTACATCACTATGGTGAAACCACCAGTGATTATCCAACTAATACGATGGAAATGACCTATTTATTTCAGACTAGCAGTTAAATGAATGATTCAGTTTCTGATTTGTCTGTACTCGGTATATTAGAGTCCTGTAGACAGACACTGACCTTAGGTAGGTGCTTTAGTGACACCTAAAAAAACGACTTACATGTACTCACTAAGTTGTCTGTTTACTAGAAGCAAAGCCCCTAGATTCAAACCCCTCTCTAATGGTTAGATAGCTGAGTAGCATCGTTAGCCCTCACACATGGTACATGCCAAAGTACTTAGTGGGTGAATTTATTATTGCCGGGGAGAAGTGAATGTACCCAACAACCCTATTCTTCAATGTCGCGATAACTGGCGAAGAGCAATACCCAGTTATCATTCTACATGAAGTCTTAATTCATCCCCGAGTACAAAGTTTTAAAAATGTTCTCATGGAATCTTAGGCTTTTGGTATCATATCTTACAGTCGTTTCTAACGAAACAATCGTTAACAACTGACATCTACAGATTCATTGCTTGTCTCAGTAGATCTTTGAAAAGTTGCAGTTAATTTGTACAGAAAATGTACTTTAGTGTATCGTTAGTTGTGGTGGCCACATGAAAAACAGCTAAGAACTTACACCCAATAGGCCGAAGTAACGTAGGATTCCTAGAAAACTTGTGCTTATTAGACTTGTTATTTCATAAAGCTGTCATATGCATCTTTTCGAAATATATATGATTTGCATTTAAGCCACATGAGTTACAAGTGTTCTCGCTTATTAATAAGTGTGTTCAAGTTTGGGATGCATAAATAAAACTAATGCAGCATGTGTTTTTACTTGGGAAATTTTAATTTATCGGTGATGATAGATGAGGACTGGTTTACTAGAACTATGGATGCGTTTTATGTTGATCTTACCTTTATCGTATTTTTGGTCTGACTCGGCCTACCTACCACCTACAGGTGATGTTCTTCGGACTTGGTTTCTTTCTTGCCGAAAGTTTTCCTTTGTTTACACCACTTATCCACAGCTCTCCAGGTTTTCTAATTTCCAGTCTGCCCACAAAAACCAATGCAGTTTTTTTACGTCCTTGTTTCAATGATTTAATTATCACTCCCTAACTCAGCTCAATATATGATCAGTAAACTTGAGAATTCGAAGATACACAACAGTGTTAAACTTCAGGATCCTGCTGTACATTTGACATCAGGATGGCATTCAATATACTGCAGACAGATTTAAGGACCACATACTCGACAAGCAATACATAGCTTTCTTTTAGAAAGGGACAATAATTTCTGCACCTAGTGATGCGGAATCTTCACACAAGTTGTAAAGCCGTTTTCTAGGGTACAGTAAATGTGCACCGTAGATAACATAAATTAAGGAACTGAGAAGTAATCGCAGTTATTCCAAACTGATTACACTCTAACAAATTATTCATAAATAATTGAGATATTTCAATAATAATTCTCTCAATTAGTAATACAATGAGGTTTTCATCTAAAGGTAGGTCAGAATTAGTGCCGTTTTATAAACGTTTGCTGATGTACAGTTGAAATTAGTTACCATTAAACTACTGAAGTTCTAGATGTCAAATATAACATCTTATTATTGCACTCGTTTCTATAAATAAATTAAGAATCTGGTAACAACTTCATATAATCACCACTATCTTACTTAGAACTGAAAATCTAAACAAAATAAGTTGAAATGGTCTTAATAACGTATCAGTCATTAGCTTTTACTTGATTTTCCTGGGAATAATTTCGAAGCATTGCTTAATCAATTGTATCTCTGACCCAAGTTTACACCGAACTAAATAGTTTATCATTACTTAACGTTGGGAACTAAGAAATCACTTACGCACTAATAATAACGCATCTCACCTAATTCATAAGTATTAATTTCAGTGTCTATAATTCGCAGCAGCCAAAGAAAGTTATTATCTTAGTCCTCCACCGATAGATATCAATGTGAGAAAGCGAATGTATTGTTTGCTGACAAATGGGCATTTCTATACAGAAGATATTCTGAAACGATTTTTTTTTTAATTTGCGATACGCGCCATCCGATGTCATTGTTGTATTGATGGAATTCCATTGTTATAGTTACAATAAAGATCTTACGAGCCAGTAGCAGTAACTTATCAGATCAAATATTCTAACTGCATTGTTGATTCTTAAATGATTTATTCTATCGGAAAGACTTTAATCCCTTTACAACTTAATCAAGCCAACACTTCATTTTAATCATCCTACACACTATTTTACAATCTTAAATTCATATACTATAGTTTTTAAATGATGTATTCTGCCTTAAACCTGACCACTTTTTGAATTATTGATTTGGATATACAGTTGTAGAACTTGTAGGGAATTTATTGAAAAGAATATTCTTTGTATATACACATGTTTTAATATATTGAGGATATTTCAGCGATTAAAAACGCATTTCATTAAAATTGTCACCTTTATTTCAATTGATTTAGACTATTGTTTAAAGCGATATCTCAAATGCATTTCATCGACAAGTGGAGTTAAAAATCAAACAATAATATCCACTGAAAAAAAATATTGCACAGTATATGACAACCATAATGTATGTATACAGACATATGGAAAAAACAATTAGATTAAAATAATAGCCATTGAAAAATAAATAATTCATCAGGTAGAGAAGAGAATAAAATGATCAACAATTTGAAAATATAATTCATACATTGATAATAAATGCACTCTGAATTATTTAAAGAAATTATTAAATAGAAAATAGATATACGCATGTTCACATGAATATGGACGAGTTCAAAGTGAAAAGAAAAAAAAACGGGTTATTCAGTAAACTTTTAAAATAAATGGAAGCAAACTGTTATCCTGCGTATGTATACAACAGTAAGTTAAATTGGCCAGATATTTGTTTATATAATTTACAAGGCACAAATTTTTAACAGATTCTGAAGAAAAAGACTGATGGGAAAGTCATGGGACTTATATATATATATATATATATAACCTTAATAAAATCTCCGCTAAAGCAGTTCAACAGATCAGAGTAAGAAAACAAACTGAAGGAGACCTTTTTGTTAAGGTTGTTACTTTGACTTTATTGTTAGTTTAAATCAGATAGACTTTTATTGTTTACATGACAATGTATTGATTTTGTCCAGCTTTACCACCTGATGCAGTCGCCGCAGCTACAGCAGCTGCTCGGCCTACCGTATTCGAATTAGCACGAACTGAGCCGCGACAAATAACTAGCCGTTCACGACTACCTGTCAAATGAGTATTAACAACATAAGCTGACAATGTGATAGGAGTAGGAGTAGAAGTTGTGGAATTAGGCAAAACATCAGAAGATAGACCATCAGTCATATTTGATATTAATGTTTGTTCTAAAGGAATAGGTTCTTGTCGGAAATGTTCCAACATTTCTACGATTGAATCAAAAGGTAGGTGTTGAACTCTACAATGACCATCTGGACTTAAAGTCATTCTTAAGTGCTATATATAAAAAGAAATAAAGAACAGTTTCGTGAAAAAAATTTGTGGATAAAAAAATGCATTGAAAATATTTCGCATTTGGAAAACTATGTACACATAGAAGAGTGTAACAATTAGAAAATGTCAGTAGCGAACTAAGCGCCGACGGCAGCAGACTACACTTATAATTCGAGAAAAGGTCAATGAAAAATAAATAAAAATATACGAAATGATATTCATAAATCTTAAGTATAAGCCAAAATCCTATATCTATAACATGTCAGTGACGAGGTCTTGATTATTCTTATGCTTAGATAGTCAAAGCATTTTTGGACCGTTCAACATTGTATGATAAAAATATGGGAAACTGAATGATGTGGTCCAAAAGGGCCAATTCAAAGTTTTACTACAAGTTTCATTTATTTACAAGAAACCACAAAGGTTTATCTGAATACTGCACAGAGCGGTGATAATCGTTCATCAACGCACAAAAATAGTTATAAATAAACATTGTACAAAAGAATCGTAATTTACAAAATTACTTTTACTATACTAAGAAAATGATGAAACCCATCTTCTGTCCACCTTCCGTAAAAACCGCCACACCTATTAGCGAAATGATCCCCAAAACCGGAAAACAGGTCATTCTGACGTTAGTGGAAAAGTTTTAGAAGCTATCACAGTCAGTCATAATCGATGTGGAACTTGAGATATGTGTGGACCGGTCAAGTTGTCAAACCACATAGGTATACAGAGATCATATTGATAAGAAAAATACCAAGGTAGTGAAAGAAGTGGTATCAGTGAAATTGGTTAATCTGTAAACGTGATATCCATCAACCATGTAATTAGTTAGCGTTTAAGCAAGTAATCGGTAGTAAAACCTCCATAGATTACGTCAGAATTATAAAATAATAATTCATTAATAGTTAGTTAATTGTGTACACAGATCTACAGTGATTTGCTTCGAGATTTCAACAAGTGATGATTGATCACTTAATTTACTTTACAAAATCATTATCAAACACCAGGCTATTAGCACGATGTCAATTGTCTTTCTTAATAGGGGACTAATGATTTTTACATGATATAACTTTCTACAACACAAACAGTTCAAGTAACCTAAAACCTAATTAGAGTAGTGCCTCAATTCAAAACACCAAAGCGTTTTAGTTGAATAACGACGTGAACCAAAATGTTATGAACAGACAAGTAGTTCATCATTTAATCCACAGACAATTATTAGCATACAGTGGTATCAATCGACGATCAGTCTTTTTTCGTTATTCGACAATTTATAAACAGATTTTATGAGTCAGTATATACTGTAAACTATTAAAACCAAAGAATAGTATGTATTGAAATTGTACAACATGAGTTTCAAAGTTATATGAACAAATTGATATGATTCTGACTAATAAATTATACTTACAACGCCACACAGACAGATAAACAGTTAAAAGTGATTTTCGACTGTACTGTTTTACATTAGTATTGAACAATGAAATTACCACATACACTAAACCCTATCGCTTTCCAATATTGCGAACTAATGAATTTCGAAAATGATTTCTTTTAGCTCAGGAAACAAAACCACATTTCGCAGGTAAAAACTAACAATGATCTCGTGGTTCATCCAATATAAAGTCAGTTCAAATTTGATCTTATTCGGTGAAAAAAGGAACGAAAATAATCTATGGCTCATGTTGTAGATCGATTCTTAACGTGACTCAGGAACCAAGCATAGAAACGACTTTGAGCTACAGTCTCAGTGTACGGGGCAGTAATACTACCCGAAGTTGGTGAAGTATGGTTAAAAGTCATGATCGAGTAGTTGAAATTTGAGTGCTTTAGCAGAGAAGTTTTGCTTTCTTAGGATTTAATAAACCAATTTATTTATTTATGGAATAAATACTACACTAGAACGACATAATTTATGAGGTCGCTGTGCCACAAATAAAAACATTTAGACGACATCAGTAACGAAGTGGGAGTGGCCCCCTGGGAAAATAACCTGTGTCGGTTTGGGCGCCCGAGCAGTATTCCACCTCTCACTCAAACCAGACGCTCTGTGACGCGCATATATTTGGTGACTCCTTGTACCAATGTTTATGTGTTTAAATAAATATAAATAAATAAACGAAGTTTAAAAACAGACATTTAAAATAACCTGTAATTACACAATCCAGAAGTGATAACACAGTGTATACTCACCTTAGGTTTACCATGACAACTAAATGTTAAGACGAATTCACCCTGTTTTGTTTCACTTTGACGCACAAGAAATACACCATCTGTAGTTGGCAAAGCAGGTGGCATATTCGATAAGTCGGCAGTATTTTGTTCAGAGTTAAAACTTACTCCAGCAGCTTCAGGACAAGTTAGATGCTGTTGTGTAGTACCATGTTCAAACTCCGAAAGTTGACCCAATACATAACTAGCGGCTCGAACTCGTGAAAGCGTTCCATGATACCATGGGTAAATAGAAAGCTGGTGACCAATTACATCTTCAAAACCAGAAGTTAGTGAGGAAACACGTGGCAGGTTGCTTGAAGAATTAAAAACAGAAAACGCTCCACTTCGAAAACTATCGACTCTTGACTGATTTGTATTAGGTGAATTAATTTGTTCTAGTAAAGTATTGTTTGTCAAACTGCATAGCCTGTTGCTTTTATCTGGTCTGCTAATCGAGTGTAATGAAACGGGATGAGAGGAAGGCGATGTATGCCGAAATCCTGAGGCGAAGGTAGAAGGTCGCGATGGAGTAGGACAAAGAACTGGAAAAAATATTTATAATACAAACAGTAGTGATTAATTGGGATCAAAAAATTAGGAGGAAATGAATCACTTTTACACAAATACGTTACAGTCTCAGTTTCGAAAAGTAATGAGGAAAACAGCAAATTCATATATGAATATTTAAAAACTCAGTAGTTACAATTTATTTATATCTGGTAACTAAGTAGAGCTTTGTACACTTGATTTGAAACACAATTATCCGAGCACTAGATATTGCATTGATCTTTTCAGTTCTACTTGGGATTCAGTACTAAGAGATATTGAGGGACAATAAATCACATAACACATAAGAGGACTATGAAGATATAGGATTTATTAGATATGAAGTGCATAATACGCTAGTTATTCCTTGCCATTGGAACAGGAAACAAAGAAACTGATCTAAAGCGATTGCTACTAACTGCTTCTTTACGCATACAGATAAACACATTATATCGGTTATCACATACGAAGAATCGAACCATACCATTAATATATCGCTCATAAACTGATCACTTTAAATCTTATTTCACAAATATTCTGCACCATTTTGCATAAAGGAGGACAATTAAGGATTATCATTTGATGATAAACCAAGTAGAACTTAAACTGAATTCTCATAAAAAATTGAATTTTCGATGGAAAATGCCCCGACATCTAGCATATTTGATAGAATAGTTAGAATATGTGTTTGAGAGGGGTTTCTATTTTGAACAGTATTGTTGTTATTATTAACTAATGATGGAACTTATTGAAGGGGATGTAAAAAAAATTTGTTTATGAAATCCCGCAACAATGTGAAGTTCGTTCAAAATATTATCAGGTAAAATTTAAAAGCAAAACAACTGATTATTCTATTTAAGTTTCTTAATATATCCTATTTAAACCAAGTCTAGCTTATATTCACGTAAACTTTTCACTCATTTTCTCATTATTTATTTGTATCAATAAACCTAAGATTCACTTGAATCCTAATAAAATTTTTATCGGATTTAGTCTGGTGGTGTTTCATGGTTTTAATAATTAAACAAATAACAGTATATTCAATCAGGTATTATATAATAGAGAGCATACAATATTAGGCAGTGTGAATAGACAAACAATAATGAAAGAGAAAAAAGAATCGAACATACCATTAGCAGAAGGTTTTATAAATCCATGAGAAGATATAGTATTATTCGCTGTAGTAGTGCATCCATCTGATTGACTAAGATTCATACTACAGTGGTAGTCAACAAAATAAAATATTCAAGTTACAAAATTTATAAAACTAACACTTATATTGTTGATTAACTTTAAATTAATTGTTTTCATTGCAAAACATTTGCCAAAGAGAACAACATTGTAAACAAAAAATCAATCTTAGAAGGAAGAATTTTGATCAGATATTGTTAACTTCCGTTTCGTAGCCAAGACTAGTTTCATTCCTGCTTTTCACGTAGTGACGAAAGTTAATAAAAAAATAAAGGAATAGATAAATTTCACACTCATTAGCTGTAAGAACGTATTTTAACCCACAAATACAGTTAGAATATGATGAACGAGCAGTATATGCACAGATGAGTTTAACTACATGACATGTTTTCCCTGAATACCACCCAGATTGCGCCACCTCAATTCTAGATCAGAACGATCGTGACAAAAATGGTGAAAGAAAACAGAGAATATAAAACCGTTTCAAAATTGGAAAGGCCACTGGTAATATGAAACATTTACAGCAGCGGAACTATACTACACAGACGATCCTGAGTGGTTCTAAAAGTACCCTTGAAAACCAGAAAGAAAGTGATATGAAGGGATAGTATTTTACAGAGAACGAAAAAACTAGGAAAGACCAAAGTCTTTTATAAAACCCAAGAACTGGAAATAGCTCTAAGTATTTTGAAATCACAGCAGATTTAATTCAAGATTTCGACCACATAACTTGAAAGCATATTACTCCTAGAGTCATAAAACTATATTTTTTCGGTCGTCACAATATCGCCTAAACGTTATTTGTGTATACACTTATTACGGACTAGACAGCATTTCAGCAGAGGCACTGAAAGCAGACGTAGCGGCAACTGCAAGGATACTCCAAACTCTCTTCAGAAAGATCTGGGATGAGGAACAGGTACCAAAAGACTGGAAAGAAAGACTTCTAGTCAAAATACCAAAGAAAGGCGATCTCAGCAACTGTGACAACTACAGGGGAATCACTCTTCTCTCAATACCAGGAAAAGTCTTCAACAGGGTATTGTTAAACAGGATGAAGGACTCCGTAGACGCCCAACTTCGAGACCAACAGGCAGGATTCTGTAAGGATAGATCGTGCACAGACCAAATCGCAACTCTACGGATCATTGTGGAACAATCAATTGAATGGAATTCATCACTCTATATCAACTTCATTGACTACGAAAAAGCATTTGATAGCGTGGACAGAACAACCCTATGGAAGCTTCTTCGACACTACGGCGTGCCTCAGAAGATAGTCAATATCATACAGAATTCCTACGATGGATTAAACTGCAAAATCGTGCATGGAGGACAGTTGACAAAGTCGTTCGAAGTAAAGACCGGTGTCAGGCAAGGTTGCTTACTCTCACCCTTTCTCTTTCCCCTGGTGATCAACTGGATCATGAAGACATCAACATCTGAAGGGAAGCACGGGATACAGTGGACAGATAGGATGCAATTGGACGATCTAGACTTCGCAGATGATCTGGCTCTTCTATCGCATACGCAACAACAAATGCAGGAGAAGACAACCAGTGTAGCTGCAGCCTCAGCAGCAATAGGTCTCAATATACACAAAGGGAAAAGCAAGATTCTTCGATACAACACAGCATGTACCAATCCAATCACAATTGACGGAGAAGCTTTGGAAGATGTAAAAACCTTTACATATTTGGGCAGTATCATCGATGAACACGGTGGATCTGATGCAGATGTGAAGGCACGGATTGGCAAAGCAAGAACAGCATATTTACAACTGAAGAATATCTGGAACTCAAAACAATTAGCAACCAACACCAAAGTCAGAATTTTCAATACAAATGTCAAGACAGTTCTACTGTATGGCGCGGAAACCTGGAAAACTACGAAATCCATCATCTAAAAGATACAAGTGTTTATTAACGGTTGTCTACACAAAATACTTCAGATCCGCTGGACGGACACTATTAGCAACAACCTACTGTGGAAGAGAACAAATCAGATCCCAGTGGAGGAAGAAATCAGGAAGAAGCGCTGGAAGTGGATAGGACACACATTGAGGAAAGCACCCAACTGCGTCACAAGACAAGCCCTCACATGGAATCCTCAAGGCCGAAGGATGAGAGGAAGACCAAAGAATACATTACGCCGAGAAATGGAGATAGATATGAGAAAAATGAACAAGAATTGGATGGAACTAGAAAAGAAGGCCCAGGACAGAGTGGGTTGGAGAATGCTGGTCGGCGGCCTATGCTCCATTGGGAGTAACAGGCGTAAGTAAGTAAGTTATTACGGTGTCCACACTTGTAAGCTTTCCAATCATAGGTCCGTGGTTAAATGTACTCCCTGATGATAAGCATGAAGGTTAGAGTCCATCAATTAATCACGTATTGAAAATGCTTCTCTTGAAGAATTCGATCATAAATTCAAGAAATCTGCTAGTAGGATTTAAAGAACTACTACTTAACCATTACTTTTTACACTCCTATTGAATAGTCGTAATTCCGAAATAAGATATGTGTTTTTCCTCTTAGACCTTCATTAAGATTTGAAATCTTATCTAACAATAGTTTTAATATTTCTTTATTGTGCAGCTAATTTTGATAACTTAAAATGATGCACATTTTTGAAATATCTTGAAGCAACACTTCCAAACGAAAATTCAATTATCAGTGTGGGATTGTGGAAATTACTAGGTTTTTTATTGAAATCATGAATTGATGAATGTTAGACCACCATTGAAAACCTGAAAGCATTGGATGGCTAATCCGTGTCGGGTAGGGACAGGTATCTACCTCAGACAATAGAAGATGGTCGTGCAATTTCGTGGATTGGTTGAAATTAGACATTAACGCCGCTGGATGCCGACTCAGTGGTCTAGAGGTTAGGCGTTTGCGCGCGAGACCGAAGATCCCGGGTTCGAATCCCGTACGCGGGATCGTGGATGTGCACTGCTGAGGAGTCCCATACTAGAACAAAACGGCCTCCAGTGCTTACATGTTTTCAATGATGGTCTAAAATTCATCGATTCATGATCCCAATCGAAAATGCAATTAATAATTTCAACTTATGCTATCAACAAAACTGTTTAATTGTACTAGCATACTGACCGATTAAGAATCAACTTTAATTTAGGAGGCGAGTTTAATTAATTAGATAGAATTAGAAAATGGTTTTCTAGTTTACAGTGTTTGACAAAGAACTCTCTTTGCTTGCTTAATATTGTTAGTTCACTTATAGTTAATAAACTGAATACATAAAAATAAAAAGTGTCTGTGGAAATTTTGTAAAAATGGTTTACCTATGATTTGTAATAGGACGATCAGATTTAGTGGAGGCAGACCAAACATCCGGTACACTACTGACATGGCTACAAACACATGCAAATGTTGATATAGGAGTCGAGTTTGCTGAGTTATCTGTACATAGTGGTTTGAAATTAGTAGAATGAAATACTGATGTGTCATGAACCTTTTTATGGTCTAATCCAATGCATAATTCATTTGCATTAGTTTTGTTTGGTGGTAAGGGGACTGAGGACAGTATATCAGAAGGTGATTTTGAACTAGAATCCAGAATTGCATCACAGTTAGTGCATCGTTCAGATCGAACAAAAGTTACAATACGACTAGGGTCAATGTCACACTTAGGAGAAACAGGATTCCTGCGTAATGGTGGCAAGCCACTACGTATAGCAGTGATCCATTCGTTGGCATCGATTTCATCCGATGACTGAAAAATCTTTTGGTCCCCGAATTCGGTCTGCAAGTGAAACGTTGAGGATATTATACATGACAATTCCAATAATCTCAAAAATCATCAAAGTAAGGAAAAGAATTTACACATCTTAAGGAACATTAGCGAATGTTGCATAAATTAATGCCTTTGTATTATACACCTGGAGTAAGACTTAATGATATTAAATGTATTGACCGGATGATTTCACTAATTAATTTATCTAGGCTCTTAGACAACAGGCTTTAAGAGAGAACCCTGCCGTACCTACTTCACTCTGAGCGGCCAGTTAGCATTACTAGCCCCCACATAAATGTACTTTAAAACTGAACATAAATTTGTACGTGGAGTGAATTACATCTATTTAATTAAACTGAGAGAGTGAATCAAATAGTCACCATACCGGACAATTAGGTAATATAGATAGACAGACTTTTGCGGGACTAATAATACAACGGGTAGATAGGATTAATTAAAAAGTAAATTTAAGTATTTCTCAAGCAGAGACGGACGGTAACTAGCAATAAAATTTTATTTTATTCGAGACTTGTCAGGTAATGTACTTGCATTCCAGAGTGGACATCGACTTTGGGATGCAGGTACACCCAGATGACGAGTTCCGAGTAGGACGAAATGTCCATAATGTTTGTGAGGCCATCCGCATAGTATGCACTACTAGATGAACCATTCCGAAAAAAGATGACCTGACATTTACAGGGATTTATTTATTCAGATAATGGGAAAGTCTATATTAAGTTTGTTGTTAAACCGGTTTCTTTCTTTTAGTTTTGACGTTTCTCAAAAATACTGCAAAATAATACCATCTTTAATTATTAAGCCAGAGGGTAATACAGATGTTGAATAACTGTTCACGTTAAATTAGAATACATAATCTGGTACAAGCCCCCAAATGGTACGGCGGAGTGCGGAGTCCGCTCTTCCTCTCGAAAAGCTCTCACATAGCCACGCGTATATAGCTTCTGCCAGGGAAGTCCTACTCACTGCCTTCTCATTGCGGGGGTGTTGTTTACGAAATTGAGAGGACGAAAAGTGAATATCCGGCGCTTTAACCGGGTTGGTGGACACCGAGAGTTCACCTGGGGGAGCTGTAAAGCCCTGATTCCAAACTACTGGTGCACATGGGCTCCAGGATCCTGAGGGAACAAATGGTGTATGAACCAATTGTTGGTCACCATGTACCATAGGACTGCATCTCCTCACGATGCTCCACTGCCTTGTGGATCAGACGTTCAGGTCAAAGGTTCGGGGCGTGGCCCCCTAAGAAAACCACCCGCTTCGGTTTGGGCACCCGGGCAGTATCACAGCCCTCACACAAATCAAATGAGATTCGTGTGGCACATATGTATTTGGTGCCTCCTTGTACCAATACCTATGTGTTAAAATAAAAATAAAATAATAATATGTATCTGGTGCCCCCTTGTACCAATATTTATGCGTTCAAATAAATAAATAAATAATCTAGCACAATGCATTTATCCAAATCATGTGCTAGCGACAGGCCTTAAATCTATCTTGACCTGCCAATTTTTGGGAATTTTCAAATTTTTTATTAATGATGCCAAAGTACATTCTTCTGTAATCTATAAACTTTTAAACATTTACGTGACTTCGAGATGAAATTATCTATTATACGTTTTCCCATTTTGAAACCTAACGTTTACACCAGTAAAATATCTTTTTATATCATCAACATAATTGAGATACCTTCAAGATAGTGTTATTCCTGAAAAATGAAAATATTCCTTAAAAAATGCGACGCTTTATGATAAAAAAGGATGAAGCTTGAATATCACAGTACACTCTTAATTTTTTAAATTTTATTAATAATGTTTTGTTCCACTTCAATAGTACTAACATCAAAACTGATAATTAAACAGCTTAAGGTTGATGCCTTCAATTTAAATTTTCATATCAGATTCTTATAATATAAATTCGGTGGCTTAATAACTCAATGTCACTAGAACTATGAATAACTATGTTATGAACACTTAGAAATTTCCCAAAAAAGTCACTCAATTATTCTTTAGTATTAATCTGGTATGATGACTACCAGAAGTTAAACAACATCTGTGGACCTGTATGAAGTCTCATTGTTATTCCATCATAAACTGTTGTAGGTGGAAATTTCAATATTGGTGTCTTGTACAAATAATTATATGAGATATTAAAATCTATTTTAGTGTTAGTTATTCAAAGGACATTAGTAGCAGTAAAACGATAACATGATGACTTTCATAGAATCCGATGATTTAAAGAAGCTTGAAACAACAGTGAAATATGATATTATATAACATATCGGTGTTTCTTAACTCATGAAATCAGATTTACTAAGATTATACCAATAATTCCCGTTGTTTTCCGTACTAGGATGGTATCGGATACAGCCCAAAGCTATAGTTAGCAAAGATTGTGCTACTGCTTTTTTGTTTTAGATTTAAATTAAGGCAATCCAATTTCAATTGTTCGCAACCAACTAAAATATAAAGAAGGTTCAGAGCACTTGAGATGGGATATTTTAAATCACAGAATAAATGAATTTCTGAATATTTCTTGCTGAGGGAATTATTGCGACTGGCAAGATACTACTACTAGGAGGGCGAATTTGATGGGATTAAATACACTGAGTGGCTCAGTCAATTGTGAGCAACATAGAGCCTGGGACATACCCGGTGTAAGTTCTTATACGGCTATGTCTTTGGAAAGTCTTAATATTGATGTGTGTTGTCTATCCGAGACCCGTATTCAAGACTCTGGTGAAGTACTACAAGTTCGCTCTCCATCTGTCACTTCAAAAAGCTTGTTTTATGTGTGTTTATCCGGGGACCCTGTGGAATCTTCGTCTGGTCTTGCTGTCGTTGGTGTCGCACTAAGCGCAAGAGCTGAGGCAGCACTAGTCGACTGGATCCCCATTAACAGTCGGTTATATGCTGTTAGATTAGAAAGTTCCATCAAAGTGAGAAGAAATCGGCGTGAGAAACGATGTCTTTTCGTCATCTCCGCCTATGCCCCGACAGATTGCAGCCCGGATGCAATCAAGGATGAGTTCTACCACCAGTTAACTGTTCTCCAGAAAGTGCGTTCGACAGATATTGTAGTACTAGCCGGAGACTTGAATGCTCAGGTCGGGCGTCTAGGCACTGAAGAGAGTCGTTTAGCTGGCCGATGGGGACTCGTTGGTCGCAGGACAGATAACGGGGAACGTCTACTGCAAATATGCACAGATCACAACCTGTTTCTGGCTAGCACTAACTTTCGGCACAGTCACCGCCGATGTGCCACCTCGCTTCCCCCTTCTGCATCTCAAGCCTGGACTCAGATTGATCACATCGCGATCAGCTACCGCTGCCGTGGTTGTGTACAAGACTGCCGCTCCTTTCGGAGTACCTATCTGGAATCTGATCATGCTCTGGTCTGCGCCAATCTTACCTTACTTTTCAGCGGACAACGAAGTGACCGCCACCACAGGATTGACGTTAGCAAGCTGGCTGCAACTTCTGTTGCTAGTATGTACCGAACCGAGCTAGCTTCTAGACTAGCTACCATTCCACCGAAAAGTATAGATGAGCATTGGTTGCAATTGCATGACGCCATGAAAATGGCGGGTCAAGTCAGTTGTGGGTTTACGAAACGTCGCGCTTACAAGCACTGGGTTTCTTCTGGTTCGCTACAATTGATTGAAGCCCGTCTGTCTACTCCGGGTGACCGTGAGTTTGACCACAGACGAAGGATGTTACGTAATGAAATCGGGCAAAGCTTGCGTAAGGACCGAGAAGCCTGGTGATCGGAGCGTGTTAATGAGCTGGAAGCAGCAGCTGCATCTGGTAATTACCGGAAGCTCTTCCAACTCATCAGAGCTACTGGCAGCAAGAAGTCTAGTGTGAGCGAAACAATCTGCGAGGATGACGAAACGTCAATCACTAACATCCATCGACGTCTTGGACGATGGGCAGAGTTCTTCGAAGGGCAGTTCAACTGGCCTGCTGCTCCGGCAACGTCGGTCAGACTGTCCTGCACTCCATGGCCGGTGACGACTGATCCACCAAATGAGGCGGAAGTCCGCAAGGAACTCCAACTCTTGAAACGCTATAAATCACCGGGCCCAGACGACTTACCTCCGGCTCTTTTTGAAGATGGTGGTGACTTTCTGACTAAGGCACTGACGACTTTGTTTACAAAGGTCTGGGAACTAGAGAGTGTACCAACGTCATGGAATGAGTCGATAGTTGTCCCTATCTTTAAAAAGGGTTCACGTCGTTCCTGTAACAACTATCGGGGCATAAGTCTACTTCCGATTGCGTCCAAGCTATTGGCTTCCGTCATACTTCATAGGTTGTTCAAAACCCGAGAAAGATTGACTCGCGAGGAGCAGGCTGGGTTTCGTTCTGGATGAGGATGTATTGATCATATCTTCACCCTCCGCCAAATGTTAGAACATCGCCATACTTATCAAAGGCCAACAATTGTAGTGTTTCTTGATATCAGGGCTGCCTTCGATTCGTTGGGTAGGACTGTTCTCTGAGATTGTCTATTGAAGAAGGGTGTGCCTGAGAAGTTTATTAACATCCTAAAAGCCCTATACACAAACACCTCAGGCAGAGTGAGGGCATACAACCACCTTTCTCCATTATTCCATTCAAGCAGTGGGGTTAGGCAGGGTTACCCAATCTCACCATTCCTCTTCAACTTTGCCATCGATGACATTCTGGAAACAGCTCTGATGGATGTAAGTAATGGTGGTGTGGATCTGTTGCCTGGAGAAAGACTTCTCGATCTTGAGTATGCGGATGATATTGTCTTACTATGCGAGAATGCCCAAGCCATGCAATCCGCACTTAATCAGTCGGCAATCAGTGTCCATAGGTATGGTATGTGCTTTGCACCTTCTAAGTGCAAAGTACTTCTACAAGACTGGCAGGATTCTAATCCTGTACTCACTCTGGATGGTGAGCAGATAGAAGTAGTGGAGAAGTTCGTGTTTCTAGGTAGCTGCATAAGTGCTGGTGGTGGTGTGAGTGATGAGATCAATGCACGTATAGTGAAAGCCAGAGCGGCTTATGCCAATCTGGGCCATCTTTGGCGCCTTCGTGATGTTAGTCTGGCTGTAAAAGGTCGGATCTACAACGCGACGGTGAGAGCAGTTTTGCTCTATGCTTGTGAAACCTGGCCTCTCCGAGTTGAGGATGTTAGACCACTCTCTGTGTTCGATCATCGTTGTCTCCGAAGGATTGCTGACATCCAGTGGCAACACCATGTCAGTAATGCAGAGGTTCGGTATCGTGTGTTCGGGCACAGAGACGATAATCCAATTGGTGTCACCATCTTGAGACACCGAATTCGGTGGCTTGGACATGTTCTACGAATGTCGTCCCAGAGAATTCCTCATCGTGCATTATTTGCCAACTCTGGGACTGGTTGGAAAAAGCGAAGAGGTGGTCAGTATATGACATGGTGTCGTGGTATGAAAGAAAGCTGCAAAGGGCTAGCTTCTGTTGGTCCTTCACGACTCCCTGGTTGGGGTCCGAAAGACGGTGTAGCACAGTGGCTAGAGACGTTATCAGATATGGCTCAGAATAGAAGCCAGTGGCGATCCTGCTGTAACCTTCTTTTACTTTCTTCATAAAATGTGGTTGTATCTTACTTAACTGAAAGAATTCTTCTGATTGTACCTTTCCGTTTCCCCCACCATTGTTCTCTCTCTCTTTTTTTTCTAATTCCCCACGATCATTACTTTTTTTTTTCTCTTTTCTCCTTCTCTTCAAATTATCATTGTTTTGTGTGGCGCATATATATTTGGTGCCCCCCTGTACCAATATTTATGTGTTCAAATAAATAAATAAGTTCTTATACGATTTCAGCCCAGTGAGATGAAATTGCCAAGACAAGCCCAGATAGGTAGACGTAATAACAGTATTAATGGTAGTAAGAAAGACTAAGTGTAGACATGATCCGATAAGCATTAAGTGATTATGAGCAATGGTACCACAAAGATGACAACCACATGACTATCAGTACTCTTCAAACTTAACCTACCCTAGACAGTAAACAGGGTCTCAGATTCAGAATCAGAACCATTTGAACTACTCCCGAAAAGAATGACAGATTGAAGAGCCTGGCAAAAATATGTCAACACTAATCAGGTAGTATGCACTAACCAACACTGGCCATTCTGATAGTTAACGACTTCGAGACTGAACCTATGTCTTGGTTTGTCCACTCTTAGTTTTCTCCCAGTTTGATCCTGCTCCCGTCAAAACTGTGCGCTGAGGCAGCCGGTGGTTGGTCATACATAACACATGTTCCACCATATCAGTCGACGGAAATTGTCGGTAGCAAACTGAGTAGTTCCATATTAATAAGTGCTTGATTGATTGGATACTTAAACAAGAAAATAGTTTGAGGATAAATATGGTTATTGACACGAAAACATATACCGCTACCATGGTACTCCTTATTATACACCCATTTTAATTACATCGACAAATATAAGGATTACACATTTTACGAGTAAAACTCACTTTAACAAGTAAAACGTTGTTCCGAGGGTCTGTAAGCTCATCAGGACAGACTAATCGAACGTCGAAAATAAGACCACAGCACAGACCATACTGGGATTGTTCAGCCTAATTTTAACGTTAAAAAATCATAGGTTATACATATTCAAGATGAAGAGGATATATTTAAAATGGAACTGAAACAGAACAATCTTATTACTTAAGTATAACTAAGTAATAAAATCTACTGCTCTCACTTTCATTACAATTCAAACAACCCATACCCATTTGATAAAATTCACTTTTATTTTTATTTTTTTGTACTACGTCACTCTTCCATCCTCACTTTGCGTATCCTTACTTTTCAACTTATACAGCAGCTCGCTTATGGTGGAAATTCTGTTCTCTCTAAACGATTTCGAGTCACTGACTGGTCGAAAATTGAATATTACCACCGAATACGAGTACTGAAACAGTTTTTCTGAAACCACGTGCACCATTCAAACTGGCTTCCTTCAACGTTCGCACACTAATGCAGATCGGACAACAGATAGGGCTGGTTATGTCTTTAGAAAGTCTTCCCATTTTCATTGTTATTGTGTGGCGCATATATATCTGGTGCCCCTTGTACCAATATTTATGTATTCAAATAAAATGAAATAAAAACCGCTAATTTATGAGACCTTAAAGATGACCACTCTGAATTCTCCAGTTCCCTATACAATCTAGACAATATTTTGCTAGCCTCAGGGATAAATACCATACACTTGCTTTGGAAAATTTGGAAAATGTTCCTAGACTGGTTAGCAACTCATGATCGAAGTGGTTCAATATGTACAGTATGTTTTTCAAGTCTCAGTTCGTGCAGGTTCATAAATCCATCAACTGAACAGGACGGCTACTATGAATACAAGGAAAGAAGACAACGAAATCTATGAAGATAACTAATTGCAAACGAGGACATCAGGTGGATTTGATTTACTACCTCTGGAATATCAATAACCCTAGACCTAACTTCAATATGACCAGCTCAACAGCTAAAACCCATAATTCAGTGGTGCTTCAAAGAAAATGGCAACCGTACCGCTTAATTTTAAACCTCAATGTGAATATTGAAGTATTACAGTAGCCGTTTTAGTTTTACAAGTTTTTAAACCCCAACAATGAAATCAGGTCTGATTCAAAGAACTTTCAATCTACCAAAGTAAGAAGTTAGAATAAAATGCTTTAATCAATCTGGTTTGAAATTAAATAACAATCGCATAAATCCGTTAAAGATTCATGAGACTCGTCATGTTATCATGTATTTTTGATTTATCTAATAAAAACTGTTTCTGGATGACAATTATCACGTAAAATATATCAGAACTAAAATTCGACGATGTAAGTAATAAGTAAATTTAATCTACACGATCATACAACATATCTATCCGCACACAATAAGAACATGAGTAACTCGACATACAAACAGATAATATCGACTAATAAACGTAAATCACACGAAAAGAATCCTAATCATACACCTACTGAAGCAATCAAATTACTTCTTAATAACATTTATTTATGAAAATGATCAAGAACAAATTTATAAGGATGATAAATAAATAAGAATTATTATCAGAAGGGGTTTTGTGGAGATTGTAGTAATTTCAATGGTTAAGATCATGAGTTAGTTGAAGCTAGGCCACCATGGAAAACCTGGAAGCACTGGACGGCCGTTTCGTCCTATTATGGGACTCCTCGGTAGTGCGCATCCAAAACCTCGCCCCTGCGAGCTTCGAACCCAGGACCTACTGGTTTCACGAGCGAGCACTCAACCACTAGACCACTGAGCCGGCATCCAACGGTGTTAATGTCTAACTTCAACTAATCCACGAAATTGAGCGACACATCCACAATTGTCTTCAGTGAGTTACTATCTCACAACAGACCTGGATGTGGATTAGTTGAAGTTAGACATTAACACCGTTGGACGCCGGCTCAGTGGTCTAGTGGTTAAGTGCTCGCGCGTGAAACCAGTAGGTCCTGGGTTCGAATCTCGCAGGGGCGAGGTTTTGGATGCGCACTACTGAGGAGTCTCATAGTAGGACAAAACGGCCGTCCAGTGCTTCCAGGTTTTCCATTGTGGTCTATCTTCAACTGACTCATGATCTTAACCATTGAAATAAGAATTACTTGGATATATCATTTCAAGCATATAAACAATAAAAATATCGTAAGGTGATCACTTACATCAGGAGGAGTAAATATTTCTAAAATAAGGCCTGCGCTTGTACTACATAAACAAAGACGAGACTGAGCCCACTGTGTGGTTTTCTTCTCAACTCCAGCTTCAGGATTATTCATCTTTTCACAATCAATACGAGGACGATGTGAATCAAAGTGTGGACCAAGCCATTGCATCACAATACCTTCACGAACTAATTCGGCATTCATACTTACAGCAGTCCCAGGAGAACGAGGATAAGGACTGATATATGTTCGATTAAAAATAGAAAAAAACTTCCAAGTAGCCGATAAAATTAGGCAATACGACAATAAATCTCGTGATTCACTTACTTTATATTTGTAAATTGTGAAAAAAATAAGCTATATTATCGGTGACATTAGTACATGGAGTAAAGATGCCAATAAAGTGCAGTTTTTTACAGGGTCTAATGGAAAGCTTTAGAGTGCTTAACAAACGCGTAACACTTAGATATTGAAGAACTAGTGATTTGGAACGTATCTTCACCCATACATGACCTTTACTTATTAGTTATTTATATGTGTTGTGCAACTTAGAGAATCGGTCGCTGACATGCGTTGAAATAAAAGGTTCGATTAATATTTGTTAGTTTGTTTCTTGTTGCAGCAACAAAGTACCGGTTCATTTACCATAATGACGGGACAGATAACAGAAACGCGCTTTATTACCAACCAGTTGAGAGCTGATTTAGATAAGAAATATCAATTAGTTTTGTTTGTCAACATAATCACACCGCCCTACAGCTATCAGTGTGAGATGAAACCAACTATTAAAACTTGGTTGTGAACATGCATAGATCAAAATGATTGAAGTAGTAGGTGCTAAAGTGCAATCACTTCCTACCCTAACGTTTGTGGTTAACCAGGGCAGAAATACTGATAGATCGCTAAAATGACTAATTTAATAATAGTGACAATCACAATACAGTGCAACACATTTACTACACGCAAAACGTTATGTGCTCGGGCTACACAATAACTGTAATGTTTAAGTGTTTAAAACTAAGTAGGTGGGAGGATTCATAAATTGAAGACCACTGGGTTATGCAAGAAGTTTAGAATTTGTGGATTATTCGTAAGATGAAAATCATGCAAAAACAATCCAACAGTATGAAGCAAAACCAATAACGATAGCCTTAATGTAGTGATTCGATCTTGCTTGAATAGCTGATCACCCTATAATTATAAACACACTCTAGCTTAGATCTCTAAATTTGCTTTCATTTTCTGAGTGGGCAGATTCTTTAACTGAACTAGTCCTAATGGGCTGAGTGGGTTCAAAAGGTTGGTTTGAAAACTGAAAATCTACACTAAAGACATTCAAGATTCATTACTACAAAGAGTAATCCATTTAATTAGTGTTTAGATAAAAAGACTCTCACCCCCCATATTTTCCTCCAGAACTGTCTACACTAAGAGGTGATCTACGACGCCAAGAGATTGTAAAACTACGTCGAAGCCAGAGGGAACTCAGGCGCCAACTAGGTTTGATTTCCGAAACACCTTGGTTTATTGACGAATCTGTATGGAATTTTGTCTGTTGCTCTCTTAGCCAGTTGTGTTTTTGATGAAAATCTTGCTGGTTAACTGAAGGCTGTCGATTAGAATTTTTGTTGGGAGCACTTCTTGAATGTCGAGTTCTTGAAAAGATATTCTTTGAGGCTTTATCTGAAGGTGTATCACAGCTCTTGCCACGAGGTGAAGTGTTGCGAACCCCTGAGGCAGCCACAGCCTTGGACCGTGCGGCCGCTACCACAGCACTGGCGTTAGCATATGCAATGTGAGAAAAATTTTCACTCAATTCTGTGGAGGAAGAGTTTATAGATAGGTTTTCTTCTTTGAAAGACAAACGTTCATTCGTATTTTTAAGATCAGTACCTAGTTAAAATGTAACAAAAACAAGTGACACCACATAACTACCATATTAAAATCATTTACTAATTTCAACCTTGTGGCAAGTTACTTTAACAAAATACACTATCTTTTATAATTATCTTATTACATGCAATTGAAAGCATCGTGTATGTATAGAAACAGGCATCTCTAAAGCTAAAAATATGTAGCGAAGATAAAACAGCAAGGTTAGTGAAAAGTATGTAGACATTTAGATGTGAAGAATGAACCATGTCTGGTTAAGAGATCAGCTTTCAGCCAGAAGTCAACTATGTTACCACCATGACTGACGCGGCTAATAGCTTTATTAACTTTTCCCAGTTTCGGATAAAAAGTTACCACTAAGAGTGAAATAATATTCTACAACCATTCATACCGAGGTATATGGAAAAGCCAACGATAAGAGACCTCAAAAATATCCGATGAAATCTGTTCATATCTTCACATAATCCTGACATGTTAGGGATTTGTTGACTTGAAAGCCTTGGTAAAGTTTTCACCATGCTCACAACACTGTTTATCTAGAGTAAGAAAATGAATATCCGATTTCTTAACATAATATTGCACATAGCCGTAATCCAGGTCAATCTAATGAGGGAACGAAGTAAGAAATACGATAAATTAAGCTGGAACTTTTAGACAATTTTCACAGTATAATGAACATTTGAAATCTGTTTACATGCAAAGAAATTGGGCTTGACCAAGACGTTAAAATTTAATCTACAGTGAAAAACGATCCTTTCATTTACTAACATGTGGTTACTTGCTTACAACCATAGCTCGAAAATTACGAGTGTTAGGGTAAGATTAAACGTACTTGACAACTTCACGACAATAAATCTAGACGACGAGAGTTAACGACTGGTTTGTTATACATTGTCTAACACAGTAGTCAAAACAAAAAAACTATGCAACCCTTAAAACACTGTACATCTAACTAATAAGTATTTCACCAAGCAAAATTGGTGGAGCAATATATCTAAATAAATTAAATTAGTAATTAAATAATCTTCAAGAAGCTTAAGCCCCCTTTACGAGTATGACAAAAAAAAACACCTATCACATAAAGCGTGACCAAGTACCTGTTTTTGATGACGGTATTTCGGCAGGCTTATTTTCCCGCACGAAATAGCAAGGGGATAGAGATGTTTCAAATTTGCGACGCATTTTTTTAAATATAATTTCCAAAAACTCCAAACCACAACCAGGTTTGTCATCATGACGATTATCATTTAAATAGGCCTTGAACAGCTGAAGTGCTTCAATAGATAGTCTGACGCTAGCGACTGAACAAAACTCACTCCATGTCTCCTCACGAGTCATAACAGAGGATGAAGTCCGCACCTCACCAGACAACCTAATCTGTCCGGAATATGGAACGGAGTATAAAGTATCGCGAGAAAACGATCGAGTTGCGAAAACACTAGCACGTGGTCCAATATCCAATGACTTCATGGTTAGTTATTGAAAAACCATTTCACTTGATCATTTCTGACAAACAGAGTTAATCGATTTAAGACGGAAGTTCAATACTATTAATCACTGTCCAAGCTTCCTCATTTAGTCCCTGAACGCTGTCGAGCAAGAGTAGTTAACTGATAATACTTCGCGAATTGTGTCTTGATTATTGAGAATGGATTTTAGAAATGGAATGATTATACGCTTATGTTGATCCTTCAGAAATTCAAAAGAAATGAAAAATAAACAAGCAATTGGATTGCAAGTAGTACTTGGAAAACGTGAGTGCATGTGACAATTTTGTGTTGACCCTAACTTAATTAGTTCATGTGAGTTTAGTAGTGACAACTGAACAACGGAAAAGGCTTCATAAAATTACTCCGCTATAGTTCTTTATAAGGTGCTTAACCAAGTGTTTGTAACGGTGATGGTGTAGAGGCAAACAGATCCTAAAAACAAATAGTTCTGTATGTCTCCCAATTGGATACTGACCTCATTAGTTATACTGGACACAACATAGTGGACAGAACTTGATCATGCCTCCTCACCAGATCACCAATGAATACGTCGTGTTGCGCACTCCTTGCAACATCGCCGCCTGGTTCTGATGTAAGGAAGCTAAGTTTCACGAGCACAAATCCACGTGAGTGGTTGCTCTCAGTAGTAAAAACATGACCGCGCGAGGTTAATAGGTTTTTCACCCTAATCATGTTTACCGGCAATGTTTCTGAACCTTATGGAACATTAAAGACGTAAATTCTTTAACGTGGGGATCTAACTGATCGGCGAAGATTTGAACACCTATTTCACATTATCGAATAGCTACACATCTCTACAACATACATATTACTGTTTGTGGAAGCCACTAGTCAGCGAACTTTACCGATGGCATCTCTAAGCAGTTCTTTTTATCTAAGATTCCAAAAATGGTGCAAACGGTTCAAAAATAACACCACTGGTGGACTGGATACATCTACCGGCGAAATACTGGAGGACACCAAAAACACCAGCACCAGGGGTTGTCCTATCAAAGGAAGGCCTCGGTCTACGTAAGACAAAATGACGAACCTCGGTAGCATTTCTTTTCGCTTACCATTCAGTATGATCGCAGACAGTTCAAGGCTATCAAAAGATGTCCACCTAGAAAACGATCTGCTTCTAGACCATGGGAATCAGATGATACTGATTGGGATTTGTACTGCAACAATATGCCGTCTATTAGTTGGCATCCATTGAGTGGTCTTTCTCATTCTGAAGAATTCATTGAAGCACTAGAAGCAAACAGTTAGACACGGATGGTAAGTAAACTCACAAGAGAATCTGGCCTATTAAACTTAATTTTTATGCTAAATGCCCCAACATTTATTGAATATATATATATATATATATATATATATATATAGTCTTAAATTCTAAAGCAGTGATCACATAGTTGTAGCCTGTCATTTCGTTTTGCAAAAGTACCCCCGTACTTCTACTGAAACAAATGTTGTTATCGATAATATCAGAAACTTTGCAAACACGGAATGGTCATGATCTTGGTATCAAAAAAGACATAAGGGAGTGAGGACGCTTCTGTGTAAGCTACCAGAATACTAAGGTGACTATACACAACAAATGTCCTTTAGGCTCTTTTATAACTCCCGATGCTGGTTTCGACCATGGTCATCTAGATTTGGTAGAACTTCGAATGTATACTCTTATCTCTTAATTTGTGTAGACTGTTTCACACGACGGACAAAAGCAGTAACCATTAAGAACAGTACTGCCAAATCAGTGGCCCGCGTCTTCGTTGAACTATGAATAGCAAACTTCGGCTGCATTTCAACGATCACTACAGATCGTGAACGTCAGTTCGGATCTGAACGTTTCCGTGCCTAATCGCTCCAATTATAACAAAAAAACCAAACATCTATTATTAAAATTATATTCCTATCAGATTTAGATTTGAGAAAATGGTTTATTGTTCAACATGGTTTTTCAGCTATTCTCAACATCCATTTAGTATGTAGCAATAATAAAGGCTCTCGATGGACAAATGAATTAGAAACTGAACGCTCATGCTCCACATCGCGCTTGAATTACTCAGAGAAGAGATGTTGGTCAGTAAGTGATAATCATGTACTTCGATTATAGTAAGGCCTTCGACAATGTTTCACACAAACTAATCCTTCAAAAATTTTCTTCATTTAGCGTACGGAATACTATTTTATCCTGGTTCAAATCTTTTTTTAGCGGAACGAAGCCACATCGTTTGCTTTGGATCTAGTTTCTCTAAGCCCATGAATGTACCCAGTAGGATTATACAAGGAGGTTCTCCTGTTCATAATTGAATTGTGCTTACTCTTCCAACAAGGTGAACTTCAAGCAAATTAAAGTCAACTTTCTTTTGTTACACACGATGCAAGCCTGTAGAATTTTGGTCTACTATGATATTAGTACTACTCTAATAATAGACCTAATCCTAAAATTGTAGATTTATCATGATATAACGTCCCAATCTATAAGATCTTGCGTGGAAGTCACATCATCGTCTACACCAACTCACTGCATCGTAACAATTACCAAGAAGATGGAGAACAAGCTTAGGCTAGAGATATAACAATATATTTAATATGAATAAAAGATATAAGGTAACATTCAGTGATTTTGATTAAAAACTTATCTTTTTGTTACCTAATTTTTTATTGCATGTTGCCGGACTATTGACAGTGAGGTCGTGTTTGACTGAGCTCAAGGTCACGGCGTGGTTCAGTGTGACTGTTAAACTTTTGAATGTCTACTTGAGAGGATTTCTGGAATCCCTGCAGATAGATATTTGATCCCGTTTGTTGGGAATATATTTTTGATTCTCATGTATAAAATCCTTTGGTATTAATGTTTCTTTTATTGTTTAGCACACTACATTGCCTTAGAGAAACTTCTGACTGTATAGCACAGGCTGTATTGTTTGAGGTACTTTGTATTTTTGATATTATTTGTTCTATTTCTTGAACTAGAACCGTATAAATTGAGCACAGAGTTTGTGTTTTGATATAACTTAATACGAGTGTCCATACAGAAGAGCGTAGTCTGGCCTATTCGAATACGTTTTGGTTCGTCAGTCCTGCGTTCAAACCGAATACTAACAGTTCGGTTGTTACAGAGCCCATAAGAACAAAAGGATGGAAATTGGGATCACTGCCCAGCAAGCATTGGTGGCGAGGGCCATGAAATCAACACACCAATGTTTATGGGACAGAATATTTAGTTGTTTCAGGCTCCTTATGTTTAAGAACGAAGCAATCTAACAGTGATACTGGGGTTGTTCTCCTACACTCACCACTTAAACTCATGTTTCCAACTTATGCTGAATCCTCTACCGTACTTAGATAACTTATAACAATCTAAGCTAGACTTACTGCTGTCATCAGAGGAAAAAAAGTGAATTCCAATTAGATCTTGTGTTCGTTGTACGAAAAATCTCAGGTATGGCTAAATTGGGAAACCTTGAGCGCATTTCCACGGATATTTTAATGTAACTGCTTTGAATCTGGTGGGTTTTTTCAAAAGTTGGTTGCTTGGATAACTCGTATCAGCGTTACAGACAGGCATTTTGAGGCATTTGTTGCATGATTTCACTGACAGTCATAATTGCTTGAACAAATACGGCAGCAAAGCTATTTTATCCCCTTTACTTCAATGATTCGATAATCCACAACTACGTGTCTCCCCAGTCCGTCAATATTCGTATTGTTTGACGTTGTAATTGCAGTTGGACACACTCCGTAGTATCGCGAACTGATATCGGATGATGATAGATCAGTCTTCTTTAGAAAGTTATTTTGGCAATCAATGTTCAATATTTTCAGTCAACTTCCATGGATTATTCAAAAAAGAATTGTAAATTAATTAGAGAAATGTTAAAGGTACGTTGGATCGTTTTCATCTGTATGCCAATATAAGCTTAAAAGAACCGGATGTAGCGAAAGAGCAATATTTTGTTATGATACAGTGTGTGGTAGTATCCTAACAACGCAATGAATGATAGCAAACATATATTTTATAGAGATCGAAGTTGAACGGCGAAAATTCGCTCTCGAGATGACAAATGATTGTCTTATAAATTCGTGGCAAACATGAAAACAATGTCCACACTTTCAGTCACACATTAGATTTACCTTAGGACAACAATACATGCCTCCAGCCCGAAGATAATTCTAAGCCCATGAATCTGAGAGCAACATACAAAGTGTAGAGTAGCGCAACGAGTCGGATTGAAAACAACTTGATCATATAATAAAGACGATATTTAAAACGATATTTTGCGCGTTTTATTAACCAACCATATAAACAGAAATTTTCAGGCAAGACGCAAATTGTTTCAACAGCAATACAATTGCAAAATCCCATACACAATAAGTAGTCAAATATTTAATAATAATAATAATAATAATTTATATTCTGAAAAAATTATAATTACAGAATTCACGCCAGTTTACAGGCATGATCAATTTGATATAAATAATATCATTATATGTACAGAACGAACATGTTTTATGAGTTTTAAGTTTACTAGTTCAGTAATTGTTTGGGTATTACAGCGATCCAATGTATCAGCCGGGAACATGTAATATTTCTTAACTGGACTGTCTGTTGATTTATAAACGATGTAATTAAGGTCATTTCGTGTGCCAGATCGATTTAATGATAAATATCTACAACTAGAGAAATTAAAACGAAAACAGAGAGCACGGAACAACAAAGCAGTAATTACCGAAATATGTCAAACAGATCTATCAAAATGCGTATGTCATGTGACACAGTGATATACTGTTGATGATATTCAAATTAGTTAAACTAGCTGGGGACGGTATTAACATAAAGTGACAGCGAGTAGGTGGTTTTATCCAGAGAATGCACTAATAAAAATGCCTAAACATTTAAAATTCCTATAATAACACTTGTGGAGTGAGATACACTTGCGGGTGCTAGAGCATTCAATGCATTTTCGGAGGAGCAATATGCATCGATGCAACGTACAAATAATGGGAGTGATTTAATCGTACGGATATGTTCTGGTAGGTTATTCCAGAGTCTAGAAAATTTACAGGCAAAGTAATTCATATAAAGAGATGATTTAGAATAAGTTTGTTTCACAAGTGCCAAGGAATTACGGGTTTCATAATGAGGAGTCTCTGCATATTGAATTACATGATTGGATGTAAAGGATAATTTATTAAGTAGTTTGAAGAAAAAAATAAGATTTAGTTTGAGTCTCCTCTTCCATAAAGGGTCTAGCTCTAGTTTTTTACATCTAGAATTATAAGTTAAGGAACAATCAGCCCCAAGAATACGAAGTGTAAATCGTCTCTGTACTGATTCCAGCCTTAATTTATCCTTTATGCACGCACTGCTAAGAATAAACGTGCAATATTCTAGAAGAGGTCGAACACAAACTTTGTACATTAAAATTCGTGATTCATTGTTATGAAGGTTTCGAATTATGTAACCTACTAGTCGTTGTGATTTGGAGGTCTGTTTCGATATCTGTTCTGTAAGCGATAAGTCTTGGGAGTATCTAAGTCCTAAGTCTACTACTGTATGTAACCTAGTTAACATTTCTCCATTTATGGTAAGGTCTAGGTTAAGTGATGTATCGCCGAAGCATATCCATCCACATTTAGCCGTATTAAGTTCCAGTTGCCATTTTAAGCACCACTGTGCTACCTTGTTAAGCTCCAAGTTAATGCAAGTTTGCACATTTTCCAGCTCATGTGGAGAAAATGAATATACTAGTTTAAGATCATCTGCATATAGAAGGGGCTTACCTACACAAAAATTTTCGCAAATGTCATTGATAAACACTAAAAAGAGCAAAGGGCCTAAGACACTACCTTGTATTACACCACTTCTAGCGGGGACAGCGTTAGACAATGAAGAGTTAATTTTAACTATTTGATGTCGATTGCTGAGAAATGAATCAATCCAATCTAGCAAAGGATTTTGAACCCCATAAGATGCAAGTTTGCCTATAAGAAGTTGGTGGTTAACCATGTCAAAGGCCTTAGAAATGTCCAGATATAGCACTAAGACTAGATATCCTTGGCTACGTAGAGAGTAGACTAAATTAAAGAAGTCGAAATGACATGTCATGCAAGATCGATTTTTGAGAAATCCATGTTGAGTATCATTGATAAAGTTTCCAGCGAGTAAATAGTTGGAAAGTTCATCACTTACAATTTTCTCCATAATCCTAGAGATCACTGGAGTAATATTTATTGGCCGATAATTGTTCATGTCAGTCTTATCTCCAGATTTATAACGTGGTATGATGTACGCGGTTTTCCAACAGTAAGGGTAAGAACCAGTTTCCATAGAGAGAGTAAACAGCTTTAGAAGAAGAAGTGGAATATCTGGACCACCGTATTTGTAGAGAAAGGATGGAATCCCGTCTGCTCCATGACCGCGCGAAAGCTTAAGGGCATTTATAGCCATATTAATTTTCTTACATGTGAAGGAGATAGATTTTATGGAGTTGCTGGTCACGCACGTAACTCTTGAAGCAGAGCCACTTGTGGTTCCTACATCATTCGCAAAAGTAGCACTGAAAAGGTCTGCCATAGTTTTAGAGTCGTATATAAAAGTGTTATTATGCTGGATGCATGGTATATCAACATTTTGAGTTACTTTAGCGCGTTTATTGAGAAGTAGAGTTAAGTTTTGTATTTTTGAGTTACTATTAAGTGCTAGTATCTCCTCATTAATGGCTTTTAACCTATGTGTCTCTTTAATTTGATTAAAAATTATTGTTGTTTGCGCAGCTGCCGTGAAGTCGTTTGACTTGAAATAACGATTCTGTAGGCGTCTTAGTTTATTACGATATTTAGCTGGTATATATAATTCGTAAGGTTTAATAAACCTGTACGTTTTAAGAGGTACAGAAGAATCTAAACAAGAGTTAACGATCAAATAGAACTCGTCGATAGTATCTATGAGATTAGTACATGAAAAAAAGTTATCCCAGTCTGAAAGTTTAATCAGTGAATGCAGGAGGTCCCAGTCGGCATGCTTAAAGTCTCTATATTGACAGGTTTTTTGAATGGGTCGGTTAGAAGAGGGATATATAGGGAGAGAGCATACTACTGTCTTATGGTCACTGCTTTCAAATTCATCGTATACCTTTACAGACAGTGGGATAATATCTCTACTAAATATTAGATCGAGTATACTATCACCTCTAGTTGGGGTACGAACCCACTGTGACCAACAGTGCATGTTAATGGTTGCCAAGAACTCCTCATTACATGACTGACAGCTACCAGTACTCCAGTTAATCCCAGGATAATTGAAATCACCAGTGATAACCTTAGCATTGAAGTTTAGAGCAGATGCATGTATGAATGCATTGATAATAAGATTATTCCCATTATTTGAGCTCTCAGGAGCTCTGTATATACATCCAAGGAGTAGACTATGATTCAGGGTGTTGACAGATATCCAGACTGATTCTGGTAAACTATTCAGGACACTATCTTCAACTCTATTAGTTGTTAGGGTATCCAAAGCATATATAATACAACCACCTCCTCGCTTAGTTTCTCTGTCACAGCGATAGAGTCTATAGTTTTGGATATTTAATTCTGAGTCAGATACTGCATGAGAGCACCATGTTTCAGTGATAAGTATGAAAGAAGGCTTGGATAGAAAGGCTAACGTTCTCAAGGCTGAAATTTTGTTCAGAAGTGAACGTGCATTGATAAGTAATAGATTTAGAAAGGGCGTATGGAGTGTAAAAAAACCGAGAGCTTCCCTATTGATGTCGTGTATTTTGGATTTGCATAGACTGTGGTTTATTATGTTTGACTGATCACATGGGCGATCGCTTGAGCAAACTGTAGTGCTAGTGGGACCAGGGATTTCTGAAGGCCAAAAAAATCATTATTTTGATAAAGCGGATTAATTTGTTGAACTTGACTAGGCGGACAGTTAAGACAAGGTTGGGTTGATGGTGAGTACCCTTTTTTTTTTTTTTTTTTTTTTTTTTTTTTTTTTTTTTTTTTTTTTTTTTTTTTTTTTTTTTTTTTTTTTTTTTTTTTTTTTTTTTTAGTAATCCATCTTGCCTAATGTGAAAGTGTTGAGAGGGGTTACGTCCTACAGGTTTATCATTTAAAACGTTTGAGGGTACTCGTGAGGCTCGCTGGTTTACTGTGGTCTGTTCAGTATTAGGCCTACTTACATAATGATTGAAGTGGCCGTCTTGTGAGACATTTGAACCAGGTCTGCACTTATATCCTCCCCTACGATGCGTTGGGTAAAGCATGGTGTCGGGAAGTATAGTCTTATTTGTATTTAGTAGGGCCATCGTAATACTTTTATTATTGGGTCTAGAACCAGAAGGTTCTGTACAAACATTTTTCTTACGTGGCATAGACTTTTTGATCTTGACAGTGTTTTTAAGAGCTGTCGCATTAGGACTAGGTATTTGCTTATGGGCTTCTAATGGTAAATTGGATACTATCGGATTAGTGTAATCAGTAGATGTACATTGGTTATCAGATGTCACTACAGGCATAACAGGTAAGTTAGCACTCTTCTTTGGCAGATCAGAGTACTGGAGAACATGAGATAGAGTATCAGTATCAGTGGATCCAGCAGCTGATGCATCGTGATTTTTTATGATCTCAACAACTTTATTTTCGTTCAGGGTACGATGTTGCGTAAGTCTTTGATTGGTGGTCTTATCTGGGACTATGCGAGCGTTTCTAAACTTTGTAAGCGCGCATACTAGCCGCTCAGATTCTTTTAACTGTTCAGCTATTATATGAGAATCAAACCTGAACAAGACCGGGCACGAGTATTTCTGGTGCTTCTTAGTAAGTCGGATGCATTGGCATGGACTGTCTTGGAGGTTAGATGCTTTTAATATCGAATTCCTTACAGTTTTAATGGAGACTTTGTCAGGTATATTATAGACAATCACGTTATTACGAGAGACTATTCGCTTGGTAACTTCACTAGCGATAAAATCGATAACATTCTGCTTTTATGATGTCATCAAGTTTCGCAGGAACAATGTCTTTTGACAAAAGCAGTTTTAAGGGTGATAGTGTCTTTAGTTCTTGCTTAAGATCAACATGCTTTGATAAAGAGCTAGAAAGTGACTCGACTTTAGAACGCATGTCGCTTAGTTGCTTAAACAAATCTCTTCGCTTTTGACTTTTGATTTCACTGGATTGGCATATTTCGATTATAGGAGTTACTGATTAAGGCGTTGTCGAACTCTGAATACTTGTGACACTTTTAGCGGTGAGCTCGACGTATTCTTGCATACCAATTCGTAAACCGTGAGTCTGTTCCTCCATGGAAATTCATATTGACTTTTTAGTCTATTTTTTTACATATTTTGATATTGTTTAGAATTTTTGGACATGTTATCTTGTTCACTGATATATTTTAAATTCATCATGACCCCTAAGTTATTTAAGATCAATACCCTTTCGTTACTCTCTTCCAGCTAATTACGTTTTTGCCCGACAACATTGAAGCTTGGTTCTGTAACTCAGAAGCTGACTCCCACGGCACGTCATGACAGACCCACGTGCTCATTTCCTCGCAGTAGTGAAGACACTGCCTCATGATCTCAACAGGTATGTCATACCTGGCATGTTTACTAGCGATGTCTCGGAACTTTACGTAACTCGATAAAGGCTATTCTTAAGCATGAGAATCTAACCTACAGACAACAGTTAGATCAACCTTTCAACAATATCGAACTACAACGTGGCTAAGCAACAGACACGTTTTTACAGATGCTTGAGGTCATTTGTCAAAGAACCTTCGATTTAGGCTCATTTAGACAGATCTTGTCTGAACTACCACAACAGGTGCGGGCGATACTTGCCTCGTTTCAAAACAACGCTATAGACTAACCATTTGCATCTACCGGCCGAATTCTAGAGACCATTAGAGCTTTAAATGCTGATGACGTTTGTTAGATGATTTAAAGACGTCTCTAATTTCGTAATCACTGGTCCAACATGCTCACGTTTTCTACATCGTTATTGAGGCATAAACTGAATACATGGCTGCAGAGTTGTTTTAGTGGTCTCACATAGTTGAGATATGAAGTCCGATTTACACCATCGTCAAATCATCAAAGCCTCTTTAAAAGTGCCATAAAACACGAAATATGTTAACTGCTACTAATCTTCTGTGGTCGGATGTTTTCAGGTTTTGAATTACAGTTATTCCATCGCATTTTTGTTTTTGCAAATATGGAAGTGTTTTTCCATTATAGGTGTGTTGATGGTCACTACCGTGACTGATATGGACTAGTAAACTCTTTCTGGAACTAATTATTGGCACACGACATCAAAATTATCTGACTGGTCTGAATCAATTTGGAGATCAGGATGATCAGCATCAGCCAAAAGAGAGGCTTGAATACTTACCAGAGAGCCGGAAAAGTGCCTTAACACTAAAGGATGATCGCAAAATTATCAAACGGTGGACTTCAGCTTGTCGCGAACACATTGGTTGTAAGTGGTTTTAGATATCTTTAGACCGACTTATTTAGACATTCTTCATTTTTCGTGGACTCTTTATTGAATTTAACCGATGCAGGGTACAGTATGTTAACGTGTGGAATTTACTCAACAGGTGAAGTACAAGTGTTAGCGCTACGACAAGGGAAAGCGCGCTTTCAAAGAAATGCGCACAGTAAGCTCTTTTTTTTTATGTCTTTGTAGGATATACTTTACTTTATACTGTCTGTATTAATTGCTAGTTCTAATGATTTACTAGTTTAAAAAGTTTGGATCCTCGTTGCTTTGGTTGTATCTGGCGGGGTTTCAGCACAGGTAATTTAAGATTTAGGTGAAATTATAGATGAGTTCACTTATACTATTCTGGTCCTCTGATGCTCCGATTATCATTCTTGATGTAAACAATGCTGGTCTCACCTAGAGTTTGTAAGCTTTCTCTGTGGTTTGTGTTTAGCATGGTGCTAATTGATTGTTAGTACTCTCAGACTGGAAAGTTTTAAGCCAACATGCAAATGCTTGTTTCCCAGTCCCTCAGTGTAGTATTACGTTTTTTTAATCACGGTTTAATGGCCACAACAGTTCCAGCTTAGCACCATGACAGTTCGCTCTTCCTTCGTTTCATGGGCAAAGGATAAACCTGAAATTCTAGATGGCTTGAGGATGTATTGGCAGTAATTTCACTGGTCCCATGTTTTTCTATATTCGAGCAAGGATACTGTCACACTCTGACGGTCTCTACTCTGTCATAAATTGTTCTAAGATTGTTTTGTTTAGACAATACTTAAATAGAGTGTTTCGAATTAGAAAACCTATCAGAACTCAACACTGACATTTTATTGTGTATACTGCAATTTCACTGATTTGGTTTTCTTCGTACTGTACTGTTGTGTTGACTAAGTACCTAGTGTTTATTTGTTAGTTTCCAATGGCCAATATTTTTACCACAGGTCAATTTTCAAGTTTTTTTGAGTATGTACTAAACATAAGCGAGTACGTTTACATCGTACACTACTGAGTTACTACTTCTCTATCAATGCACAAAATCTATCTGATATGCCACCAAAAACCTCAGATTTTTTTGTTTTTATATTCCTGGGGATTTAAATTGGCTTGAATATAAATAAGTCACTGGGTGTAGTAGCAAGTCACACTGATCAGAAACCACTAGTAGGTAAAGCTTTGACAACTTGCGATTTGTAGACTATAAAATGTGCCACAGAATATGCGAAGTTGATTGATGACTCTCATAACTTTAATATTTGTTTATTTTGATGGAGTTTTGTTCTCTGAGCTGGATGGTTTGGTCGTGCAGCTTTCATCGTTCTTCTGAACGACGTCATCAGCATAAACTTCAGATAGAAGCTCCACCACCAAACCACTCAGCTGAGAAAACAAAACTCCATCAAAATCATCCACCTGAGGTACAAATCTTTTCCACAATCTCAATATTTATTGAATGTGACACAGGGTGTATTCAGTAAATATTTCCGTCGTATTACTTGCAAATTCAACAGTATCAGTCTGGCGATGGTTTATTCAAGCGTGAATATTTATGTAATTTCTAAACTTTACGCTTGTTGTACTTTATCTGTTTGTGAACTATCATTACTATAAAACCTGTGTTCATGAATTTACTGCTTCTCAGACTTATTATAACAGAGGTTATTGGTTGTTCATTTCGTCTCAAACCCTAACTTGATTTGCTGGAGTTTTCATTGCTTATCCTAATATAATTCTAACATGTGTTCCTAGTTATACATCCTTGTCTGATGTTTTTGTCAATTATCTCTTATTTTTGCGTAAATGTTGTGAAAACGACATCTATTTACAGGTTGAATTTCACTACTCTCCGTCATGTCAGTAAAGATTTGTGCTTACTATGTGCACTCAGTCATAAAATAGAGTAGACTTCTAAAATACTATGTTTATTGTGGATTTTTTGTAGAAAAGTGAGGCGTTATATTGACAAACTACCAAATTTTGATTGTAAAAAGTCTTGGATGTTTTGAAAGGTTTAAAATTGTAGATCATTATGTTGTATTCTGTTTTAACTCATTTGCCAAATTACTGGTATAAGCAACTTATGTGTAAACACTAACCTCACACATGGTTTCTTTTCTGGAAGTGAGTGATTAACACTGGTGTTTCCTGATTACTTCAGCTCATATTTAGCGGCATCCATTTTAATCTCATTTTAGGCACTTAACAACTCTTATCAAATTTGTTATCTGAGGAGTAAGGACTTCGTACACTTAAAATCACTATATGCAGTTGTGCATCGGTCTCATAGTCCCATGTCCCTAAGATGTATCAAACGGACTAAAGAAGCGTCCTCGATCCGGAAGTTACCTTGGGTGATTTTTATTATCTCTTATTACGACCTAGCTGAACAGGAACGTAATTATATCCGAAATAAACAAGGTTGAATGGAAGTAGGAATTATAAGAGAAACTTTTGTATAACTAGATTTTACACAAGAGGATTCTAGAGTCATCTCTAAGTATCCGTTTGGACTGATTGACTAAGAAATGGCTAATCAAAATACGCAAACACAATCCTGCACGGAATATTTCTTAATCCGATCCGTATCAAGTTAACAGTAATCTTGGTCGTCCCTTCCACTGTGTGGGCAACCCGTAACAGCACACGAGACCAAGTTGGTCACATTCAAATCCTTCCTACACCTCCTAATAACTCTCTTATCTCCACGACCAACCCTTCTCACGTCCCTTTATCACCTCGCCCCGCTAGTGCGAACGATCCGAGTACACGGAATGTTATTCCTGGTCTCCTGAAACCACGCTCTAAACTACATGTAGGAGCTTTCAACGTCTGAACACTGTGCCAAATAGGACAACAGGCTTCCTTAGCTAAGACTTTAGAATCTCGCTCCATCGATGTGTGCTGCGTCTCCGAAACGCGCACACAGGATCCTAGTAGTGTCATTCATTTGACCGCACTATGTCAAAGTAACGAACCAACTCGATTTACGCTTCGTGTATCTGGAAGCCCTGATGCTGCTTCCCGTGGCCTCGCTGGCGTAGGTATAGCATTGAGTTCTAGGGCAGAACTAGCTCTCTTAGACTGGATCCCAGTAGACAGTCGTTTGTGCGCTGTCCGACTAAACGGAACAGTAAGGACTCGGAAAGATAGGGACACTCGTCGTTGCTGGTTCGTCGTCTCTGCCTACTCTCCCACTGACTGTAGCTCAGATGATGTAAAAGATGAGTTTTACAGAAAGCTTTCCGACCTTCTCCGAAAAGCTAGGCGTTCAGATGTAGTAATAGTGGCTGGTGACTTTAATGCTCAATTAGGTAAACTAAGCGAAAGGGAAAGACACGTGGGTGGATCTTGTGGTGTCACGGCTCAAAGAACAGATAATGGCGACCGTCTGTTGCAGCTATGCTCAGATAACCGCCTGTTTTTTGCAAACACTAACTTTAAGCATAAGGAAAAACATCTTTTGACATGGCGACCTCCTAATTCGTCCCAACGCTGGACCCAAATAGATCACATCGCTATCAGCCACCGATGGAGCGGCTCAATAGAAGACTTTCGCTCATTCTGGAACACATGCTTAGACTCAGATCATGCTCTGGTGGCGGTCCCGTATTAGCAGTGAGATTGACTGAAGTCTTAGGTAGATTCTGGGAACTGGACGTAATCCCATCTGACTGGTCTCAATCACTGATTGTGCCAGTCTATAAGAAAGGCCAAAAGTCTTCTTGTGACAATCACAGAGGAATTAGTTTGACTAATATAGTGTCTAAAATATTAGCTTCAATAATACTTCGACGTCTAACCAAATGTCGTGAAGAGCAGACTAGAGAAAACCAGGCTGGTTTTCGACCTGGACGTGGTTGTATAGACCAGATATTCACACTACGTCAGGTCCTAGAACATAGACACATTCCGATGCCCCACAATGGTAGTATTTCTCGACCTTAAGGTGGCACTTGACTCTGTTGATCGTGAGGTTCTATGGCAGTGTTTGTCACTGAAAGGAGTATCAAAGAAGTACATTAACCTTATAAAGGCTCTCTACTCGAACACAACTGGTCGAGTGAGAGCTTATGGCGAACTGTCATCAGAACTGATTACATCAAGTGGTGTTCGTCAGGGCTGTCCACTCTCTCCATTCTTGTTTAACTTTGTTGTTGACGTGTTTTTAGAGATGACACTTTCCTCATCTAAATTTCTAGGAGTTGAACTTCTACCGGGAGATTCACTTGTTGACTTAGAGTATGCCGATGACATAGTTCTATTTGGTGAAGACGCTGACAAAATGCAGAGTCTACTGACCACTCTAAGCAACAATACAAGCATGTTCGGCATGCGATTTTCTCCCTCGAAATGCAAAATGTTGCTTCAGGATTGGGTTGCGTCGACACCCGAACTAGTGATAGGGAGTGAAGTAGTTGAGCGTGTCGACCACTTCACTTATCTGGGAAGTCTCATCAGCCCTTGTGGTTCGGTGTGTGACGAAATCTCAGCACGGATACAGAAGGCTCGACTAGCTTTTGCTAACTTGCGTCATTTGTGGCGTAGGCGAGATATCCGTCTATCAACCAAAGGACGTGTTTACTGCGCAGCAGTTCGTTCCGTCCTACTTTATGGCAGTGAAACATGGCCAGTAAGAGTAAAGGATATTCGTAGGTTACTAGTATTTGATCATAGGTGTCTTCGAAACATTGCTCGTATACCCTGGGACCACCGAGTAAGTAGTGCAGTTGTTAGGAAACGGGTACTAGGTAAGGATGGCAAATCAATTGATGAAGTAGTGAAACTTAATCAGTTGAGATGGCTGGAACATGTGTTGCGCATGCCCGACCACCGACTGCCTCGACGCGCGATGTTTTATGGTGTAGGAGTAGGTTGGAAGAAAGCTAGGGGCGGCCAGACCAAAACATGGCACAAATCCATGAAGTCACTGACAAGTGGACTGAGCCATGTTGGTAGGTGTAGTCTACTTGGTTGGGGACCGCAAGATGATAGTAACCGATGGTTAGAGACCTTGAATGATATGGCTCAAAATCGTTTGCAATGGCGCAGGTGCATCCACTCTTTGTGTTCTCTCAAACTCTAATCTTCTGTATTCTTCATGTCCTTTATTTTCTTTCCGAATCTATTCCACTGGACTATACTCCTTAAATAACATCATCAAACCCTAATGTTCCCTATCACTACGGGATTTGAATCGATAATTGAAGCTGTGTGCTAATGTGGTATGGCAACTCGAACTGATGTACGTACGCACGAAGTTCCACGTTGTTACTGACTGACTGAATCTTGGTCGTTCGTAGTGTACTGTCATCATGGATTTTAACGAAACAAAACTGTACTGTAGAATCATTTTTCTGATGCTTTACATGTGGAAGTATTGTTATGAACCATAACCTGTTTATTTCTTTATTTGGCTGGGACCTTCTCATTTTACTCCCCTTTAAAACGCGTACTCAGATACAGTTTTCGCGTTTTCTGATTCTACACGTTTGCTTTTGACCTTTGATAGTCCGCTCCAGTAGGTGGAACTTCGGTTCTACTAACTAACGAGGAGAACTCTGTATTATACTCATTGTTTGGAGCTGGTTGCGATTCATTAGCTTCCGCTGTGGTACGCTATTTCAAAGGTGAAAATGAATTGAATTGGGTGCTTAAAGGTTGTGGCGTTGTATGTTGTATCAAGGACAAAAATTATAAGGATTATTTCATCAGAATATATGATGTGATTGTAAGTCAACTCTCGTTCGTTTCCAATACAAACTATATTTATAGAGGAAAATTCCTCTCTTAGAGCAAAGATTATTTTTGGAAATGGATTATACTGAGGAATTAAAATGCTTTCACGTATTGCAGTCAGATGATGGGCCAGTTGGACTTGCTTTCGCATCTCTTGAGGAGGCTAAACATTTTGCACATGCAGTAAATGGTCGTTTAAGATCTATGCGTGCAGCTGCTATCGAGAAGCCTTCATCGAATCTACATACTGTTGGTTCTCAACCAATCGTGCAAGCTGGTATCTATAGTTTGAATCCGACAAAATTGTCTGATCAAGGAGTTACGTCTATACGGGGCAAAACAAAAACTAAAGGAAAAAAGGTATGCTGTTTATGTGTATAGTTGATCTACATGTGTTTGTTACCAAATTTTAGACTTTTCGGATTAGTTGTTTGCTAGCATTTGTCATTTAACTCGTTCTGTATTCAATTTAGGGGTAGGTTCTACAAATTTGCGACAAGCTAGTTTTTGGTGCATTTTTAAATGGAAATTGGATTTTTGACTTCTATCAATAAAGTACTTATCATTAACCTAACATAATCTAACTACTATTGAAACTTGGGTTAATTTAATTTGTTTATTTGGTCTCTGAAGAAGTGGCTTACACTGAGTCACAAAACGTCGAAAAATTTAGTCTTTCTGCCCACTGAGGTATTACATATATATTATTTTTATGTTTATGTTCTCTTTTAATCATGTTCGGTGCCGAATCACACTGAATTGGTTACTAGTAGTAATGACAGTAGTATTGATTAGGCATTTTTATAGTTGATTAATTAACTCTTTTGACTCCCTGAATTTTTTAAACGGTGTGTTTGTGATGAATCAGTCTAATTAACTTGAATATCATATATATTTTCAGGAAAAGCTTTATTGACCATTGTAACTCGTATTTACATATCTTACTCGGATGTGTTTTCACTTTTGATATTTGCGTTGTACTCTGCCAATAAATTTTAGATACTAACCAACCTATTTTCTCTTGAAAGTAACTCGGTGAGTTCACATATTGTATGATTCAACATTCATTTTATGTCCCTGTTATTATCCTGTATTTCTATGGCTTGTTTTTTTGTTTCCATGCTGCGGACTAACTCCTAATATTATTCTTAAATAGCTTTTGAATATTCAAATACTTCAGGTGAAGATAACGATTGTTATGTCAAATATTTAATACTTTTGTCAGCAATTAATTTGTGTTTGTACTTAATTGCTGGATGACTTTCGTTATAACATGTTTTATTTTCATCCTCCTATCTTCATAGCTAGGAAGTTTCGTAATTCTCGTTGAAATTTTTTGTGTGAATTTTACTTCATTCACTTACTTATAGTATATACTCTGTTGAGTAGTCACCTGCTGTAGCTAATTTAACCATAAAAAATAGTATTCATACGCATTTATTAAAGTAAAGTTGTTATTGAACATTAACAGACAACTTCAAAATTTTTTACTTGGCTCTTTATTTTCAACATTAGCAGATGAAGACACCTTAATTTTACTACTGACTTGAATTCCTTTGTTAAGGATTATATATATCAGATCTCAACACACCAAATAAGGAGTCGTACTTTGTACCCAATCAAGCCATAGGTGATAGGGAATGGGGCGAAAGGTGAATATTTAATAATCAATATTTGAGGAATGTAAAATTTAAAACAATTGGTCTCTTTGATAAATTTCGATAATGCAATGAGAAAGCGAAGGCTATCAGAATTATGTGGGCACTGATTGTCAATTCAGAGATTTCTGTTGTAGGGATAGAAAAATTGAAACCCAGAGAACGTGCCTTCTTTTCATGAACGGACAATACAATGGAGGATGTATTGTTCGTAATGTATTGCGAAAATATATCACAATTCAGATAACCTTCGTCTTCTCATTGCATTATCGAAATTGTGGAATGGTCACACTTATCTTAATAGTCAATAAATTCAACTTAAGCGTAAAATAAAGGGAATTTAGTAATGTAATAATCCAGATATTTAATAATTATACAATGAAGAATATGTATTATTAATCGGTAAAACAGTTCCAGAGTCATTAATTTGTCGATATTCTCTTCGATATGTCAGAGAAATATAACGTTCCCTGAGCGCACAACCAACACAGATGGTTTACTCGTAGGAACTCTATCAATCTTCACAGGTCTTATCCACTTGGCAGTCGGTCAACATCAGCATATAAACTCTCACTATAACGGGTGATCAAATTGTATTCATATCCAGTCTGTTTATGTAGTCTTCTGTGATCTTTATGTACCAATAGTTTATCAACTCCGCTAGATTGACTTCGAGTACGCGAACTCGCTTTATCAGTTAAGTGTTTACTGTTTGCTTTTAACTTTAGTCGTGACACCATACCTAAATGAATTCAGTGAATATATTATCCCTGGGAAAGATAATGAGCACTTAGTTGTATTGTGGTGTATACTGCACTAACCGAGGTTCGAATCCTAGAAGTGACAGAATGTGGTGTATACTGTTTATGCCAACAGGTGTAAGTAGTTTGTGGCATTAATCGGGAGTGGAATGCCTGTCAGCAGAAGATTGAATTGAAGAGAACATGAAGGGAAGGAGAAAACAATTGGGATAATAACAGAATTGAAAGAATCGAAATTCGTACCAAGATAAACATTTAATAGTAGTTGTTTACAATATCACGATTATTACCGTCTCATTGTTGAGTATCATTACCAGCGGAGTAATTCATTCTCGTTTTAGTAATATTTTTTTTACATTTGTTATTATCTTAGTCACATGAGAAACTCAGTCATTTGTAAAAATAAACCCAATTTGAAATTGAATTTTGTGCGGAGATTTTGATTTAACGTCGATGTACAGATTTTTGAATTATATTTATTCTTCCAAGTACTAGATATATTATCGAATTATACAAAATAATACTACATATAACTTAGCTTCAATCCACTACACAATAGTTGAAAGTCAGTTGTCTTAAACCATCGATTCACATTTGTTAAAAACGTTTTAACATGAATCTGTATTATTTTAAATCATTATAAATTAAATCCGAATTTTAATTGAATTTCTGTGAATAGAAGTTATTTTTATGATGATTGGTAATTAAAAAAGATAAAGTGTGGTGTATGTTACCTATGCCGACAGACATAAGTAGTATGTAACACCAATCAAAAGTGAAAAGCTTGGGAGAAGAAGGTTGGGAAGATCGAATAGAACAGAAATGGGACAGAGAGTAATTGATATGAAAATGAAGGAACAAGAAAGTCTGATATAATTAATGGACATTTTCCAAGTGAAGGATTGAATGTGTGGTTTTCACATTTTATCAAATAACTCTCTAATTTTGTGTTAAAATACACTTAGTTTTCCCCACCTATGTTTTTGTTCACTAAAAAAGGACTGTTTCTATAATTAGTCTTTTTTTAATGAGACATTATAATATAACAATGACTAGTGTATCTTATCAACTTTAATAACTATTTATGCAATCTATGTATTTCTTAGTTTTATTAATTTACTGGCAATTATATGCAACCATACTTATTTGTTTTGTAAAATGTACTAACGTATTAAACTTAATTAAGTTTAATAATATTGCAACTATTCTTTTTTAAAGAAAAATACTAAATTATCCAAGTCCTATTGTAGTGAACAAAAACTCAGGTACGATAAACCAATTTATTGTTTTATGCAAAATCAAACACTGCCTTTGTAAAATATGAAAAACCATACATCAAATGCATTATTTGAAAATCTTCCTTAGGTTATCCTTTACATGCTACATCATTCTTCAGATCCTGTTGTTATTCTGATTGCTCTCTGTTTTCCTTCCTATTTTCTTAATCTCAATCTTCTACTGGTAAGCATTTCACTTCCGATTCTTGCTGCATACTACTTATGTCTGTCCGCATTACACTATTGTTTTATATCTAGCTATCAAACTTATACAGTCTGATCTAGTACATAATCGCCGTAAATGTAAAATACTTTTAGAATATTTTTGACATTTTTACTTTCATTCCCATCCAAGTTGTTAACATGGTTTATTGGACCATCTTTTAGACGTAAGTGCACTTGAATATTTTTTAAGCCAACATTGTCGCCAAGTTTGTGTTGAGAAGAAACATTTGTATTTCCCAGTTATGCTTGATAGATAGTCACAGGTAAGATAGTTACTAATCAGTCCCATCAATGTGTACAATCAGATAACAGTTGTATGCTTCGTGTGTGTTCAGATACTTTAGTTCATCAAATCTTTATACCATATATTACTGATCATTAGTTAATTGGGTTTATCAACTCTATACTTTCTGTTATCATTAAATTAAATCTGTCCTCAATTGTGCAACTTATATAGTTTAGTCGGGTGTATCGAATTTTCAATTTACTTTAGGTTTCAGAGTGAGCTCTATCAGAATATTAGTTAAATTTCACTTTTCATTGACAAATTCATTGAGTCATTTGTTAGTTATGGCTTCCTTTTGAGATTCTGATGTACTTTGTCGAATCATGAATATCTAACTTTATAGCCTGCCCATAATTTTTCTCTCACACTTAACTGAATATAGTTCATGTAGATAGACCATCAACTCTCAGCAATCAATATATGGTTAGTTTTATTTTACTTATTGGCTTTAAAATAATCAAACATTCTAATATACTTTCAAAAGATAACGTGAGTTTTCATTAGTTGCTGTAGTTTTTTTCCATTTTGAAATTTATAGGTAATTCTGTTATTTACTTTCAGTTTTTAAGCCAAATTTCTGTGTAGGATTTATTGAAGCATTCATTTCTAAAATACCTCCAACTTGTCGATCTGTGTTGACAATCATTCATACATGAAAAATGTCAGTCTGAAATTGTGTGCAAATTTTGTCGGTATTCACTTATCTTTCATTAGATGGTTGTTTTATTTCGATACGGTCGAACTACTAAATAGTGATGTTTGTATTCAAGTTGATTAGGATCGTATTTCTTTTTTAGATGCAAGTTAAATATATTACTTAATTGTTTAAATGAAAGTAAGGTCAGTTGAGCCACGATTCTGTAATATAAGGTTGTCTATTTTAATCAGTGAACCACAGTTAATTAGGTTGAACTACTAGTTGGATCTGTGTAGTACTCAGTATAAAAGTGTATTTGATTTAACAACTTATAATTCCTAGAACATACACTCATTTCAAGTTCAATATGCCGTGGCAGTTCACTTTTACAATATGCTGTCCTTACAACTTTTAAGTCTTAGTTTTAGCTAAGCAACCCAAAGCTGAAAATTTGTAAAAATTAGAATATTAGTCATAAAACTTATTTTTTTCTATCACATCATAGATCATATGTAATTATGAAAAATCCAACGCATATAAATTTTTCTAATTTAGTTAGAAGTTGAATTGAATTTCGCTCAAATTGATACTTATATATGAATAGTATCAAGTGCCCTGGTACGGTCGAGGCTGGGGAGAGTCCGCTCTCCATCTCGAAATACTCTCACATGGTCGCGCGTATACAACCACTATCAGAAAAGTCCGACTCACTACTTTCCCGTGGCGGGGGTGTTGTTTACGAAATCGAGAGTACGAAAATCGAATGTCTGGTGTCCTAACTGGGTTGGTGGAGGAGTTGGGAAACCCTGTTTTCCAACCAATGATGCGCATGGGCTCCAGGATCCTAAGGAAACGAATGGCGTATGAACCCATTGTTGGTTACCGGCTGATACGGGATTGCATCTCATTACGTTGCTCCACTGTCTTCTGTATTAGACTTCTAGGTCAAAGATTGCAGATGTGGCCCCGTAAGAAAACCTCCTGCTTCGGTTTGGGCGACTAGGTAGTATCTCACCCTTCACACAAATCGAATGAAGTATGGTACATACGCATTTTGGTACCCGTCTGTACTAATGTTCATGTGCTTAAATAAAAGTAAATATAGGAAATAGGGATTTTGAAGTTCTAATTCACCAGAATGACTCACTCACATTGATGTATTTTTGTTTATTCCTTATAAATTTTTTCTGTATAGAGGCATATTCTCATTTGTGATTTCATTAAGCTTGAATGTCTTCAATTTATGCATAGGTTTGAGTAGATTCGCTTAAAACTAAAATTATGACAATAATCTCAGTAAATCAGTTAAACGATAACCTATAACATGGTATTACACTAATAATTGACTATTTGATTGCTTCTTAAATTACTGAGTCATCGCATTCTTAGAATTATTATTTGATTAATTTTATTGCTTGGGGTATATCTTGATTTTTATGAAAAGAACATTTCTATGACTAAAAAAGAATATATACTTTATTTATATAGCACAAGCAGTTCTTTGCATATATACGTTTGTGTATGTAAGAAAAGTCATATTCTTAAGAGGAATGTCAATCGAAATTTTGATAGGTAATTATTGTACTCTAGTGAATCACTTATAGCATAGAACAATTAAAATAATAGCGATAATAAAAAATTCAATCATCTGACATAATTAGTTATAGAACAGCTTGGTACTCTTTTCAAGAAATCAGTTATTCACTCAAATCAGTATTTCAATGCTTAATTTGATAATAATCAATCATCAATTAGCTCTGTTGGCATAAAAAAAGCGTATATGAGAGGATTGATTGAAACAGTAAATCTTGATAAAAATAATTGTTTTGAGGAAACCTTGAATAGATCAGCTCCATGAATTGTAAGCAGACATCGAAAGGATGAATAGCGATCTGAAACTGGAAAGTATTGTCCCGGAAAGAGACCGGTGGCGAATGCTGTTGGGCTACCTATGCTCCTCCACGAGGGTTAAAAAGAGTATGTAAGTATGGAAGAAAGTTCAAAGTAAAAGTAAAAATAGTAGGTGTAGTTTTATTGGTTGGAATACTAAATTAATAATTATATATATATATATATATATATATATATATATATATATATATATATATATATATATATATATATATATATATATATATATATATATAGGGCTTCGTGTAGCAATATGCTTCTTGGTCCTCCTCATTTCCACTTCCCTTCAGGATTTCAAATTAGGGCTTACCTCGTGATGTAGTTTGATGATTTCCTCAATGTATTTCCTATCCACTTCCAACGTCTTTTCCTAGTTTCCTCTTCAGTTGGAAACCGGTTTGTTTTCTCCCAAAATAGGCTGTCGCTGATGGAATCCATCCAACGGACATTCAGTATCTTATGTAGACAATTTTTTATAAATATATGTACCTTTTTGATGATGTTTGTAGTTCTCCAATTTTCAACTCCGTACACTAGGACTGTCTCGACACTTGTATTGAATATTCTGACTTTGGTGTTGACAATTATAGGAATGCGGCCCTTGCTTCGCCAATCCTCACCTTTGCACCTGCATCGGATCCTCCTTGTCCATCGATGATACTACCCAGGTTACATGAAGGTTCCTAAATCTGCCAACGTCTCTCCATCAAGTGTGATTGAGTTGATGTTCTCCATGTTGTATTTGAGGATCTCGCCTTTTCCTTTGTGTATGTTGAGGCCTATTGATACAGAGGCTGCTGCTGCATTAGTTGTCTTCATCTGCATTTGTTTGTGTGTACGGGATAGGAGGTCTAGGTCATCTGGGAAGTCCGAATCGTCTAATTGATTCTGATCTGTCTATTGTATTCCGTGCTTTCCCTTAGATTTCGAGGTCTTCATAATTCAGTCAACCACCGGGAGAAAGAGGAAGGGGTAGAGTAGGCAGCCTTGTCTGACTCCGGTCCCTACTTGGGATGCATCTGTGAGTTGTCCTCTATACACGACTTTGCACTGTAGTCCGTCGCGTGAGTTCCGGAAAATGTCGACGATCTTCTCAGGAACTCCGTAGTGTCGAAGAAGTTTCCATAGTGTTCTCCTGTCCACACTGTCAAACGCCTTCTCAAAGTTGATTAAGTTGATATATAGTGACGAGTTGCATTTAATTTATTGCTCGACGATGATCCGTAGTGTCGCAATTTGATATGTACACGACCGATCCTTGTGGAATCCAGCCCGTTGGTTTCGACGTTGGGCGTCTACCGCGTCTTTCATTTATTTTTCTGGTACATTTTAATTTGTCAACTGTTTAATAGGCTTGATTGACAAGTGAACTCTATTGAAACCTATTGTTCTTCATAATAATTATTTTCAACATGAGCTGTGGTTCAATTGGATCTGTATTGGTTTTGGAGATTGTTCTCTTCTGTTGTTGATTGGATTTAATTCGGAATGCTTTTATTATTATTATTATTATTATTATTATTATTATTATTATTATTATTACTTCTATTGAACGTTGTTTTGTACAGGCATTTACTAGTGATTGTCAGTTTATCTGTTAAAGCTCAAGCTCTTTATGTATTGTCTTAAACACCAAACATTTTTACCATTGTTCTCTGTCTTCAATTCAGCTCAGTAAATCAAAGCTAAACGCTCAACCTTACTGATATATAAGTTTCTAGGGGATGTGGAATGATTGATCATTATTTTTTATTTATTCGTTTGCTTATAAATTCTTTAAAACGACTTGAGGAATATTCAATGTACAATTGCTTATTTTCGCTTGATTAGTAATTGTTATTATTATAGTTCTCATTCATATACATGTATATATTTTTATATAGCAGAAGCTTACATCAAAAGATATCAGTAATCCCTCAAATTTTCGTCATATTGAACATGTTGGTTATGACAGAGAAGCCAAGACATTTGATATATCTTCACAAGAAAGCGCAATCATGCGTAACATACTGCGTGCTATTGGACGTGAAGATGCTATGAATATACCAAGCGAACGAACGTTTGTTTACAATTTCGCCCGCGAACATGGTGGTTTGGAAGAGGTAAATAATAATGTTATATATTAATAGTGTTGTGTGTACATCATTTCTGAGATTTATCGATCCGGGTTAAAAGTACCGTGTTTTTATAGGATCCTATTTATGTCGGGTTAACGGTCTAGAAGTTTATCAAGAAAGAATCCTGTCGAAAATATTAAATATATGTATTACATCTGTCCCACTGTAGGATGACTCAATTTTCTATTATTCTCGTTACCTGATAATTTTTGAAAATTTGTTATCTCCACCTCCTGAAAAAAACGATTACACCTTTTTGTTACTGCATAGAATATTACAGTAGTGATCAACATCTTTACATATTGATTTGCACTGAATACTAATTCATGTAAGTGGTATGTTCATATGACTTTACGAACTTGTTCAAATCAAATTTTATAGTTAAATGACTGATTTTTTATTTTGTCTTATAGACAACAAGATTAAAATAATTGAATTGTGTTAAATCACCGAAAAAAAGTACAAATGAATCACATTATTGTAACTAAAATCTTATTCTTATTTTGTAAGATGACTGTAGTTTTTTGAATTTATGTAATAATATATAATTAGAATCTGGCGATCAAGTGCATTTTCATACACTCAGCTTTGTACCACACGTTCTCTGTAAGTGTAAACTTTCGTAGTGTTTTATGGCTGTTTAATCCGAATTAGCTGAAGCAAATTTCAAATTTACAACTCAATGGTAGAAAATCGAATAAATGTTTTGACAATTAAACGAATCATTAATAAATCCTCAACTGCAACCATTCAACTTTACGAAATACAATCAATAAGAAACCGCTGGAGCTATAGATGTATGTGTTTATATCATGGTATGAATTCATGTCTATCTGTGATGATTAGTTCTAAGAATATGAACATTTTATTGGTTATTATCGTTGTTCTCAGATCATGTACGTACTCATTTTTTGTTTGTACCATTAGTAGCACTCCTATCTCCAGTGCTAACTAGATTTGAGTTTATTTCTTTTAAAATCTGTACACTTAAAGTCCACAGGGATAACTATGAAAAGACCAAATACTTAAACACTTACGTAGTATAGACTGCATCAAATTATTTATTGATCAGACTGGTTAATGTTTTTAACTTGATTTTCAACCAATAAGTTCGAGGTTCTAACTGCATCTTATCTACCGTTTAGACAACTGAGTATCATCAGTAACCCTCACATAAAATATACAAATAAAAGCTGAGTACACACATTTGTAAATGAGTTACCGATCGTCCAATAAAAAATAGAAATGTCTATATACAATTCACTGTGTTATATTTTTCAATTTTAGATAAGTAGGTACTAGAATAATCGGCAAACTAAACTAAGGATCTATTATAATTACTAATAACTTTCCGTGCGGCTCTTTATCTTAGTTTAATGATATTACTAATATTCAGAACGTAGTTTACTCGACGTAATTTAACATTGCTTTTACCCCCACCTTATACACAAGCCTAAATTACAGTTGTTTGAATTGTTGTTATGTAAATCTTTGCTTCACTTGATAAAACTCCACATATAAAATTCAGTTTACCTACATACAAATTTCCTTACAAAATGGTTCGTATCAACAGCGCCAACGTGTTAATTAGTTAAGACAATGCAATAGATTAAAAGATAATTGATCATGTGGTAACTTGGATTGATGTGCATTTGTGGCAGTTTCTACTTCATCTAACTAATTGATTAATAAAAAGTCAAAAAATTTTAGTAAGAAACTCATAGGTTACATGTCTACATATATAAACTATTTTAATGTATTTTAGATATTTTATTCTAGTAAATTCCACCAGCCATTTATATTCTTTTTTATCTTATTCACTATGTCTATTGTGCACCTATTCTGTTTCGTCCAATTTCTACGTCGTTCTTTGTTTATCTATTTATTATACATATTGTTATTATTAGATGATTAACATAAATTAGTTGCTGATTTATCGAAAAAAACGTGTTCATTTATGTAAATTTTCATAAACTGCATATTTGACCAGGACATTTTGAGTGTATATGCTTTATTTTACTGAGATTAAACTGGTTGTATTAACCTCTATTCTCTTACCTCTTCCATCTTAAGGATTCCATATACCTACATTTTTTGATATTATGATAACATTTATTCAGAAACACCAAACAATTGTGTAATTAAAAAAGTGTTTACTGTCCATAATAATTATCACTAATTTTCTATTTGCTTGACTGATCATTACAAGACGACTAAGCATACAGTATACAGAAAAGGTTAAGTGTAAGTGAGGTGCTCATTCACGATCTACCATGTGGGAATCGAACATGAGACCTTTTGGCCTTTGACACTAATACTTAACTCCTAGACCACTGAGCCCCCAAATGCCTTGGTACGGCCGAGAGTGGGGAGAGTCCACTCTCCCTCTCGAAATGCTCTTACATGGCCATGCGTACATAGCCTCTGTCACGGAAGTCCTACTCACTGCCTTCTCGTGGCGGGGATGTTGTTTACGAAAATGAGAGGACGAAAAGCGAATGTCCGGCGCTTTAACCGGATCCCAAACCAATGGTGCACATGGGCTTCAGTATCCTGAAGGAACAAATGGCATATGAACCAATCGTTGGTTATTGGCTACCATGGGACTGCATCTCCTCACGATGCTCCACTGCCTTGTGGATCAGACGTTCTGGTCGAAGGCTGGGGGTGTGGCTCCCTAAGAAAGCCACCTGCTTCGGTATGGGCACCTGGGCAGTATCACAGCCCTCACACATATCGAATGAGATCTGTGTGGCGCATATGTATTTGGTGCCTCCTTGTACCAATACCTATGTGTTAAAATAAATAAATAAATAAAAATTGTAAGTGAACATATGACTCATTTAATTGTGCCAATAATGTTAATAGTCTGAAACATTGAGGAAATAAACTACTGTCTCGATTCAAGATTTTCGTTTCCATGATTTAAGGTAACTGATGATCAAAATAAAGTATTCGCTTCGCACAGTGTATTGAGTTTAATCATATAATCAACAAGTGTTTTTTTGCACTTAAGTTATGGTTATTTATAAATTCCTCTAAAATATTATGAGGAAACGTTACATGAACATACATTACATGATTCTTTATGTGATCAGTTTCGTTAGACTAGAGTTAACATCTAAGAATTGCCATGTTTAAACTCAGTAACTCCAACTATAAATTTACTTATCATGAAACCCAAATATTACCTATATCATGCTAGATACGTCTTTATTATAAATTTTTAAACGTTTTTCATTGATTATCTCCAGCTTATGTGCTAGTGTCTTAGCGTGATCTATTTTCAAGTGATTAAGTAAATACCATTGATAACTGGAAAGCTAATTTAAGTTTATCTGAATAAGTAAAGCTTTTATCAAAATCCAGTATCATAACAATGAAGACTATGAAGTCAATGTTGTATCTGAACTTATATCAATGAATAGTCTAAACTACAGAATAAAAAATTTGTCTCATGACCTATGTCCGCTGTTTATTAACGCGTAACAAACCACCAATCAGAATCCCGATTTCTGTGACCTAGTATCTCTGATTTATTGCGTCCAACTAGGACTAGTAACCATGATTCAACCTCTGTGTCCTTGTTGATCCACAGTCCTGTAGCTTCCCTCTCTACGCTGCCCTTCAGTCCAGATGTCGGTAATCAGCCTTCACTAACATTGAATTTCAAACAGACGTAGTTTATATACAGACATACCAGACCACATTGCACTATAAAGTGAAAAATAACAATTATTACTGAACGATCCAAAACTGGCTAAGGGAAGTGGAGACTGTAAATAACATACTTGACAACATATTAAAATGGGTAATTGTTTAACAATAGTTAATGCGTTAATTCGGCTGCTTAATAAATATCCCATAAATTCAAAATAATAATTCGGAAAACCCACTTCCAACTTTTATAATATCCGTTCTGTTATAACGGTTATCCTAACTCTGGAATACAGTAAAGAAGTTAGCATTCACGGTGACTTCACATTCAAGAAGATAATTAAATTCAAGTAAACCAATCGCCGAAAACTACGCTTAATGACTAATTGCAGCAGATTTCCGATTTCTGAGGATATCTATGGATTGTGGGCATTTATCTGGGACTGGAATAACGATGTCATCGTCCTCAAATCTTAGATCAGTTTTACAGCATTCAGCCAAGCAAAATAGTCTGGAGGTAATACACTACCTACGAATTTTGGAGATATACAACTCCTATATCAGTTGGTTTAAAATAACTAGAGAAATGATTGATAGCTGAATATATTGCAACAAATTAAATATTATTATTGTTCAAGTAAATTGTCTTCCGATGATGCACATATAGCTTAACTTAAGCTTTGAACTTATTTAAGGAGCTAAAATTATATATATATTGCATTCAGTTTGGTTCATCTTTGACTGTGTTAGTTAGTTGTGGTGGGTTGTAACTTAAGTAAACTTCATATATCTTTATTCTATTCTATTTGTCCAACAATTTAGCTAGGTGCTACTTAGCCGTATACTTTTGTATCTATGATAAATGATGACTATAGTTATGCACAATTTATTGTGATTGTTGCTAAGTCCATTAATATCCTGTCTATCAGTGATATGGTCTGAAAATATTCCATAATAATTTTTGTATACATTTCATAGCACCCTTTTCAATCACTAGACATGTGTACTTGTTTTAGCTTATGCCTAATCTACCATACATATGTCTTTGATTTTTAGATACAACGACAACTGAACGGTTCTCAGAGTGAAAAACGTAACACACCAGCTACTAATGTTCCCCCTCCTAGACCACCACCACCACCTCCACCACCTTCCGCACCCCGTCGACAAAATCTTGGTTCTGTTACACCTTCTCAGTCGGTTACAATACAACACCCACCCCCGCCACCTGTTCCACAAGTAGCTCCTAAGCCAATCGCACCACCACCACCTATTCTGCCTGCACCTCCCCTCTATGAAATTCCTGCTCCACCGCCACCACCTCCCCCACCCATATTCTCGAGTTCCGTAGCTGCGCCTCCACCACCTCCTCCAGCATGTCCCACCGCTGTGGCTGAGAAAGAAAGCACATCAAATGCTCCTCCAAAGCCTACGACCGGTCTTACTGTTGACCTTCAGTCACAGATTATGTCCTTTCAAAAAAGCAACCTACGTAAGGTGAGTTTCTGTATATCGTTACTTCTCATGTTAGCGATTCACTCTTCTTTTTTTACTTATTCACTTACTATTTCAATTTGATTATGTCAATGAATATTTTTTAAAGTTATAAGAACCTTGAGTTCCAGTTCTCTTTAACGAATAAGAGTTAGTTGTCAACCAGGTTTCACTTGTATTTAATGATATTCCAAGTGGTCTGTAAAAGTACTTTGATAAGTTACAGAAATGAGTTCACTACCTCTAACATCCTGAGGCCTACCGTGGCTTCGCAACTGTCTGGTTCTCATACAAACGCATACTAGGAATACACGGATATCATGATTCGGCGAGGTTCTGTCCAACACTTCCTCACCGGCTGTTATGTCCTGGGATGATATACAAATTTCATTCTAATCTTATGCACTCAATACTTTCCATTGGAGACATTTTCATTGTTGCCGCTGCTATTCTACTTTACATCAAATACGCTTCATGGAATGCAAATTTCTATCTTAGCAATTCCGGAAATACATTTTAAAAATACCATAACCTTCAATCTTGAGCACAAATTCTGTTTATTAACAGTTTCTGGATTAATTGCTCAAACTTTAAAGTGAACTATTTCAGTGCAATAGTTCTCATAAATATTTGTTCATCTTATCATTTAGGTGTTGTAATAAAATTAAATTACATTATCATATGAATTTTGAAGCCGTTTATTATATTATGAAACTTGGAATTTACAAATTCAATCCACTTGTAATTCAGTTTTTATTTTATCTTAAATCTTTATGATGAGTAAATGTAACTATGACGTAAAGGTTTCCTAGTTACTTTGGTTGTTTAGTTGACATATGTTAGGAGGGAAAAGATAGCCTCTGTCAAATTAGTAAAATTATAATACATTCAACTATGTTAAATCTACAGAATTCATCTTCTATATTCATGAAATGAATACTGACAGGACTACTGTACAGTAGTATGCTCATATTTCAGGGTCTGAAAAGTCGGAAAAATGGAAATTTCGCAGATGCTATAGAAATGATCTTGGTGGTCTAGTCATAATATTCAGACACAAGAAAATGCGTTTTAAGCGTTATTTAAGCCCTAACTTTTCAGGCTGGGCTCTTTAGCTTACTACCCTACATATGTGTTGTATGCAGTATAAGCTATATGGCTATGTAGAGCTGAAGGTCTCATATGAGGCTGGAGGTTCGCCATTGGTATTGTGGGTGGTCCGGCATTACTTTGGTAAGTTTTGCTGACTGTTCATGTACAAAATTGGTTTGCTGGTTAACCGATTTCATTCATACTGGTGGCTGCTTTTCAATGTTCTCGTGAGCCATTGTCATTGGGACATTGTAAGGCATGTCGCCATTGCTAACATTAATGAGTTTGACTGTCGTGTAAGCGGAATAGGTTAACTTTGGTCTGTTCGTGCTGTGCATAATTGATTCGCGGGATCATTGATCGGACTAACCATACATGTGATGTGAATGTGTATATGAATGGTGAGAATGGTCCACCAGGGTGCTTGGTACCTGTGTGGTTGCGCTACAGCATTGAACTGTGCCATTCAGATTGTAGCGTTAAAGGCTATACGGTTTCTGGCTCCCTTGTGAAGCGGGATTGAGCTTTACTGCTCGGTTTATAAAATTTAAGTCTAGGCGGTGTCTGGCTCTCCTGTTAAACGGGGTTGAGCTGTACTGTTTGGGTTGTCACGTGAAAGTCTGGACGGTGTCTGGTTTTCCTGAAAACCGATGTAAAATTGCTCTGGCCCACAGGGGTATATTATATAACTATATAATATAAACACCAAACCAACCTCATGAAGACTACATCGTCGTAAATCCAAAGGTACACAAGCTCACATTTTTTTATTTTGTCTTTACGATAGTTTTCTGGGAAATTATGGCAGTAAGTACTCTTTGGCGTCAATATTCTTTGCCGAATCAATAGAGTTAGTCGGTCATATGCAACGTAGAACCCGATGATTTCACAGATAGGAGATTTATGTGGCCCTAGAGTTAAATAGCGTCTGTAACAGAGTAGTATATTTGTTTCTTATTTCTTTCAAAATAAGATTTCTTGGATATTTATAGATATTAGCTTGTTAAACAGTAAGTACAAGTGATAAGGATATGTATTTTAATATATGGAAGCTATTTGTTTTTTGTGATTGAATTCCCAGCTCCACACATGATTAAAAGAAATATTGCTTAGGGTTGTGTTTTGTCCCACACTATAGCCATGGTTGCATATCTACGTATTTACGTAGTTTTCAGTGTACATGCTTGATGCTGTTTCTACGTTTAATGTACACCTTTTATTATTCCCACTTTATATTAGTTGAAAGAAAACACCAATTAAATGGTGTACAAAAATCCAACTAGTTAGCTTCACTTCAAACTATTATTGATTATGTACTAACAACTTGAATTCTGCATAATAAAATAAAATAAAAGTGAATTTTGATTTTGTTTCGCTGAATTTTTAATCCATTTATTAATATTTGCCTTCATGAAAACTGTATTAGGCAATATTTACCAATAGATTGATTTATGGTCTTTAGTGTTTTGCTTTTTTTTCGTGATAGATGTTTAGTATAAACAGATGATTTCATCATTTGTATTTGTTATTTTTTATACTTTAGATTACACCTGGTGAAGGTGTGTCTAGGCCACCTCTGAAACCTAGTAATAGCAATAGTGGTAATAGTAGTTCTGGCGCAAATCCAGCTGCCAGTGGAGGAGGATTCGATTTATTACAATCACTTGCTCAAGCAATGGAAATGCGACGTAATCGAATGTGTAGTAATGATAGTGGAGAAGAATCTGATGCCAATTCTGTACCAGGTGATATTGGCTCAGATGATGACTGGGAGACATGAATCAATAAAAAGTGAAAAAATAAGCTAATTTGTTATTAATTTACTTACCATATGCTTTCATTAATATTGATCTTTTCCTAATGAAATTCAGTAACTTTTTTGTGTACTATTTTACTCACTTTTTTTCTGGAAATCAAATTATTATTACTACTTCTATAGAGTCATACCCAGATGGAATTTTCTTCGCACTGTTTTTTATTCATTTAGCTTGGTCAAAGTGCCTTAACTTTTTTTGTCTTAAAAATTACACATATTTTTAGCACGTTTTTAATGGGTAAAAAGCACTGTGCATATCTTTTCATAAATCATTTCGGAACAAATCACTGTTACTTTTCTATGTCTTATCTTTTCTTACAACCGAGTGGCTGTTATTTAATATGGGGTTCGTGTTGACATTTATTATTAACAATAATGGTAGTATTATCATTGTTAAGCGGTGTTATGGTAGTATAGTAAACTGACACAGCTTAATTCAATTATGAATAATGATATTAGATTCTTTTTGACAAAAAAGGCTGACATTCCTCTGTCATCATCATCATTTGTATTGTAATAGTAATAATGATAATAATACGGATTATTATTATATATCTATTGTCACTATTACAAGTAGTGATAGAATTTGAATTACGTAATTGTTAACAATGATTCATTAACACTACTACACAACACACCTTCATGTTAACAATACTTTGTACTGTAGAATAGATAGAGTGTGGCTAGCAGTAGATTCCAGAACGCATGTTTCAAAAATGTCAACAACAGGATTGTCTAATCGATTTCAAATTGAATTAAATACTTTGTACTATTCAAATAAAAGAAAGAGGAAATTATGAAAAGGCTCTGGAAGTGGTTAGGATATACGTTACGGCAGTCATCAAAATGCATCATGAGGCAAACACTAACTTGGAATCCTGAAGTGAAACGGTTAAGAGGAAGGTCGAGGAATACACGGCGTCGAGAATTAGAAGCAGATATGAAAAGAATGAATAGCAATTGGACAGGATTACCCAGGACGGAGTTGGATGGAGAATGCTACTGGGTGGCCTATGCTCCATTATGTGAGGGGTAACAAGTGTAACTAAGTAAATATGGTTTTCACCGCAGATTGTAACCAACTGTAGAGGACATTTATAAGTCGTAGAGCATTTAATCCAATACAAAACTTAAATTCCAAAATAAAAATAAAATATTTGATTTGAAATGGATTATCAACCTATCGCGTATTAAACGAACTAATGACGTTTTAAATAAAGCAAAAATTCATAAAGGGAAGTAATCGCATGAAATTAATGAAGTTTTGCTCACTGGCTAAATTATATTATAGTCATTGTTAAATTTGGAAGTGTGTAATTCACTTACGAATTGTAGGTGTCTAATGCTGAAAAGTTTTGAATTTTAGTATATTCTAGTTTCTAATAGTTTTCATGTCTAATGCTAGCTAGTGATTAGATTGGGCTTTCAGCAACCTAAAGTCATCTATGTAAATTATGTACAGTCTTGTAATTATATCCATTGGATCATTCTTGTAACTAGTTCCTTTCATCGAGACTATTCATCAACAGTATGTACATCTTATACAACAATGTGACTGGTATTTCAGCTGAAAAAGCTTATCAAATTTAACAAATTAATTTCTAATACGTTCGATGGAAAAAATATTAATAACCGAAGAGCAACTAACTCTTAGCTTGCTACTTTCCGCCAGTGCTCACTAAATTACATAAGATCAAACCTCGGTATTTTGTGGTTCATGATACCCTCAGATCATTTAGCTGGAAATTTGTAATGTACATTTCCAACTTCAGCCAATCCATGATACAGTATGCCTGTCACGTGATGCTATCGGTAATAGTTATTCCTCCCTCCATTCAGTTAAACACTGTCTGTTATTGGTCAACCTTGAAAATTGTTAAATTTTACCTCGAAGTTCACGGTTGGCAGATATACGACTATTATTTGGGTATTTAATTTTAAGGGGATAAACTGATAACATTCGCTTCTACTCAAGAATGTCTAATAATTGGAAAGAATAACGGTTTTCATGACGTAAATGGGAAATACAATGGAAGCATTTATTTACTCTTTCGTCTTCTCACTGACTGCAAATCGTTCGGCATATAGAAAATCATAGTTAATATTTGGGCCTCAGGTCGTATCCATTTTGTGTTGGAAAGATGTGAATTTGTCGTTTTTATTCATTCACTGTAAAAGTTATTCATCACAATTGTACGAATACATATGATTGGTAAACGATGATAAACTGCACTCATTCTTTTTATTCACTTAAATTACGGTTGTATTGGTTCAAGATTCGATATCCAAATTCAGTATGGTAAGTAAAATGATATCAGGCAAACATTATTTGTCTTTTTGAGCGAAAAATCAAATAGTGTTTAACATAAGTCTGAATCCTGTTGTATGTAAGATGGTGTTCATGGACTAGTTTACAGAAATACCTTATCTAGAACGGGTGAGTACATAGGTGGTACATCAGTTGACTATTAATGATATCTATCGAGTTACTTTGGCCCTGATGAACCATTAGCTGATAAAATTATTAGAAGAACACAAATCATGAGGATCAAGGTTATCTGTAAAGCATAATGACGACTGACATAACCACTGAGTAAGTTATGTAGACTGGGTGTTATCACTTCAAGAGTTTTGTTAACCTAATCTAAATTACGTGATGGATCCATTGCGCTTCATTTGAAAGACTAGCTCAATTAAAAGTATATCGGTATTAGTCTCGGGATAACCAGAATTAACGTTGAGAGAGCTTACTCATTCGGTGTCTATCGGTCTGAATCTATTTACCGTTTGGTATTAGCCTTCAAGATTTTACGAAATAAAAATAACTATAGTTTACATATACGTAAATCTTTAGCCCAATTACTTTCTGCCTAGTTATTGTGTATCGACAAATATTCTCTTATTTACTTTACTATGTTGATTTTCTGTTATTACGGTTGTCTGAACTATGAAAATTTTAATCAGTATACCGCTTTATAATGTTTTAGTATGGTATGCTGACATGACAGTAGGAAATTAGGTCTTACATTAAAGGATACCTTCTTTGCTTATATAAAGTTAATTAAATATTTATTCATATTTTACTATTCAAAAGCGTATTTAATTGTTCGAACAGTAAGTTGAGTTAGTCAAATATTCAATCTTTTAATTTAGGACATGAACCGATCAATGTTACACCACTAATAAAATCAGATGACCACCGTTTCGTCCTAGTATGCGACTCCTCAAAAGTGTGCGTTCACGATTCCGCACGCAGGACTCGAACCCAGGACATTTAGTCTCAGGTGGAAATCCTTAGTCTTTTGACTATTGAGCCGACATCCACCGGTGTTAATGTCTAACTTCAATCAACTAGTTTAAATATTTGAGTTGACGTAATGAATTACTTTGTCATGCTATCTTTAAACATTAGAACAATTATGTGTTCAGATGGTATAAAATAATCCCAGTTATCTTGTCAAAAAAATCTATTAAGAGCATCTTCTAAAACGTAATCACAAAAATTTCCCATGATAAAATTATTGTTCATGACAAGATGTTGACCAATATTGTAACGTAAATACGAGCTACTCTATATGAATACACCATACAAAATATAGTTCCCCCTTTAATGTGCATAGACTATAAATACATGGAATATATCATATCGGTTAGTCAACGAGTTATTTAATAATACTCGAAGTACAGGTTGATCAAGATGAATTCAATTCGAATATAAACCGTTTGAGTTCAAATTAGAATTTATACTATTAATTAATTACAGGAAACAAAAACATTTAGAACTAAAGTATTTCATGCACATTAGTTCTTGTCTTTTTTAATGCAGCTAACTACGATTATTGTTAAATCATATAACTAGCCTACTGTACAAATTTTGATTATATTAAAGCCAAATTAGTGTGTTGTTCCTATTAAATGTGTTATAGCTAAACTACTTTTGGCAGTTTGAAAGATATAGGAACATGTATTTCAGAATGTCTTGGCATTCTTTTAATGCCATATTTTGATATTCATTTATAGTTTTCTCTTAATGCCCTAACTATTGAGTGAATACATTTGTCTTATAAACAACTATTGATCTAAACCTTGCATATAAGTGATGACCTAAAAACGTATTGTATAACTAACACACACTCACAGAAGACCAACCTGATAATCACTATTAATTCTATTTAATTCAAACCATTCGTCAACTATTTCATGTAACAGTAAATATAAACTGACCCTATTTTTTGTTGTTCCATAACAGCTATCGATTAAAAGTTTTTTTACCAATGAAATATGTATGTCAATGATTAAGATCATGAGTCAGTTGAAACCAGACCACCATGGGAAACCTGGACGGCCGTTTCGTCATATTATGGAACTCCTCAGCAGTGCGCACCCACGACCTCGCCCCTGCGAGATCCGAACCCAGGACCTACTGGTTTCACGCGCGAGCACTAGACCACTGAGCCGGCATCCAACGGTGTTAATGTCTATCTTTAACTAATCCACGAAATTGAGAGACACATCCACAATTGTCTTCAGTGAGTTACTATCTCACAACAAACCTGGCTTCAACTGACTCATGATCTTAATCATTGAAATTACTACAATCTTCACAAAACCCCTTCAAATATATATGTGTATAAATGAAAACGATTGATAGGTTACTAGAAGATCCAGTGAAACTCATTAGTTATAGAACTACTGTTATTACTGTAAAATAATTCTTACATGGTATTTAATATTTATTTCAGAATTTATTGTTGATAATAAACAAAAATCTTGATGAAAGTTGCCATATCTAACGTAAATAGTTCTACTGCCTATTAATTTGTCAGTCAATTTAATTATCAATCTTTATTATTGATAAACATATGTAAATTCCCTTTGAAATGACGTTTTAAAACCATACGCTGTTCAGAAATCCAACCTATTTATGTAGATACGTTTGTAAGGATGATGCCCGATTTCTCGGAGATTTTTCCAATACAAACCAACATCGACTGAAAAATCAATCAGTTTCTTTCTATAAAATCATAAAAATAAGCAGTATTCATGCAGAAATAAAGAAATGTATCGTCAATTATAAGTCTACTATAGGCGAATAACAAAGAGTTCTACCTAATTAAAAGGAGCAACAAATGTTTGCTCAGAATAACATTAGATTATCATCTTACATTTGAAGAGTGTTGTTGTTGCCTGAGATAGGTGACGATAATCTATGTGATTATGGTGTTAATTAACACATACATAAATTTTCAATATAGTAAGAGCTTTCTCTGGGGTGAAGTTACGCTAATTGATGATAGGCAGCAAGATTGGGATGAAATTTCTTAGAAGGATTCCTGTTCCATGAATCTGAATATCTTTCACCTTAACGAGTAACGATACACATGGTTAAAAATATACTCCACTAGAGCCAACATTAATCGGATTATAATGCTCTTTGATTCTCCTAAATAAATGATATTCATAATTCTATCATTTGAATTGATTTGAGACTTCTCTCGCAATTATCTTCAAGTTAGTGTCTATCATAAGCTATTTTTAATAAATTTCAATATAGGATGAATACGAAGTCAAAGATTATTTCAACGTTTTTTCTTCACTGGTCAGAACTCATTATACTAGATTCCGTCTAGCATTCTATAAAAAAAACATGCTTTAAATTGTAATTGCTTTAGTTGATGAAAAAGCAAAACAACAAAGAATATCAACATAGATTTGCTGAATTTAGTTAACTGTATTTCCGCATTCCAGTATTATTCACGAAGATACTAAAATTCACGATAACCACCATTTGATTAGTGTGTATGAACTGACCAACTGAGCCCTCATAGGCGGCCTGTTTGAATATCTGGGCTACCTATTCCTGCCATCTGGATACTTCAACAATTTTATCTGTCCTTTGTTTGTTTCAACAGATCATTATGTCAATTAATTGCACAATCTATCCAGGTGCGTTTGTGAAAAGTTCACTACTTTTCGCTGTATAAGTTAAGAAAGAGCACAATCAGAGATATTGCGGTTGCTGGCAATATACTTCGAAAAGAAAGTACATTATTCAGATGTCGATTCCTGAACTGCTAATATCTAATTGGCGATTACTCAATATTTGTCGTCAGGATCACTCAATAAAAAATAAAACGGAAATTTGTTGAAATACTTTGCTCTGAGAATTCAATATTGTACCAAAAATATAATATTGAATAAAGCTTATAATAATAACAATGATTCTTTACTTTTTGACAAATTATTCTATTTAATCTATTTTCTTCATTTATATATTGATAAAATATTTGTTTAAACAACTACTTAAAACTATTAAATATTTCGAATATTTTGAGAAAAAAAGTAATACATTAGTTCAATGATCCATTTGTTGTAATAATTAGATCTCAGATATTAGCACTGCATACACATGGCTTACAAAAATTTAATTGAGAAAGTTTAGATATCTAATATGTGGGCGAGGAAAATAACGATTAGTTGTTGGCTCAGTCAGATCAGTAGATAGTCTGGCGGATATTAGATGCGTTATATATTTTTCTAAATTTATTATTATTGTTGTCGTCTGTTAGTGTAAGGGAGAAGACCGAGTGTTACTTCAGTGACAATGGTAGTTAAAATGGACCTACGCTCATATTTTCAGTTAAACTGCATTTTATATCAACAAAATCGATCATCTGAAATCATTATTGAAACAGCACATTGTTAGTTAAGAAAACGTCGGTATCTTCGAAAACAATCAGTAAAGTTAGAACTTCTGATTGACAAAGTAATTTCTTTAAATCTACTAACTAATAAAAGTTTCTTTCCAGTGAGTGGCTACGCAACTGAACTCCAACATTATTATTGAATATTTACTAAATCCAATTAGAAGACGTTGTTGTTTACAACTTATTTCGACATGCATTAAAATCAAATAACAGTTGACACTTGTTCTACTGAAACTCTTGATTTCATAGTTAATCAAATCTTTGTTTTTAATTAAATTTCCTAGTTTGATTTACAAACCGTTCTAGTTTTACGCGTTCTTGGTGTGAGTCGATATGATTGGTGTTCATAATTGAAAGTAGTTTACACAGAAACGTATAGTTGGTGAATGATCGCCGGATTTCCACACAATATACCAGTGTCTTCAGTTTGTAAGAAGTCTACGATACCATTACTTGATGTATGCCAGTATCGTGAACCGGTAATGTGAGCAGTTCCATCTAGAGAAATTGTCTTCAGACCAATTTGAATACCTTATTTTGTGTGTAGGTTACGATATTCGTCTAAGGGAAATTAGTGTTGTATCTGTGTAAACTACTTTCAATTATGAACACCAATCATATCGACTCACACCAAGAACGCGTAAAACTAGAACGGTTTGTAAATCAAACTAGGAAATTTAATTAAAAACAAAGATTTGATTAACTATGAAATCAAGAGTTTCAGTAGAACAAGTGTCAACTGTTATTTGATTTTAATGCATGTCGAAATAAGTTGTAAACAACAACGTCTTCTAATTGGATTTAGTAAATATTCAATAATAATGTTGGGGTTCAGTTGCGTAGTCACTCACTGGTAAGAAACTTTTATTAGTTAGTAGATTTAAAGAAATTACTTTGTCAATCAGAAGTTTTAACTTTACTGATTATTTAACAAATTGAATTATGATTACTGAAATAGAATTAATGCATTAGTCGTAATAATAAAAATCTTTATAGCAAAAATTATGTACATTGACTACAGAAGTTTATATATTTATATACTAAAACCTAGTATCACGAATTGAATAATGAAAGCTTACTAAGCCTTATTTCGATAAGAAGTTCTCAACATACAAAGATAAACACTGTGACGAAAGTAGACAAGTAAGCTAAACAAGTTTTGATTTTATTCCAAGTATAGAGTATCTTGTTTAACTATTATTACTGTGTGACTTCTCTAGATATTTTATCCAACTGATAAAAAAAACTGGAGTAACAGAGGGCAAAATCTTTGGTTTGATTACAGAAAGATAAATACTTAAAGGCAATTTTACTTTGATATAATGCTGTATTTTAAGTTTAAAAATAACAAATCATGGAATTTGTTGAAAAATCATTCTTCAACAAATACTGTTAGAATAAAAGTGAAAATGTCTAATTATATATGTACATAAAATCTGGAGTAGAAAAGGAAAATTGAACAGTGACAAGGTTTTAGGATGGACGTTTATGTTTCCAAAATTTCCGTACATCTTCATGACCTGCTTTAGACACAACCATTAGTCTTCGTTCAGGGTTTTCCCAGAGTAAAACACCAATACTCTAAAGATAGAGAAAAAGCCTCCATTAACAAAAGCAATAATCACAAATTACTTTAGCATAATCCCGAACCATTTCAAAATCTGTATTCCGAGAGAATTGTTCATACAGACAGCCTTCTTGAAATAGAAATCTATCTCGTTCTAATTCCCATAGTCGTATTTGATCGGTTAAAGTAGGCGGTAATATAGGATTCTGTAGTACAATTAAAAAACATTAAGTGGAGTTAGTGTACATTTTGTAAGTTATGTCTAATTTGAAAACGAATATAAGCTTAGTTTTCAAGTAATGAACGCCCGTAAAGTCATTTAAACAACCTCAGACAACGATATACAGTGAAGAAAAGAAATCGATTGTCAGATTATTTTAGGAAAAGACAATACGGTGATCTATCCTTTCCAGGAAATTAGAACGGCGGGCGGAACTGACTTTTAGCTATTCTTTAGTTAACTTCTACTCGTATATAAAATGGAAGGAACAGTAACACAAGTCTCGTTAATCTTAGTAAGGTTAAAAACGCACCTAAATTGAAGGGCAACAGGAGAAACGCCTGATAAGTTGCTTTAGAAAAGTCTTGAAGTATGGTGGGTCACTTCTGGTAATTAAGTTTCTTAAGATGTTAGCTACGGTGTTGGAGACGGACGCAAACCCATCTGGTTAGTGTTATTCAAGATGCTTCAATTGATCAATAATGTTTATTTGAAATGATACAGCTCCATATGTTACACCTGACTGAAATTTAGCGAGACAAGAATCTACTGATGAGATATCCAATATGAGCAGTAAACGGAGTTGATGTTCCCCACCACACATGATCATGAATGTCACGAAGCTGTCGATTTATGTGGTTATCTTAGGTAGTCATCAAATAAGTTGCAGCTTGAGTCAAAAACCAGAAATTCTGTGACAATAAATAACCGAAAACAATGCCTAAACTAACCACTGATAACGTATATATGATACTGGCTAATAGGAGTTGAATTCTACCGAGAAAATTGATTCACTTAAGAGTACAGATAGAACATGGTGAAGAATATAAACTAGTTCAAGGCTCCCTACCGACTGTTTCTAAACACCTAACAAAGAAATCATTGATCACTAGAAACAAAAGAGTCGTTTAGGCGGCCGATAGGGACTCGTTAGTCACAGGACAAATAACGAGGAACGTATACTGCAAATATGCACAGATCACAACCTGTTTCTGGCTAGCATTAAATTTCGACACAGTCATCGCCGATGAGCCACCTCGCTTCCCCCTTCTGCATCTCAAGCCTGGACTCAGATTGATCACATCGCGATCAGCTACCGCTGCCGTGGTTGTGTACAAGACTGCCGCTCCTTTCAGCGTACCTATCTGGAATCTGATCATGCTCTGGTCTGCGCCAATCTTACCTTACTTTTCAGTGGACAACGAAGTGACCGCCACCAAAGGATCGATGTTAGCAAGCTGGCTGCAACTTCTGTTGCTAGTAAGTACCGAACCGAGCTAGCTTCTAGACTAGCTACCATTCCACTGAAAATTATAGATGAGCATTGGTTGCAATTGCATGACGCCATGAAAATGGCGAGTAAAGTCACTTGTGGGTTCGCGAAACGTCGCGCTTACAAGCACTGGGTTTCTTCTGGTTCCCTACAATTGATTGAAGCCCGTCGGTCTACTCCGGGTGACCGTGAGTTTGACCACAGACGAAGGATGTTACGTAATGAAATCGGGCAAAGCTTGCGTAAGGACCGAGAAGCCTGGTGATCGGAGCGTGTTAATGAGCTGGAAGCAGCAGCTGCATCTGGTAATTACCGGAAGCTCTTCCAACTCATCAGAGCTACTGGCAGCAAGAAGTCTAGTGTGAGCGAAACAATATGTGAGGATGACGAAACGTCAATCACTAACATCCATCGACGTCTTGGACGATGGGCAGAGTTCTTCGAAGGGCAGTTCAACTGGCCTGCTGCTCCGGCAACGTCGGTCAGACTGTCCTGCACTCCATGGCCGGTGACGACTGATCCATCAAATGAGGCGGAAGTCCGCAATGAACTCCAACTCTTGAAACGCTATAAATCACCGGGCCCAGACGACTTACCTCCGGCTCTTTTTGAAGATGGTGGTGACTTTCTGACTAAGGCACTGACGACTTTGTTTACAAAGGTCTGGGAACTAGAGAGTGTGCCAACGTCATGGAATGAGTCGATAGTTGTCCCTATCTTTAAAAAGGGTTCACGTCGTTCCTGTAACAACTATCGGGGCATAAGTCTACTTCCGATTGCGTCCAAGCTATTGGCTTCCGTCATACTTCATAGGTTGTTCAAAACCCGAGAAAGATTGACTCGCGAGGAGCAGGCTGGGTTTCGTTCTGGATGAGGATGTATTGATCATATCTTCACCCTCCGCCAAATGTTAGAACATCGCCATACTTATCAAAGGCCAACAATTGTAGTGTTTCTTGATATCAGGGCTGCCTTCGATTCGTTGGGTAGGACTGTTCTCTGAGATTGTCTATTGAAGAAGGGTGTGCCTGAGAAGTTTATTAACATCCTAAAAGCCCTATACACAAACACCTCAGGCAGAGTGAGGGCATACAACCACCTTTCTCCATTATTCCATTCAAGCAGTGGAGTTAGGCAGGGTTGCCCAATCTCACCATTCCTCTTCAACTTTGCCATCGATGACATTCTGGAAACAGCTCTGATGGATGTAAGTAATGGTGGTGTGGATCTGTTGCCTGGAGAAAGGCTTCTCGACCTTGAATATGCGGATGATATTGTCTTACTGTGCGATAATGCCCAAGCCATGCAATCCGCACTTAATCAGTTGGCAATCAGTGTCCGTAGGTATGGTATGTGCTTTGCACCTTCTAAGTGCAAAGTACTTCTACAAGACTGGCAGGATTCTAATCGTGTACTCGCTCTGGATGGTGAGCAGATAGAAGTAGTCGAGAAGTTCGTGTTTCTAGGTAGCTGCATAAGTGCTGGTGGTGGTGTGAGTGATGAGATCAATGCACGTATAGTGAAAGCCAGAGCGGCTTATGCCAATCTGGGCCATCTTTGGCGCCTTCGTGATGTTAGTCTGGCTGTAAAAGGTCGGATCTACAACGCGACGGTGAGAGCAGTTTTGCTCTATGCTTGTGAAACCTGGCCTCTTCGAGTTGAGGATGTTAGACCACTCTCTGTGTTCGATCATCGTTGTCTCCGAAGGATTGCTGACATCCAGTGGCAACGCCATGTTAGTAATACAGAGGTTCGGTATCGTGTGTTCGGGCACAGAGACGATAATCCAATTGGTGTCACCATCTTGAGACACCGAATTCGGTGGCTTGGACATGTTCTACGAATGTCGTCCCAGAGAATTCCACGTCGCGCATTATTTGCCGACTCTGGGACTGGTTGGAGAAAGCGGAGAGGTGGTCAGTATATGACATGGTGTTGTGGTATGAAAGAAAGCTGCAAAGGGCCAGCTTCTGTTGGTCCTTCACGACTCCCTGGTTGGGGTCCGAAAGACGGTGTAACACAGTGGCTAGAGACGTTATCAGATATGGCTCAGAATAGAAGCCAGTGGCGATCCTGCTGTAACTTTCTTTTTCTTTCTTCATAAAAAGTGGTTGTATCTTCCTTAAATGTAAGATTTCTTCTGAGTGTACCTTTTCTTCTCCCTCAATATCATTACTAAACTTTCTTACACTAGTCTGTTCTTTTCTTTCTTCTCTTATACACACCTTATCTTTTCTTCTATTCCCATTCTCATAGTTTTTGTGTCGCGCATATACATCTGGTGCCCCCTTGTACCAATATTTGTGTTCGGATCTATACATTAAATGGTTTTTTTAAAAACTAATTGAAAACCAAATATTATACAGAACATTTACATATTTCTTCCATAAATACTCAAGACTAACACACTGCTACATATACACAAAACCTCAGAGAATGCAAGAATGCAGTAAAATTACTAAATCTTATGCTTGACAATTTACACACGGTTAACTATCCGTTTTGAGATTTCGATACAACATAGAAAATAACTTACAGTACGGAAATACAGCAAACAAAAATTACCTGTAGTAACATATCTGGATGTGCATTGGCTTTTAAGAAAGACAGAATCTACAAAATTAAGTTGGTTAAGATTAAAATGGGAATATTATTAAAACTTACCTGATTTGCAGTTATTCCACGAATTAATGCTTCACGAACTGAGTCACGAGTTATATCAGCAACAACAAGATTAGGAAAACGTGCACGTATTTTGCTAAATAAACTAAGAAGAGCAGTACGAAGCGGTGAATCTAAGAAAGAAAAATAAATTCTGACATAGTCAGTCAGTCAGTAACAACGTGGAACTTCGTACGTACGTACATCAGTTCGAGTTGCCATACTACATTAAAATTCTGACATAAGTATGAAATCATAGTAGAACGCAATTAACATACAATTTTATCAATAATAGTAATAGTCATGAAGAGTGGAAAAACGTAAAAAGCAACTACAAAATATAGCAGGAGGCTAAGACTCTTACTGACCATTAAACAACAGTTAGATATCCATATAATTGTTTGATGAGAATGACAGAGGCAAATGTAATGTCCATAGAACGTTTGGATAATTAATGGAGATTGGTTACAATAAATACTGATCAGGTGGAAGACGTTCAATTACCTGACACAATTGTTCTCATCTACTCACCAATCAGATGAACAATTGCAGTAAAATTCAATCTTTTTTAACACAATAATATTTTTCAAGCAGTTGAACAACATAAATTGCTTGCTTACCTGTATAGGCATATAGTCGGAAATTGGTTTCTAGCAAAATGTAACCAACATCGGAAGAATTCGATACTGAAATTTGCGAAAACATTTTACTGCTATCGGTAGGATCTGTTTTTGAGACACCAGTAGGAATAACTCCTAATTGTGGACCCCATCCACCTGATTTACTTTCCGAGAAGGTAGTATGACCTCCAGCTACATCCAAAGCAAGAGGAGTTACATAAAAACGAGGCGCTGTACGTTTCCGCTGATAAGCTAAACCGAGTTCGCGCATATGTTGTAATACTTCCTGTTGGGCAGTACTCAGTGCCTCTACTGGATAGCTCTACAGTAAAATTGAAAACAGAAACACAAAATAGAAAATACTTCCGAAATACGAAACAATAATCATACAATGCATTAGGCATGCTAGAAACTAGTAATCTAAGAAGTTTATGGCAGCTATTAATTATTGAGATGGATAGATCACGTCCAAAAGTTAACAGTTTTGTTATTTATTAGATGAAAGTTAATGATAGAATGTAAAAAATGTCCCATTTTTCTAGGATATTATCACGAAACTACTTAAATTAAGAAACTAAACAAATGCAGAACAAACTAAAGTTTCTTGAGGATATTGGAGAAAGTCGACATATGATACGGTTAACAGAGTTTATTAGGAAAGTAACAACCTTTCCAGTAGTTCACTTTGCTAACTACGTTTTTCTCAACTGTTAAAAGGTATATTGATCTAGAAGAAAATATTGCTTTGAGGTTAAATCCGGAACAAAGTATATAGAGAGGGAGGCATTATATAAAGTAGTATCACAGTACCATGTAAATAACATGAGAAATAGGTAAAGAATAACAGGATGACTAAAAATAAACAAATACTAACACCGAATAAGTGCGACAAATTTTCCTACATTTATTATGGAAATTCCTTCATGAATAGAACAAATAAACAATAGTAAATTGTCGAAAAATTGAGTCTGGATTCTTCGAGTTACTTAAATACGATTGACACTAGATAATATACAAGTTAATCATTACTCATGAACAATATAGGACATGGAACAGATGTTCATAGATCTAAGTAAAATACTCCACATCAGAACATAAAAATAAGAAACAGACAAAAATAATTATGCAGTGGAAAAATTAGCATCGATTTTAGCAGAAGACTAAACATAAAAAAGTAATTAGAACGAAATAAATACAATCAAGAAATGAGATGCATTAAACATTATAAAAACTCAAACACTAGCGAGCAGATAATCAAATAATAAGTCGGCACCACTACAACAGATTGTTATCAGTGTCATTTCATATTTTCAAATATAGATAACGCTCATCTTGCGGGCTCCAACTAGGGTTTGTGGATATTCCAACATGATTCAGAATAAAAGTTGATAATCTTTGGTTTGGCCACGCTTAGTCTTTCCTCAGTATAGTGAAGAACATTGAATATATATCATCAAAGATAACTATAGAAAAGTGGGACTCATATCCAGAAAATCGAAAAAGTAGGATAAAAGATACTTCCACTTTGTCTAGATATATATTTATCAATAGATTAGCATTGGACTGTCAGCAAATAAATAAACAATTACATAGAAATTCATGTCTAGACAAAGAATAATATAATTTATAATGAAATTCTTATTCTAAATCAAATAGGGAATTACAAATTCTCAGTATGGGGATTTGCGGAGATCGTAACATTTTCACTGTTGAACTCATGAGTCAATCTAAGCTAGACAACCATTGAAAATCTGGAAGTACTACACGGCCGCTTCGCTTTAGTATGGGATTCCTCCACAGAACGTATCCACGATCCCGCACTGTGGAAATACTGCAATCTGAATATTAATAACAATCATGTGATCACTAGTGACTAGCTTCAAGATCGAACTCCTAGAGTTCTAGTGATCAGCTGTGGCCAGTGAAATCCAATCCGTATTAGACAGAGACAGGTATATACCTCAGACAATGGATGAAGGGTTGAGCAAGATCATGGATAGACTGAATTTAGACATTAAGACCACTGGACGCCGTCTCAGTGGTCTAGATGATAAGCATTTGCGTGCATGACCCAAGGTCCAGGGTTCGGACCCTGCGGGTTGGATCGTGGGTGAGCACTGAGGAGTTTCATAATGGGGCGAAGCGGCTGTCCAGTACGTCCTGGCTCGCAATCCAATCAAACAGTGTAAATTAAAAATTATGAAACATTTCACAAAATGTCAGTAAAAAGTAAACTACTTATGAGTACTCAGAAGATGATATCGAAATATGTATAAAAACGACATCAAGATACTGAAAATGTTCAACCACTTTTGTAGGTAATTGTTACTTCACAATGTCAAAAAACTATAAAATGAACGCCTAACTAGTAGAAATCAAAAGGCGAGGTTAAGTGATATTCAAAATCTGGAAAATTTAGAACGAATATCTGGAAGAGTTCTATGTCAACCGGATTGCGATGAACAAAACAAAGCTATAAAAAAGTACAACCATTATTCCTTCTGTATAAGTTAGCGATTGTAGAGTTATATGAGACAGACTCAACAGAAATGCCATCAGGTTTCAGCGAATCATACTTTTAAAAGACGTTGGGCTAAAAGTAATGAAAACAACCACTGAAATTACATAGACACACTTGTTTGGGGTAGGAAAAATTATTTATTTCTTTGAACACATAAATATTGGTACAGGGGGGCACCAAATACATATGCGCCACACAAAACAATGAGAATTTAAAGAAAAGGTGAAGTGTAATAGTAATAATATTGAGGGAGAAGAAAAGGTTCACTCAGAAGAAATCTTACATTTAAGGAAGATACAACCACTTTTTATGAAGAAAGTAAAAGAAGGTTACAGCAGGATCGCCACTGGCTTCTATTCTGAGACACATCTGATAACGTCTCTAGCCACTGTGTTACACCGTCTCTCGGACCCCAACCAGGGAGTCGTGAAGGACCAACAGAAGCTGGCCCTTTGCAGCTTTCTTTCATACCACAACACCATGTCATATATTGACCACCTCTCCGCTTTTTCCAACCAGTCCCAGAGTCGGCAAATAATGCGCGACGTGGAATTCTCTGGGACGACATTCGTAGAACATGTCCAAGCCACCGAATTCGGTGTCTCAAGATGGTGACACCAATTGGATTATCGTCTCTGTGCCCGAACACACGATACCGAACCTCTGTAATACTAACATGGTGTTGCCACTGGATGTCAGCAATCCTTCAGAGACAACGATGATCGAACACAGAGAGTGGTCTAACATCCTCAACTCGGAGAGGCCAGGTTCCACAAGCATAGAGCAAAACTGCTCTCACCGTCGCGTTGTAGATCCGACCTTTTACAGCCAGACTAACATCACAAAGGCGCCAAAGATGGCCCAGATTGGCATAAGCCGCTCTGGCTTTCACTATACGTGCATTGATCTCATCACTCACACCACCACCAGCACTTATGCAGCTACCTAGAAACACGAACTTCTCGACTACTTCTATCTGCTCACCATCCAGAGTGAGTACAGGATTAGAATCCTGCCAGTCTTGTAGAAGTACTTTGCACTTAGAAGGTGCAAAGCACATACCATACCTACGGACACTGATTGCCAACTGATTAAGTGCGGATTGCATGGCTTGGGAATTCTCGCACAGTAAGACAATATCATCCGCATACTCAAGATCGAGAAGTCTTTCTCCAGGCAACAGATCCACACTACCATTACTTACATCCATCAGAGCTGTTTCCAGAATGTCATCGATGGCAAAGTTGAAGTGGAATGGTGAGATTGAGCAACCCTGTCTAACCCCACTGCTTGAATGGAATAATGGAGAAAGGTGGTTGTATGCCCTCACTCTGCCTGAGGTGTTTGTGTATAGGGCTTTTAGGATGTTAATAAACTTCTCAGGCACACCCTTCTTCAATAGACAATCTCAGAGAACAGTTCTGTCCAACGAATCGAAGGCAGCCCTGATATCAAGAAACACTACGATTGTTGGTCTTTGATAAGTATGGCGATGTTCTAACATTTGGCGGAGGGTGAAGATATGATCAATACATCCTCATCCAGAACGAAACCCAGCCTGCTCCTCGCGAGTAAATCTTTCTCGGGTTTTGAACAACCTATGAAGTATGACGGAAGCCAATAGCTTGGACTCAATCGGAAGTAGACTTATGCCCCGATAGTTGTTACAGGAACGACGTGAACCCTTTCTAAAGATAGGGACAACTATCGACTCATTCCATGACGTTGGTACACTCTCTAGTTCCCAGACCTTTGTAAACAAAGTCGTCAGTCCCTTAGTCAGGAAGTCACCACCATCTTCAAAAAGAGCCGGAGGTAAGTCGTCTGGGCCCGGTGATTTATAGCGTTTCAAGAGTTGGAGTTCCTTGCGGACTTCCGCCTCATTTGATGGATCAGTCGTCACCGGCCATGGAGTGCAGGACAGTCTGACCGACGTTGCCGGAGCAGCAGGCCAGTTGAACTGCCCTTCGAAGAACTCTGCCCATCGTCCAAGACGTCGATGGATGTTAGTGATTGACGTTTCGTCATCCTCGCAGATTGTTTCGCTCACACTAGACTTCTTGCTGCCAGTAGCTCTGATGAGTTGGAAGAGCTTCCGGTAATTACCAGATGCAGCTGCTGCTTCCAGCTCATTAACACGCTCCGATCACCAGGCTTCTCGGTCCTTACGCAAGCTTTGCCCGATTTCATTACGTAACATCCTTCGTCTGTGGTCAAACTCACGGTCACCCGGAGTAGACCGACGGGCTTCAATCAATTGTAGGGAACCAGAAGAAACCCAGTGCTTGTAAGCGCGACGTTTCGCGAACCCACAAGTGACTTTACTCGCCATTTTCATGGCGTCATGCAATTGCAACCAATGCTCATCTATAATTTTCAGTGGAATGGTAGCTAGCCTAAAAGCTAGCTCGGTTCGGTGCTTACTAGCAACAGAAGTCGCAGCCAGCTTGCTAACATCGATCCTTTGGTGGCGGTTACTTCGTTGTCCACTGAAAAGTAAGGTAAGATTGGCGCAGACCAGAGCATGATCAGATTCCAGATAGGTACTCCGAGAGGAGCGGCAGTCTTGTACACAACCACGGCAGCGGTAGCTGATCGCAATGTGATCAATCTGAGTCCAGGCTTGTTTTGTGTGCCGCCACGAGAAGGCAGTGAGTAGGACTTCCCTGGCAAAGACTGTATAGGCGTGGTCGTGTGAGAGTATTTCGAGAGGGAGGGCGAGCCCAGCCCGCTCTCGGCCATTCCAGGGCATTTGGGGGCTTGGAGAAATTCATACCGACTGGAAGTTTGTGTTAATCTTCTACTGCCCCTAAATGCCCGAGTACGGCCGAGAGTGGGGTGAGTCAGCTCTCCCTGTCGAAATGCTCTCACATGGCCACGTGCGTACAATCACTGCCAGGGAAGTCCTCCTCACTGCCTTCACGCGGTAGGGGTGTTGTTTACGAAATTGAGAGGACGAAAAGAGAACGTCCGTCGTATTCACCGGGTTGGTGAACACGGAGAGTCCATCGAAGAGAGTTGGAAAATCGTGATTCAAAACCAAAGGTGCACATGGGCTCTAGTATCCTGAAGGAACAAATGGCATATGAACCAATCGTTGGTCAGTAGTTACCATGGGACCGCATCTCCTTACGATGCGCCACTACCTTGGGGATTAGACCTTTAGGTCGAAGGCTCCGGGTGTGACCCCCTAAGAAAACCAACAACTTCGGTTTGGGGACCCGGGCAGTATCCCAGCCCTAACACAAATCGAATGATTTATGCGGCGCATATTTGTTTGGTGCCTCCTTGTACCATTGTTTATGTGTTTAAATAAAAAATAAAATAATCTACTTCTTTAAATTGCCAGAAATAAATTACATGCTGAGGTAGACGATGTTCGGATACGTATTTCCTGTATTGGAGCAACTTCACTTAATAAAGATTTAGTTTCATTGAGAGATTTGTGGTCTTTCAATCAGTCAGCTACAATGTAGGACCAGGCACATATATGCATCGGTCCAAGTTGCCACACCTCATTAGCACAACAAGACAAATATCAAATTCATAGAACAGTCACTTCAATGGTAGTAATACATAAAAGAAAGCACTGATGCCACGTATTGGTTTAACCGCCCCTAACTTTCTCCCAAATATCCCTAACACCGGTCAGTGTTGCGCGTCGTGGTAGTCGGTGTTCAGGCATACGTGACACGAGGCCACAACTTTATCAACTAATTTACCACCATTCCCCGATACCCTGCGTCTAGCTTCACCATTACTTACCCGGTGATCCCAGTAGATGCGAACAATATTTCTAAGAAACCTGTGGTCAAATACTAGTAGCTTAAGAGTACCTTCTACCCTTAATGGCTACGTTTTGCAGCCGTAAAGTAGAGCAGAACAAACTGCCGTGCAGTATACTCGTCCTTTAATTGATACGCGGATATCTCGCCTTCGTCATGAGTGACGTAAGTTGGCAAAAGCAAAACGATCTTTTCGAATCCGTGCTGAGATTTCGTCAGATACAAACCCATTAGCGCTGATCAAACTTCCAAGATGAGTGAAGTTGTCAACGTGTTCGACTATCTCACTCCATATCCTTAGTTAAAGTGTTGACGCAGGTCACTCCTGAAGAAGCAATATGTATTTTGAGGAGAGGGAAGAGCATCCCAAACACTCTGGAATTGTTGCTCAGAGCGACCAAAAGACCCTGCATTTTACCAGCGTCTTCACCAAACATAACTATGTTGTCTGCATATTATAGGTGGACCTCCTGGTAAGAGATATACGCCTAACCTCCAAATTTCTCACTAAGTCACCCAACGATACAGCAAGAAATGCTCTAAGACATCGATGACCTAATCTTTTCAGTCCGAATATCTGGTTTCATAGGCTATCTGCTAGCTACATAATGTAATACAGAAAGGACAGCTGAGCAGTATACTCCCCCCTCTTTGTTGGCGACGGACATCTCGTCTAGTGAGTGAGAGACATATGTTTGTAGGAGCTAAAGTAGCTTTCTAAACTAATGCCTAGATTTTATTAGCCATCAAAATTTTATGGCTAGTGAGACTTTTACGATAGATCAAGTCGTCCACTAGCTCAAATTTATGCCAGTAATTAATTTTCTTCTTACTGTATGAAAGTTTTAAATACGCGTTTGGCTTTACCTTTAACTTCTATGTTTGGATTCATGCCTTACGATTTTCGTCCATTAGTATTGATACCAATATAATTACCAGTCATTTATTTTGCTCTGAGTATACTATCATCAATTACCTGCTTAATGACATTAGTGTCAATGAGAGAAAATAATTTGTAGAAGATATATGCTAGTTTCTCGCTAAGAAACTGATGAACTACTGCAGAAATTTCAACTTAAGGGGGAATATGTATAATTTGTCACTTATAACTGCTTAAAATTTATAATCGTTTAAATGTTGAAACTATGATTTAATAGTGATTCCGCCTGGAGCCCTTCTAACGTTTGCTTCCGGTCCCAAGCCCAGATAAATGGAGAGGGTTGGGCATGGGGTTGCCAACCTTATCCCGTAGAAAAGAACCTTATCGAGAAGACGCTAAACAGAGGAGCAAATATTCCTATAGTGTGAAGGTTTAACAGTAATTTATGGGTTCACGGATTTTAAGTTCGATCAGCTTGCTTTAGATTACATAGGGACTTAATGTTAACCATTCCAAATAAAATGTAATTTACTTAGTCTTAGGGTTTTTTGAATACCCAAATACAACTTGTAAGGAAGAAAGTCAATATCGATTTAAAATAAATGTAAGGTCAACTTCCAGCACGTTTTCGTTACATTACTGTACATTACGAATTTTCACGATGATATATTTTTGGTGACAATTACTCGGCTAGTAAACTATAATCATTGTAATCTATATATAACCGATCAACTTACATGTATTTTAGTTATAATGGGGGCCATTATCAACCAAACTGGGCTTACTCTAGTTAGAAGGGTAAGAAAGAAGAGGATAGTAGTAGTTTCATTCACTGTGTTCAAGTTGGAGTTGTGGAACATAAACCTAGTGCATGAAAATAACAATTACCCATAACAAAAGATGTGTAACCTACAACCTAAGACAGGAAAGTGTGTACAGTTATTGGGTCCAGTGCATATTAACCTTATAAAACAAATGCAATTAAGCTCACCTTAGTCGGACACAGAAAACTGAGTTGGAAAACGAACTGTAGGGCTCCAACTAGATTTTTACTATTTTCCTGTTAAAATTGAAAAAATAATAAAGCACAGTTAGTAGCTGAACTACCTTTAAGTAATCAAAGTAGTGCAGGATGAAAACTAGTACTTGAAACTGTCGACTCATAAGCAAGAAATGGAACCCATGCTTTGTGATACCGATTGGACAATCATTACCTTCACTAAAAGTTAGTATATATGAACATACACCCAGTGTTAAAAATTTGAACGTACCATTTCATTAAATTGGACAATAGAAGCACATCCTTCACAACACTTCCAACTTCCGCTGATTCAGAACCTACCATAAAGTGAAGTATAGCCTGCGAAAAAGGAAATTATTTCACACATAAACTCACATCCCAACGTTCAGCTGCATACGATTTTAAAAAGTCAACGCTTTTTGAGTACTTATCGTTTGTCACAATGCCTAAATCTCCAAGTAAGGGTTTTCCACTGTAATTAAATCATAAAGATTTAGAAAATGAACAAAGACTACCCTCCGAATAGTGATATCCGAATAGACTCTTGGTACTTTTTGTTTAACGACCAAGAGCCTCGAGAAACATTACTGTCTGTAGAATGCCATATCCTTAAATCAGTCAGAGCTTTACATGAGTCATTTAGAAGTGCACTAGAACCCTTTTCAACCCACCCAGAGACAATAGATTTTGGTATCGGTTGTTCAATAAATAAAAGTCGCATGACAAAATGTTTCGCAAGTTCAGGTAATTCTCTGAAAACGACAAGACATGTTGGAGGATGAGTGTACAGTTCGTCAAGCATATGAACACCAACATTTTTGAGATATTCAAATATAGATGAATATGAGTGGACACCCATTTCTATGTGCGAACTTCAGTTTCACTGTACAACTGGCTGCGTTGATGATAACTAAAAGCGATAAAACACATATACATATTTAAGGCAATCAGAAATAGTTGAAATATATTTGCACACTAAGTAAAGAAGTGAAAACCATCACCAAGACTTGACTTCATAATCTTGAATTAAATTGAGTATCGTGTAGACTTTTTATAACACAAAATTTGTAGTAGCTCAAGTAATAGACTTAGTATGGACCAGTTTTCTAAAAGAATTCTGAAGAAATATTAGGAATTTGCTTCTCTGTCCCGTTGGGATATTACAAGTATTCCATTTCTAAGACAAATCTTTGGAGAACGTTGTTTTCGAATCACTGTTGAACGAAACATGTAAATACTGCTATCTGTTTATATGGGACAATATACAACGCAAGCACAATATTTTACTGACCTGAGTTTTTATTATTCGGGATAATACACAAAGGAAGAAAATAACAAAAAAGACAAACCTATTTCAATGGTGACTTTTTACGATTAATGCCAAAATAATGGATCAAAATGAGGAGAAATTCTGAATCTTAAAAGATGACAGAAATAAAATTAATGAGACTGGAGAAAATAGACGTAGAGTAGAATAAGCTGAGCAGTTGGTCGGTAAGGGAATTTTAGGACATTAAAATGAAGATATATTACGTAGAGCTGAACAAATTCTATGAAAATAAGAGTTCATTATACCCAAAACTATATTTAAAGTAAGAAAATGCAACATCTTATCTATTAAATGTTTGAGTGAATATATTCTGCTAACGTAAAACCCAAAAGCCAGATTGGAAAGACTGTCTAAAACAACTAACAATTCCCTATCAACCGGCACCATGCTTTCAGTGAGAAGAATGAAGGACGAGAGACACGTATTAATCCTCACGATGCAAGACACTAACTAATTTATGCTAGTTAATAATTTAGTGCTCAACATATAAGTAAAATATATCAAAGAAGTTGTAAACGAAAATGTATATACCAAATATACATAAGAATTGAGGTATACAATCGTACACTATTACTCAGTGACATTAATGGGGACTGATGAGACTACAAATTATAGACGACCTCTGTACGACGATTAAGTGACCTTGGTAGTGCTTAGGTACTTCTTAGGGTTAAATGATGGCTAGGAGTTAATGTTAGAAAAGAAGACAAGGATCTACAGCTGGACGTTAAGGTTCGGAATTAGAACTACGATATACGGTGAGACTATAATTTACGGAAGACCTTTGAGAGACGCCAAAGTAACCTTGAGAATGTCCACTTAATAAGTAGGACCAAATGGTTCAAATGGTTGTGGACGGAATAGAAGAAGCTTTCGCTTAACAGGCTTCCGTGTCTAGTAGCAGGGGATCACCAATAAATTAGTGTGAGGAATTCGAATTTTGATTTACAGTCGATGGTTAATGTTAGGGATTAGATTTAGGTTTGTCATCACGAACTGACATCAGCTATATTACCAAAACTATTTAACCAAATGGATGAGTGAATTTCGCTAGAAAAATCCGAGACCTGTTATCTTATACCTGACTGATTCGTCCATAAATTAGAGTCTTGTCGCGGAAAAACTTTAAAACAACATTAATCGTTTTTTGATATAGACAGTGTGAAACTCAGGAAAAAAACATTACCCTTAAAGCAAACGTGAGAAGCATTTATAAGGAACCCGCGTTTTGCTTTCGCAGCCTTCAAGGTTACAAGGCCATCCAAGAGTTTGTACTAGGCTTGTTCGTACTCAACTCACGTTCCAATTTGATTCAAATGATGCACGTTGGAAGAGTACCAGCTTCCACTTAGCAGACTTCTGTGTCTAGTAACAACAAATAATCAATGCCTTCAAGCAGGAACCTAGCTTTATCTAATGATAAAAAGAGGGATGTTAGTAAACTATAACGAGAATCCCTAATAATACGTCTCTTCCCTATTGAAGGACACATCGAAGTCGTTTAAAGTGCACCATGTCAAAGCCTACTACAAATTTTTACTGCTCGTAGACAGTTAAACATATTCCGACAGCAGTTCTGCCATGTTGCTTATCTAATATCTTGGGTGTTCTCCCTAAGGTTTATAAAACAAATGAACCTAAGTAGAGATTTAAGGCGATGACTGATGTACTTTTAATTCAAAGTCATTTGAAATTCACCTTTTGAAGAGCCCTGTTGGGTAGAGATTCAATGAATTGAGGCGCTCTTCGTGAAGTTTGAATTTATGTCCACGAACTGCTTTCTTGAATCATCGTAGGATACTTTCCAATTTATTCTTATCCTTTCGAAGTGAGAAGGGAGACGCTACATTTCAAAACTCTCAATGCGGTTGAAGACGCCACAGGTATTCGGAGTTTGACAACGCTTTAACCAGTAACACCTAATATAAAGCGCACCCACCAAGTAAAATCAAAAGACAGAAGTGAGGAGATCGAAGATATATTTGATAAGCTATCAATATATCGAGGATCGATTGAACTAATCTGACTAGCTATTGCGGCAGATGTTGAGCACAGCGTTCCCACACGTGATCTGGTGCGGATGCATGACCGAGCGCCTTCAGCTAAATGAGTCCATTAAAACTAATGTGGTCAGCATCCAATATCGAAAACTTACAGAGCTATTTATTTCGGGGATTTATTTACCGCTACAGATCACTCCCCCCTAGTGGGGAAAAGATGACACTAAGACGTGGTCAGACAGAAGTTTAAACCCAACGAATTTTTCGTTGGTAAACATTCTTCTGATAGCTTGCTAGGTTTAGCAGCGCCTGGTCGTCTTTCCTTACTATAAGGGACCATAATATAAAATATGGTAAAAAAAGGTACAATGAAGATTTTCGTTTCTTGCAACTTCATCGTTCTTTTTATCGCCTTTTCCAGCCGTCCTGGAAAAGAAAACAAATATGTAAGTGCATGTCGGAATACACTCGTACGCGCGTGAAAACACAAAACGGGCAAAAAAAGAATTTTTATAATAACGTTTTTTGTTTTGCTTTTTCTTTTTTGAAATAAAACAATAAAAATATATAAGCATATTAAATTCGGGTTTTTTTTTAAAAATTATATATAGTGCAAGGGAAAATCGAGATGATATAAAATGTAAACTTGTGTCTTACGTGCAGTAATCGTTCAAATGTTCTGGAAATCCTACTCTCCTTCCAGAACACGTTGTTTTGAGTTTATTTTCGGATTCCGTCGAAGTATCAGCGTGTGTGTCGGCTGTCGATTGAAGTATTATAAGTGCAGGAGTTGTGTCGTGCGATTGTATTGAAGGAAAATCGACGTGAATAGGATTTCCTTCTAAATACGCTGCTTTGAGGCGATCGATGCTGATGCTTTCGTTGGTTCAGTTCTTATCGATTATATAGTACTTGGATTTGCGTTGAAGAACTTTGAAAGGTCCTTCATGTGTTGATTCGAGAGGTCGTCGATGCGAGTCTCGACGTAGGAAGACGTGTGTACTATGTCGTAAGTCAGATTGAACGAAAACATCAGTTGATTGTGGTCGAGTGGAAACAGGTTTAACTGAACGCATTGCGTTTGTATGCCTGTTCGCGTAGGAGGTTAGATCCATGTCCATCGAAGAGGATGAAGGATCCACGAACTCTCCTGGAAGTCGAAGAGTCGTACCATAAACGAGTTGAGATGCAGTGTATCCAATGTCAGCTTTCGCTGCATTGCGTATGCCTAGTAAGACGAGTAGGAGAGCGTCAGTCCACTGAGAAATGTTTGGGGCTGATAATGACGCTTTCAGTTGTCGGTGAAAACGTTCTACCAACCCGTTTGCTTGTGGGTGGTAGGCCGTCGTTCTGAAGCCAGTGATTCCTAGTTTCACGGTCAGACAACGAAACAGTTCAGATTCAAACTGACGTCCACGATCTGTAGTGATGGTTGTTGGGCAGCCAAAGTTTGCTACCCATCTCTCGACGAAGGCGCGGGCCACCGTTTCAGCAGTAATGTCTTTGATGGGTACTGCTTCTGGCCATCGAGTAAAACGGTCTACACATGTTAAAAGATAAGAATATCCATTCGAATCTGGTAAAGGTCCTACCAAATCCAAATGAACGTGGTCAAAGCGAGCATCGGGAGTTTTAAGGGACATTTGCTATGTCTAATAACCTTAGATTTCTGGCAGCTTACACAGGAGCGTGCTCACTTCCTCACGTCTTTATTCATACCAGGTCAGCAAATCCGTTCTGCTATAAGCTTGATGGTTGCACGAACACCTGGATGAGAAAGTCTGTGCAACGTATTGAAGACGTTGCGTCGCTATTGTTTCGGCACGATTGAGCGATGTGATTCCCTGTCTGGACTCGCTATTGGGCAGTCATCAACATACGCATGTACGAAGTTGAGACCTCGAAATACGTCATCTATGAACCTTTCAAAAGTCTGTGCCGCGTTTCTTAGACCGAAAGGCATTCGCGAAAATTCATAGAGTCCGAAGGGCGTTATAATAGCGGTTTTTGGAATTGGGGGGCAACGAGTAACGATCGAGAATGGTTTTTGCATTCAATCGCCGATAGTCACCAGTTGGACGCCAAACGTTGCTTTTCTTTTTTAAAGATAATGTACAACGAATATGCTCATGGGCTATTTGACGGTCGTATGATTCCTAAGTCTATCGTATGGTCAAATTCGTTTTTCGCCAACCTTAACTTTTTGGGGGGTCAGTCGGCGTGCTTGAGAGAATACAGGTGGTCCTGTAGTCGTGATGTGATGTTTAGCGTTGCTGGTTACACACGGCAATTTCGGTTGTGATTGGTAAATGTCGGAATACTTATCGAGTAGTGGTTGATAGAATGGGTCTATAGTGTGCTTAATAGTGACAGGAGATAACCTGCAACCAGTAAAAGAAGTTACGCAAACAGATAAATTAGTATTTCCATCTACTAGCCTCCGTTTGCGCTTATCGATAATTAAGTTGTGGTGTTGTAGAAGGTTCATACCAATGATCGGCATAGAAACATCGGCAACAACAAAGATCCAGTGAATAGGTTTGCGTAAACCCACGTTTAGATAAACATATCTTTTGCCATACGTAGCGGTAGGCTTTCCGTTTGGCGCCTGTGGATTTACAACCGATTCGTGAAACCGGTCGTAAGAATTCGCTGGGAGAACGCTAAATCCTGCGCCAGTATCAACGAGGCAGCGAAATCTCGTCATCAAATCAGTGACATATAATAGACGGCTATGTTCGCCTGCTACGGTTGCCGGTAACGCGTGCCAGCTTGGAAGCTTCCCGAAACATTTTTCGCGTCGACCGATTTTGAGTTGTGAAAATTTCAGGATTTTCTGGCGGACTTTCCATACTGGTGTGATACCAGCACCAATCAGGATTATCCGTCTCACACCAATCTTCAAAGGAGGTCGACGCAGTGAACCTTCAAGTTACCGACCGGTGGCCTATACCTTCAAAGATCATGGAGTCCCTGGTATACGATGATATACATGACTATCTGCTGTCCTTAAATTTCCTCTCACCCCAACAGCATGGTTTCAGGAAGGGTTATTCCTGTATGACGAACCTGCTGACTGCGGTGGACAGATGGACAAGCATCGTTGATCGCAAGGGGAAGGTAGACATTATTTGCCTTGATTTCTTTAAAGCTTTTGATAGGGTTAACCACACATGTCTTACTAACAAGCTCAAACAATTGGGAATCAAACCACCTTCAATTGACTGGCTCAGTTCATACCTCACAAATCGACATTTTAAGGTCAGGGTAAACTTCAATTTCTCACGCGCCATGGAATGTTCTAGTGGGGTCCCCCAGGGCTCAGTACTAAGGCCTCTCCTCTTCCTGATTTATATAAATGATCTTCCTCAACAGGTAACGTCAGACATACTGCTCTTTGCCGATGACGTGAAACTTTGGAGAGAGATATGCAACCAAGAGGACATACAGGCACTTCAGGAGGATCTGACTCAACTTCAAAGTTGGGCAGATGATAACGGACTTACCTTTAACACTTCAAAGTGTAAAGTAGTCCATCTGCGACCCGTCGCAGATTACAGTTACAACTTAGGAAACTCCTCTCTAGTAGTATCCCGAGTCGAAAAAGATTTAGGAGTTCTGGTGCCCTACGACTCAAAGTCTTACGCCAACTGTGACAAAAATGCCTTTAGAGCAAACCTTGCGCTGGTAACATTGAAGCGCATTCTTGGTCAGTTCGACAGGAGAACTTTCCACATAATCTTCAATAGTTTCATTCGTCCCCATTTAGAGTACGGGAACATAGTATTCCCTCCTACACTCCAAAAGGATAAGGACACTCTGGAGCGTATCCAACGGCGAGCCACGAAATCAGTTCGGGGACTCAAATTTAAACCTTACGATGAGCGCCTCCAATCACTCGACCTTTACCCATTAGAGTATAGGCGTCTTAGAGGTGACCTTCTAATGGCTTACAGTAGCCTTAACACACCTGGACATCCTCTTAAACACCTGCTTTAGCTTAGTCCCAACACTAAGCTAAGGGGTAACACCCAGAAACTGGAGATACAACATAGTAGAACGGACTGCAGACACAATTTCTACTCCTTAAGAGTTGTCAAATGCTGGAATTCGCTGCCAGCTGAGCTAGTCCAAGCAACTTCCCAGGAGTCCTTTAAGAGGCGACTTGATCTATTCTTAAGGACTGAGGATAGTATCCTACTATGATTTACCAATTCATTTTCTTTCTCTTTTATCGTTAAAATACCTAGGTTCTTGCCTGGAGGTATTGGTGATCCCCTGCTACTAGACACGGAAGCCTGTTAAGCGAAAGCTTCTTCTATTCCGTCCGCAACCATTTGAACCATTTAGTTCGTTTGTATTCTATAGAGTAGCATCATTTAGATCAAAGCATTGAACAGTGCGACCACTGATGACTGTAGTTCACTTGTATTCGACACGAACAGAAAGATAAAAAAACACCTCCAGCGCACGATTGTCGTACTTCGCTTTTGCAGCAAACTTGCTATACGTGTGAGATTTCTTGGCGCACCGCACAGATTTGTTATTGTGGAACAAATACACGCCGGATAATTCTAGTTTACTGTTCGTGATTTAAAACGCTCAAGTTTCAGTTGTTCTTATTAGATGAATAATATTAACATATATTAGTCCAAGCAACTCACCGAGTTCGCATGATAGCATTTGATTTTTTCGAACTTAAACGCATGAAAGCCCTCTCTGTTTGGTTAAATCGAACTTTTGTGAATGGACAGGTAAACTCCTCACACAGAGTTTTCCCGTTCAGTAGCTTTTGTCCTTTCCGTGTTCCTCTTGTCGTTGACAGACCACAAGTGTAATGGTTACTTCCAGTTATTTTGAATGCTTAAATCTTGTGTCATGTATCTTGTTCGAATGCAAGTGAACTATTGTTGGTAGCAGGAGTCTGTTGACACGAAAAGCTTCGAGTGGTGGCCGCCATTATGGATGAAAAGTTCGCAAACAATCAGCAGGACATTGCCACTAATGTGTCTCCCACCTCTAATCTTTTCAGTTTCCACACGTCCAAAACAGGTTTCATTACCTAGTATGGCTTAACATAAAGCGAAAATGATAGTTTATTGGATGAAATTCATTTTAAAAATGAAATTATAAATGGTGGCATGATAAACGTGTTTATTTCCAAGGCACTTGTAAAAATCATAATCCTACAGACTTTAGGTAATATATGGGTCAAAGTGCAAATTCGCTCACGAGAATATTTTCGCAAAGGAGATCGCAACATCGAACTTCATTGACTGGTAAAATTACTTAACATAATAAAGTTGGAGCAGTCAGAAATTTCAGTAACCCGGATATACACGGCTTACAAAACATAATTCAATGCGTTCAAAAATTAGTTGAAACAGAAGTCAAAATTATTTTCAATCACAGAACATTTATATTTCCAAACAATTCAATTTTTAATGAACAATATAATCACGTAGTGAATAATCTAAAATGTGGATACAAATTAGAATACATTCAAGAAATCCCAACATAGATATAACAGAAAAATTTTCAATAAGAAATATAGACATATAACAAGAAGTACAATAATTAAAAAAAATCAAATTTAGTGTAAATGAACGTTTAAGATAACTGACAGGCCAAACACTAGAAGAAATATCATCACAGAAGAAGAAATTTACAGAGCATATAAAACCCAAAGTAATCACTGTATCCAAGAGGTAACTGAAAATTTTTTAGTTGTACGACCAGAATTATTGATAACTTTGAAGTTACAACTCCTGCCCAAGTTTTCCCAACTAAAAAACCAAGATAAAGACGAGAAGTAGCTTATTTTTTAGGACACATCACAAGTGGTGAAGATTTGTAGCTCAGGTGGATGATTCTGATAGAGTTTTGTTTTCTGAGCTGGATGAATGATGAAGGTTCCACGACCAAACCATCCAGCCCAGAGAACAAAACTCCATCAAAAACCCATCACAAGTTGACAAATTCAACCTAACAAACTGTTTACCAGAATACACTAAAATGCAATTTACATTTGGTCCAGATGATTTCAAAGAGGAACAGACTATAAATATAAAACTTTGAAACGTTTGCATTACAATCTTAAACTTTAATGATTGAAAGGATTTCTATATAAATAAAATGAATCTAGCAAACAAGGTTTCCTGATTATACTACAACATTAGGTAATGTAAACAGATTATAATTTAGTTAGATTTTCGAGTGTTTTTCAACACTGCTATTTCGGAAACTAGAAGAAAGAACCAGTGTAATCAGAAATTAAAATAGTGCATTTCTTGAAGAATCATAATAATTTTGAAACTAATGAAGTAAACCACTGCGAGACTATGGTAGAAAGAACCAGTGTAATCAGAAATTAAAATAGTGCATTTCTTGAAGAATCATAATAATTTTGAAACTAATGAAGTAAACCACTGCGAGACTATGGTAGATATATATTGCCCACATACTATATGTGGGTAAACTTCATCCATATATCAAGGAAACTACTATATGTTAGTTGACCTTTGAATAACGTAAGAAAACTTCATAGATGCAGGTAATCTGTAATCTTTTAATTAATTAACCTGCGTCCACAGACGAACGGGCTTAAGCAAAAATCAAGAAACAATCCATAATATTAACGAAAATTGCACTCAAAGGGAGCTCACTTCTAATAAAAATTCACTCGGACTAACAAGATCACTACAGCCATAAGTAATATGTTTGGAATAAGCTGTACCAATATTAGAAGCACTGGATGAGTCATGACCTCCTGGGCCAGGACGACTGTTTATCCCATTAACAGAATTTGTTAAGGATGTTGACGAAGTGTTAGATGTGCCAGATGTAGTGGAACAAGTTGATTTGACCCAATCTAACAGATTTTGGTACTCAACATAACTTCCGCCACCAACGACAAAGACAAAAGCTTCATCGAAAGGTTGTTTGACACGAGGAATATTACTAAGACAAATAAAAACAAAAATAATATTTACGAAGTGATTTAGGTGTATTTACTAACGTTCTTTAGCAAACACTGATCTGACCATAGTAATATTTGGGAATTTGCAACTCAGATCAGTGACTGACCTATCACAAACTGACGGAGGACGAGTAACAGTGATTGCTCATAGCATTTCATCGCTTACACTTCTAGATATTTTGATTAAAAAAATAAGTAGTAAGATTAATTTTTAGGATCTAATTCTAAACATTTAGTGATTTTTCTCGATTACATACATCATTGTCTTTTGAAAGTCATAGACCGACTATATACGGAGATTTTAGCTTTAGGCGATTACTATTACAGCACCTCTCGTACAATTAAGTTTGTTTACGATTAATTGTGTCAAGCCCTTTTATTAACTCACTTAACGGACAATGTTATTAAAACGGTGACAATTCGCATATTTCTTTGTATTATTATGATCACTATCATGTCTGTATCCTATGTGAAAGCCTACGTACATGTCTCTCTCTAGCTTAAATGTTAGTCGCTTAAATATTGCTCAATGAATCATTCGCTATCCCATATATATAGACTCAGAATTCGCTTGGCCTGTTTGTACCTTTGTTATCTGCGCAATCCAATAGTTAACTGTAGTTGGCGCTTCGTGTTACCTCCTAAATTTATACACCGTCGGGATTTATTTAATAATGATTATCAGGGTGATTGATAAACGAAGCCTAAGTAATTATCTCGAAGCCGAGCCACTACATTCTGTCCTTTCGAAATGCCAATAATTAATTAGAAAGTGCTATTATACTATCTAGCGATGAGAAATATAATGTATTACACTCAGGTTTAACCTTCGATTTTTAACTGAACCTATTAATACAAAATATTTATATATTATATATTGTCCCTAGGGTGATAAGTGTGCTTTATACTTCAGTCTACACAATGATATTTAAAGAAGTCAACCATTATTTTATAAAATAAAAAATGTGATAGCTTCTAAAACAGGAAACAACATTAGCTTTCCAAATGCCCTGTTGAAACCGATGGTGACAGAAATTAGCTGTTTAACAAGAACAATTTTCATACGACTGTATATTTATAGGGCGTGGAAGTTCTACTCATTGTCTTTCTGTAGAAACAGGATTTTGGAGCTGAAACGTACTGAGAACGAAAGATTCGTTTACGGAAGTTGAGAAAATTTAAGCGCAAACAAATGTTGCCCATTACTTCGCAATGAAAAATGACATTATTTAGATTACCGGCAACCAAGTTACTTTAATGCTTTCTGGATTAGAAGTGAAGATCAATAGTTGGCAAGTATCACTAAGAAAACTATTTGAGTTACTTTACTCGCCAATACAGTATGTCACTTCTATCAAAAACTGATTTATAATGGAGTTTATTTTTGAGCTCTTCCTGTGCTAAGCATTTCTGTTTCAATAAATAATTAATCACTTAATCATAGAAACAACTTTAAAATAATAATACTTAAATTCTAATCAAGTTTACCGTATTGATACTTTGTGAATTGTCTGCTTGACAGAAAAGAAGTCAAATAAATGAATCATTTTACAAAGCACCAATAAAGCGGTCATCACGAAAGATTTTGAACAAAAACAGACGATTGTCCAAATTATATATATATATATATATATATATATATATATATAAAACTCATCAAACCTAAATCTACTGTGAATACGTACTAGGAAATTTGTGAACAACATAAATTCGAAGTGCAGCAGGAGTATGCAATTAAGCAATTCCTGTTGCATTATTCGTTTACTACTCAACCGTATTTATTTAAAATGAAGATACAGTGGGTGATAATTAGATGTCTAGAAAATCCAGTTACGACTCTGCCGTCACATGTGTAACATAAACACATGTAAGGTTGTAAACTGAAAATAATTTGGCGAGACTATAATTTATGGACGAATCAATCAGGTATAAGATAACAGGTCTCGGATTTTTCTAGCGAAATTCACTCATCCATTTGGTTAAATAGATTTGGTATTATAGCTGATGTCAGTTCGTGATGACAAACCTAAATCTAATCCCTAACATTAACCATCGACTGTAAATCAAAATTCGAATTCCTCACACTAATTTATAACCCTCATTTGGTCCTACTTATTAGGTGGACATTTTCAAGATTACTTTGGCGTTTCTCAAAGGTCGTCCATAAATTAGTCTCGCCAATAATTTTTGTTAAATAATAAACTGAATCTCAACAGAGGACATCAGTTTATATTAACGTCTATCGCTTAAAACGTTATTATTAGAGAGCAAATTTTTCAATCAGAAGTGCACAACAGTAAACGAAATCATGATTTTATGAGTCACTGAAAGAAGTGTAGCTTTCAAGGTTAAAAAACTCGGTTATAAACTAGGTAATTCAAGCGAGGAAAAAAAACTGATGAACATAAATCGAATTAGCTTACGAATCTTGACGCCTGTACAATTTCGGATCAAAATAGCGATAGTCTTCAAATTCAGAACCACTTTTATTTTCCATTAACTGAGATACGATGCGAGTAAACGGGAGGTACTGAAAATAAGTTAAAAAATAACTACTTAAATATGCATATAAACATCCGTAAACAGAAACCAGAAAATAAATCAATTCTCATACGTAATTCCGTTAAAATCGAGTAGTTAAAAAATAACGACATTTTAATGGTCACTGAATTTATTAGAACAAAATGTAGATCAATAATTCCAGTCTACAATAAGCATGAAGGAGAGCATGGAGAGAAATAATAGGTATGGATATATATGCTGCAAAGATTACATAGAGAATATAATCACTATCAGCAGCACTTTAACTGACATGTGACATTACATAGTTATAGAGATGACTGGTCTTTATAAGAGTACATATTGTCTTGAAAAACATCACTGTAACAAAAATTGTTGTATAAATAATAAGTATATGATATTGTTATTTACAACAATTAAAAAGTCAACCATACTAGAAAATAGAAAAATTGAGCGTGGTTTTTGACTTACGACTAGATAGAAGATAAAAGAATTTAACGGATATTAATAATAATAATAATTCGATTTTGAGGGATTTTCTACAGAAACATGTAATATGGATGGGGTATAAACCAAGGTACATAACTTACAACTACTAGGGTTACACGGATAAACAATACTTCACTAGTTTTTGCATAACTAACTGGATGGTACTCGCGCACTCTTAAATAGGTAAGTCTGGTTTAAAAGCGTGAGAGTAGGCTATCGACACTAACACAGAAATATAGTGAATGAGACCAACAAGAACCTTTGACTGAAAAAAATTTAGAACAACATATTTCAAATTTTGAAAAAAATTTATTGAAAGGAGTAGAACTTTTGAAGTAAATTATTTATAGCTATCAATAAAGTATAGTCAGTTAGCCAGTCATACGCAACGACATATATGGATCGACTCAAGTTGCCACACTACACTAGAACAGCAAGAAAAAATTGACAAGAAAAATCTCAGAATAGTAGAAGTAGTAACAGTATCAGCAATAGCCGGAAAGATTAGGTATAAAAAAAAACAGAAGGAAGAGTGTAGAGAGATTTCGGCACTTATGTTATAAGGGAAGACAAAGAGTAAATACACCTGAGCCGTTGTGAATGACTGAGCCATTCCACTCGAAATCTCTAACCACTGATTACAATAATCGCGCGGAGGGAACAAGGGATAAATATAACAAACTACGAAACTTTATAAAAAAGAGACTTAAACCAATAAGTATTTTATCAAGGTTAAGTGGACATCGATCGAATTAATTAGTCAACGTCAGTTTATAACGATAACCTATTGAAAATCAACAAAAGCTATAGTAAATATAGACTACAGATATTCGACTTACTGATTTCTGACCAATCAAATGCCTCATCCCAGTCAGCAATATAGCTGAACCATGTGAAACAATTTTATTAAGTACACTTCGACTACCAGCTCCTTTAACATTCTCCATTATATTATCAGTTAGTTGACCAGCTTTTGGAATTTTCCTATTTAATTACAGAACAGAATTTGCTTAAAAGATTCAAAATAAATATTATCTGAGAAAATTCAGTTATCAAGACGAAATACTTTTGACTTGATACTATATACTGTTCATTCAATCAAATAATAGCAAATGATTTAAACTTGTATGCTGATGTTTATCTTCTCAGGAAAATGTACTATGAAATAACACTTTTACTTATGTCTATGATTAAATCAATTTTTAAATTAAATTATTAAATTAATATTTATCACGATCAGTTTATTATAACAAATAATTTATTAAAAGTGAGAAACCTTTGAAAAATTAACTCAAAGGCTAATGAACCGTTTATTTTTGTTATATTCTAATAAACATTAAATTATAGATAACTTCTGGGAACTATTTATGGACAAGGTTGTTTACTGTCACCCTTTCTCTTTCTCCTGGTGATCGACTGGATCATGGAGACATCAACATCTGAAGGGAAGCACGGGATACAGTGGACAGCTAGGATGCAATTGGATGATCTAGACTTCGCAGATGATCTGGCTCTTCTATCGCATACGCAACAACAAATGCAGGAGAAGACAACCAGTGTAGCTGCAGCCTCAGCAGCGATAGGTCTCAATATACACAAAGGGAAAAGCAAGATTCTTCGATACAACACAGCATGCACCAATCCAATCACAATTGACGGAGAAGCTTTGGAAGATGTAAAAACCTTTACATATTTGGGCAGTATCATCGATGAACACGGTGGATCTGATGCAGATGTGAAGGCACGGATTGGCAAAGCAAGAACAACATATTTACAACTGAAGAATATCTGGAACTCAAAACAATTAGCAACCAACACCAAAGTCAGAATTTTCAATACAAATGTCAAGACAGTTCTACTGTATGGGGCGGAAACCTGGAAAACTACGAAATCCATCGTCCAAAAGATACAGGTGTTTATTAACAGTTGTCTACGCAAAATACTTCAGATCCGCTGGACGGACACTATAAGCAACAACCTACTATGGGAAAGAACAAATCAGGAAGAAGCGCTGGAAGTGGATAGGACACACATTGAGGAAAGCACCGAACTGCGTCACAAGACAAGCCCTCACATGGAATCCTCAAGGTCGAAGGAGGAGAGGAAGACCAAAGAATACATTACGCCGAGAAATGGAGATAGATATGAGAAAAATGAACAAGGATTGGGTGGAACTAGAAAAGAAGGCCCAGGACAGAGTGGGTTGGAGAATGCTGGTCGGCGGCCTATGCTCCATTGGGAGTAACAGGCGTAAGTAAGTAAGTAATTATATATATTTATATTCACTTTGTCATAAGCTTTTATTTGACTTATTGACTACTATTATACGATATATTATTCTTATTAGTAACAGTCTCTTACAATCACAGCCACTTTTTGGCTTGATCTTGTATAATTATTTCCCATTTTTAGTATGGTGTGGTCCGGTTCGTTTGTATATAAACCAATTATAATTTCCGGAAATGACATCACATTGTATGTTTACCTAGAACCCACTTTAATTTCGGCATATGTATGATTAATTGTAAGTTTGACAGTCTTCAAAAGTGAGAATGGTGTAAGATAAAATGAATTATGTATATAACCAATTTATAGGCCTCTGTAACGAATTGCACACAAATAGTCCTACAAAAACACAACTTACCTAAAGTGTTGAATATAATTCACAGGACTCATATCAAGATTAGGATAGGAGTTTTGTAACAGTGCTTTCAAACGATCAACTTCTGTATCGGATAAACAAAAATCAATGCCACTAGTATTTGAATTGAAATTATTTAATGCACTTCCAGATCCACTGGTAATCATATTACTTGATGTATTACTAGTGTTTGTACCAGTTCTGCTGGTACCCGCTAAAGCAGCAATAATAAGCAAGCGTAATTTATCCTCAGGTGTACCAATTGACGGATTACTAATTAGCTCGACTAAACTTTGTTCCTTTTAAAAATGTTGGGGAAAGAAGTGAACGGATAATTAACATACTGATGAGTAATTAAAATTTACATTCGAAGAAATAAGCAAAAAATATTGCGATCAGAAACCAGCCTGAATTAGACATCCATTAAAAACCAAGAAGCACTGGACAGCCGTTTCATCTTAGCATGGGAATTATCAGCAACGTACATCCAAGACTCCTTCAGTGATCGAATCGAGGACCTTCATGTTTTGCTGTGAACGTTTAACTTTTAGACCAGTGAACAGAATTCCAATGGTTAGCATGTTTAACTTTAATTGATTCGCCTAACACTCCCCACGATTGAATATTACTGGTCACGAGATCTCAACTAAATTTCAGAAGTTCCATGTTAGAACGTAACAAAGGTCCAGTGGTTTATAGTTCCAATGGTTGCCTAACTTAGGTAGATTTGTGTTCTCAACAACATTCAACAATTTCCACAAAGCTCTAGACTGCAGATAAAAAATACTCAAATGATGAAGTAAAGAGGATGTAAAAATAGCAATAATAACAAAAAGTCAGTAAGTTGGTTTGTCTAACTGGTATAATACCAAATATTGATTCTGATAGCGAACAATTGCAATCAAAAACGTCAAAAGTAGATGAAAAACTGGTAAATTAATGTCAGTAAGTAAATAAATATCTTAAAATTGCACTATAAGCACGAAAAGTTTGTCTGTAGACCCTTTAACTAGCTCTAAAGATATTTGGTTTATCATTAAAGTGGTATGATTTTCAAACTTGGAAAATATAATGATGAAATTTACTTTTTGGTAATAATTGGAAGAGTTTTACACTCCTTTACGAACAGCATCACATAAAGCCATATAGATTCATCAAATAAATTTACACTTGACCCTTTTGATAAAGTGTAGTAAATCGAAATATTTGGTACCGAATAACTTGCTTTTGAAGACAAAATAACTTGTCACAGCCTGACAAATCGTCTCATATCCAGCAAGGTGTTCATTGCAACAGCTACTAAACATCAATGAACACATTAATGACAGATACAGACACAAAACTACTATTTTAGTAACAATTGAATGTATAAAACATACCGTGGATGGATTGTTTTTAGCAAGAAGATGATCTTCTTCTTCAGCAAAAGAATGTATCTGCCTATCTTTGATTACATTGGCTAGACAAGTTGCAATATTTGTGTGCATATCAAGACATCGTTTACGTTCCATTAATTGGGGTAAAGAACTAAGGAAACCAAGACAGTAAGAACAACATTTAAATAAACAGAATTCCTGGGAAAAGTAAGAAATATTTCGGATACAACGAATCTATCTTAATCAAAATCACACGGCCTAATGAAAACATTAGATCAATTGAGTTTGCTATAGACGAACTATATTTGTTACTAAGTGTTACCAATTCACTAAATTAGAACACTCTAACTGTTATGACCTTAGCTTATACGATTGCCAAATTTAGACACGCCGAATTATACGACTAACAAATGACGCATACACCTGAACGAACAGCCTGGAGTCCCGACTGGTCCCTTTTCCCTACCTGTTAAGTCCAAAATACAAATCTCAGTCTCCGAGATATCAATCATATATTTGAAACATACTGGGTTTATATATAAGACAAACAGACCACATCACACCACAAAATAGAAAATACCATCTGTACAAGATCTAGCCAAAAGTGGGTGTGATTGTAATTAATAATCTGGACATAACTTAATAATGATAGTCTATAGGTCAAAATAAAGCTTATAATAAGAAGAATACGAATATATATAGTTTCGTTACATGACAATTATACAATAAAATATATGTATAGTATTAGTCTATAAATATATCCCAACAGTTATCATTTATTATTCTCGTCGGGATATAACACTTAAAATATTGAAAAGAGCAAGAACAAAGATTCTAGTAGAATAGCATGAATCCATTTTATTTCGTAGGTTCTCATCAGCTGCTTACAACCTGTGATATTTATAAATCATAATTAGATAATGAGTTTAAATGACTTACATGAGAGGGTTTGGTTAGAAGTTATATTGAAGACATATTCGTATAGTATAGCAAGGGTGTAAATGAAATTAATAGACTGAATATTGTAAATATATACCTAATATGAAAGAATATTCTACATCATTAATTGTGACAACAGTTCAAAAAGGGGGTTAGAAACAATTGATTACATAATGAGTAAGAATTTTGATAGGAATTTAGTGAGTAGAGTTCAGTTAAAAGATTATTAATTTGAAACGTAGTTGAAGAAATAAAAGTAATGAAAATCAATGATGTAATAAATACAAAAAAATAATTTATGGTGCAGCGAAGGAATATTTGTCACCAAGGCAAGGAAAGATTAACAACCATCTCCTTTTGAACACATAAGTCAGGTTTTTAAGGCCTGATGGCAACGGCTTCAGCAAACTTCAGAAGACTGGAGTTTGGCTGCTTACTAATCACCTTGAAGGATTGTAAGGTATCTACCTGATGTCCTGTATCAAGGAGATGTTTGATGATTGCACTATTCAGAGTCCTTCTTTCCCTTGTCCTAAGACTTTGTGGAACATGTTCAAAAAATCTAAGGTATGCTCTCCTTTCTGTTCGGCCAATGTGGCTGCTTTGGCAGGTACACGTAAATTTATAGATACAGTTGGCGGTAACATGAAAGGGGTGCTTGTCGACCTTTAATTGAGTTATTGAACATGTTGTTTTCTAGAAAATTAAAAGTTTAGCAGCCGGATAAGTTCTGGCAAGCGCAATATTCAGTCTCCTACTGATTATTTGTGCGACGTTATCACCTTTAAAGTTAAGATTTATAGATACTGTCTTTTTATTGACCGTAGTTATTTCCGTCTTGTTTTCTTTGGGCTTTTTATATTTGTCAATAAACTTTTGTGGATAGAAGTTGTTTCTTAGACATTTTTCTAGTTTCATTAATTCTGCTTCAAGTTTGTCGGTGGTAAATATCATTTCTACCCTGTCAAATAGTGTTTTAACCAGTGCCTGCTAACCAGCGTGCAACTTTATGATACAGTGAGTTGATCATTGATAGGATAGGTCTGAGGGGAACGTCATGTTTGTGAACTTTTGGTAAACCATACATATGAGGTAGACGTGAACCACGTGGTCTTAGATCGTTGTAAGTAGAATTATCAATCATTTTCTTTTTTAGAAGTTCTCTGAGCATTCCTGTGATTCGTTTTTCTGTTGAATCAGTCAAATCGTTTTTGGATTTATCTACCTTGAACCTCAGTTGATCGTCTAGGATTGACTTCATCTTAGTTACATAATCAGCTGTATCCATTAGGATTACACCTGAACCTTTATCCGGTCGTAGAATCATCACCTCATTATTTTGTTTGATGTTTCTTAGGGCTGTTAGATGTTCTTTGGATAGAACATTCGACTTTGGTATCGATGACACGAAGTATTGGTTGGCAATATCAACTAACTTTGATTTGAACCATCCTTTCTTTTCCTCATTCATTGGTTGCAAATCTTTTAACTGGTCAAACAGATTTTCAAATTGAGCTTCTGTATCAATCCTGTCCGTATTTGTTTTTGGTATATGAAATTTGAGTCCAAGTGGTAAGACTTCTGTTTTTATACTATTGAGCTTCGTATTTGATAAGTTATAGATAAACATCGACGGGTTTTCCGGAAATCCTAAACATAGTTGTTCTCTTATCAGAGTTTTCGATAGAGATTTATGGAAATCCTTGCAAACATTGATTTGAAAATCACGAATGAAGTTCATGAATTTTATTCGACATACAATGTTTAAATCATTAACGGCTCTAACAAAAGCACTGGCCTCAGTCCTTAGTTGTGTAATGAGTAAATTTGTCGATTCAATATGAGATTTGGTAATGCATCTTAGGTTTTTAAGCGATGGTGGAAGTTTACATGAATGTAAAGATTTTACAAACTGCCGTGGGAAATAGCCCGACGTGAGACATTCTCCATAAAACTTGACCCTTGTCACTTCTCTTGATTTACACCCTTTCTATACTATACGAATATGTCTTCAATATAACTTCTAACCAAACCCTCTCATGTAAGTCATTTAAACTCATTATCTAATTATGATTTATAAATATCACAGGTTGTAAGCAGCTGATGAGAACCTACGAAATAAAATGAATTCATACTATTCTACTAGAATCTTTGTTCTTGCTCTTTTCAAAATGATAAAGGTAACTATGTGTATGAAACTTATTAGATTAAAGGACTAAGAGATGAAGTTATTTGTTCATACTTTTTTATTACAGTTGAAAGGGATGTGTATTTTGAGCACTTACAACAATAGTCCTGTGGCAGATGCATCGACGAAATTCTACCTTCACACCACTACAATCCTATTTTATTGGAACATTAAGTTATAAGTATACATAACTAACGACTTAGTATCTTCCTAAATAAGATAATAATAGTTAATTTACCTAAGAATTTCAACAGATCATCTATTCGTTTTTTGAAAGGACATAATAATAGTTAAACACTAATAGGGTGAAATTGACTTGTGCTGATCAGACACCCGGTAATTATTTTATAAATTGATCTAAAGAAAACAGCCTACAAAATAAACAAGAAATGCGCACTGCTGAGGAGTCCTATAGCAGGGCGAAACAACCATTCACCGCGTCCAAGTTTTCAATAATGGTCTAGCTAAAATTGACTCATGGATTCAACTATTAAAAATAGAAATACACAGACACTTGTCAATGTATTAGTATAAAACTTTTGGAAACCTCTAAATACCATTACTAAATGATAGAAATTACGTATTATTCTCAAACACACTGAAATTTGTAACATTATTAGAATTCATGAAAAAAAGAAGTATCGAGTAAATCGCCTTGTTTTTGTTCGATAATTAGTTAGGTTGGTTAAATTCATTAGTCATCTTTTTTTCACTTAACAAGTTAAACCTTGAATAGCTAAATTCAATTTTTATGAAAAATTTTTTTCAACACAGATCAAATAAACCAAATGAGAGACTTAGTTTATTGCTTATTACTGTTAAACTGTACACTTATAACTTTACTTAGAATTGTAGATAAGTCATCCGTTTAGATTATTGAAATGAGTACCGACGGTGAGTTTTTAAATTATGTTTTTATATTGTTGAAAAATTAGGCAAAAAGGTTGAGTGAAATGTTTTGGGTATATAAGCCAAAAACATATCATACAAGCTTTTAATCTAGAAAATACTTAACTACTTAAAACAATAAAAAGATAAACAGGATTAGAACAAGTAAATAATTAATATTTCAAGGAAAGTAACTAACTTGATAGCATTTGTTAATTTAGCTGTACTATCATCTAGAAACGTCATTGTTGATGAAGTTGCCAGCATATTTATATCTGTTGAACCACCAAGTGATGATTTCAATTCACCCATACGTCTATCATAATCTTTTAGTATTGTCACCTCTTCATGTATAGCTTCTGCAACATCAGAAAATGCAGCACCTCTAAAATCTCTCCATATACGATCACATGATCCTGTTAAATCATACTCAACTATTTTAGAATTTGATTTTTTACTATTATTTTCTGGTATCCTGGATTTTTCATCATCTGAAATAGGCTTAGCCAAATCTAAATTCACATGAACACGGTTGAGACGAATATTCTTTAAGAAAAAAATAATAAACAATGATTAGATGCAATTTAAATATAAATCAGGTAGAGTGCAGTTAACCACTTATCATAATTGATTTAAACAAAGGAGCTAGGAAAAGATAGTTGTCAGATTATATTACATAAACAAATTTCTTCTTCTGAAGTATGCGATGTCGATGTAGGGTTGGTAACCAGAGGATAACGTTTTACACTCAAGCATTATTCTGCTCCACGATAACACAAATTAATTGAATTACTCTGATTGTAAGTTATAAGTTAGTTAAATTCTTTGAGTTACACACGTGCCCCCCAAAATCCCTGGTACGGCCGAGTGTTGGGAGAGTCCACTCTCCCTCTCGAAATGCTCTCACATGGCCACGCGTACATAGCCTCTGTCAGGGAAGTCCTACTCACTGCCTTCTCGTGGCGGGGGTGTTGTTTACGAAAATGACCCGACCGCAGCTGCTACCTTGACGTGGTGGTCGGGCTTGCCTATCGTGATGACCCAACCGAGCTATATTGGCTGGAACACATGTTCCTGCAGGTTCTACCATGCCAGGCATGTCGATTGGAGAACGGTAAGACTAAAAGCAGCAAGTCAAGGTCTGAGGGAGAAGTCGTACTGCTGACTGCACAGAGGTGTGACAGCAATAAGGTGTTTCCCTCGGACAACCAGCATCTACAGCGATGCTGCCTTCTCACAAGGAAGGAAGGGGTTAGAAAAGGTCAACCCTAAAAATGTCACACTTCATCTTACCTCACGGATTTCCGTCTCCGGCGGTAAGGCCCTTTGAAGAACGGAGCTAACACATTGAAAACTTCCCACAAAAAGGCCGTGTGTGACCGGCCTCGAGCAGTTGTCCCTTAGGCTCTGCAGTCACTCACCCAGGTCTTCAAGACCAACACTAATACTATTTCCTTTTCAGGTCCCTCAAGAAATATCCTTCCACGGTGTGGGCAGCCGGGAAGTGACATCAGCCCTCATACCCGTAACAACACACGAGACCAAGTTGGTCACATTCAAATCCTTCCTACACCTCCTAATAACTCTCTTATCTCCACGACCAACCCTTCTCACGTCCCTTTATCACCTCGCCCCGCTAGTGCGAACGATCCGAGTACACGGAATGTTATTCCTGGTCTCCTGAAACCACGCTCTAAACTACATGTAGGAGCTTTCAACGTCTGAACACTGTGCCAAATAGGACAACAGGCTTCCTTAGCTAAGACTTTAGAATCTCGCTCCATCGATGTGTGCTGCGTCTCCGAAACGCGCACACAGGATCCTAGTAGTGTCATTCATTTGACCGCACTATGTCAAAGTAACGAACCAACTGGATTCACGCTTCGTGTATCTGGAAGCCCTGATGCTGCTTCCCGTGGCCTCGCTGGCGTAGGTATAGCATTGAGTTCTAGGGCAGAACTAGCTCTCTTAGACTGGATCCCAGTAGACAGTCGTTTGTGCGCTGTCCGACTAAACGGAACAGTAAGGACTCGGAAAGATAGGGACACTCGTCGTTGCCTCTTCGTCGTCTCTGCCTACTCTCCCACTGACTGCAGCTCAGATGATGTAAAAGATGAGTTTTACAGAAAGCTTTCCGACCTTCTCCGAAAAGCTAGGCGTTCAGATGTAGTAATAGTGGCTGGTGACTTTAATGCTCAATCAGGTAAACTAAGCGAAAGGGAAAGACACGTGGGTGGATCTTGTGGTGTCGCGGCTCAAAGAACAGATAATGGCGACCGTCTGTTGCAGCTATGCTCAGATAACCGCCTGTTTTTTGCAAACACTAACTTTAAGCATAAGGAAAAACATCTTTTGACATGGCGACCTCCTAATTCGTCCCAACGTTGGACCCAAATAGATCACATCGCTATCAGCCACCGATGGAGCGGCTCAATAGAAGACTTTCGCTCATTCTGGAACACATGCTTAGACTCAGATCATGCTCTGCTGCGAGCGCGTATTTGTCCAAGTCTTACTGGACGTAGAAAAGATGGTGCAAGGAAACCCCTTAGGGCCCTACTTAATGATAGTCAAGCTAAGCGTATATTTCAGGAACAACTAGAAAAACAGTTAGGCAGCCATTTAAGTGATGCCCACCCCGAGGTAGCGTGGAATGACATCCGAAAAGCTGTAGAAACAGCAGTGATATCTGGAAGTACGGTAAACCACTAGGTTAGGGAGAAACACTGGATCTCAGCAGCATCTACCGCACTGATAGATCCTCGGAATCTCATTCCATCAGGCTCTGAACATAACGAAGAGTGGAGTCAGCTTAAGCGCAAGCTGGCTAGAAGCCTACGCAATGATCGTGAACAGTGGTGGCAGCGAAAGCAAGAGAGATGGAAAAGGCAGCGGCAATAGGTAACAGTAGGCAACTGTTCAGAATTGTTAAGGAAACCAGTATTAGGAACCCAACTGTTAGCGAAACTATCTCCGAAAATGATGGACATATTATTCATTCTCAATCCAGGAGATTGGATCGATGGGCAGAACACTTTAGGGATCAGTTCAACTGGCCTTCAGCCACACTTCGGTTTCCCACGATCTCCAAGTAACCTGAATGGAAAATTAACGTAAGTCCTCCGACTCTTTACGAAGTTGAAAAAGCTATAGGAAATCTGAAGCGTGGGAGAGCAGCAGGCCCTGACAGGTTTAACCCTGATATTTTTAAGGATGGCGGTCCAGTATTAGCAGTGAGATTGACTGAGGTTTTATGTAGAATCTGGGAACTGAACGTAATCCCATCTGACTGGTCTCAATCACTGATTGTGCCAGTCTATAAGAAAGTCCAAAAGTCCTCTTGTGACAACCACAGAGGAATTAGTTTGACTAATATAGTGTCTAGAATATTAGCTTCAACAATACTTCGACGTCTAACCAAAGCTCGTGAAGAGCAGACTAGAGAAAACCAGGCTGGTTTTCGACCTGGACGTGGTTGTATAGACCAGATATTCACACTACGTCAGGTCCTAGAACATAGACACATTCCGATGCCCCACAATGGTAGTATTTCTCGACCTTAAGGCGGAATTCGACTTTGTTGATCGTGAGGTTCTATGGCAGTGTTTGTCACTGAAAGGAGTATCAAAGAAGTACATTAACCTTATAAAGGCTCTCTACTCGAACACAACTGGTCGAGTGAGAGCTTATGGCGAACTGTCATCAGAACTGATTACATCAAGTGGTGTTCGTCAGGGCTGTCCACTCTCTCCATTCTTGTTTAACTTTGTTGTTGACGTGTTTTTAGAGATGACACTTTCCTCATCTAAATTTCTAGTAGTTGAACTTCTACTGAAAGATTCATTTGTTGACTTAGAGTATGCCGATGACATAGTTCTATTTGGTGAAGACGCTGACAAAATGCAGAGTCTACTGACCACTATAAGCAACAATGCAGGCATGTTCCATCGAAATTCAAAATGTTGCTTCAGGATTGGGTCACACGACCACCCGAACTAGTGATAGGGAGTGAAGTAGTTGAGCGTGTCGACCGCTTCACTTATCTCGGAAGCCTCATCAGCCCTTGTGGTCTGGTGTGTGACGAAATCTCAGCACGGATACAGAAGGCTCGACTAGCTTTTGCTAACTTGCGTCATTTGTGGCGTAGGCGAGATATCCGTCTATCAACCAAAGGACGTGTTTACTGCGCAGCAGTTCGTTCCGTCCTACTTTATGGCAGTGAAACATGGCCGGTAAGAGTAGAGGATATTCGTAGGTTACTAGTATTTGATCATAGGTGTCTTCGAAACATTGCTCGTATACCCTGGGACCACCGAGTAAGTAATGTAGTTATTAGGAAATGGGTACTAGGTAAGGATGGCAAATCAATTGATGAAGTAGTGAAACTTAATCAGTTGAGATGGCTGGAACATGTGTTGCGCATGCCAGACCACCGACTGCCTCGACGCGCGATGTTTTATGGTGTAGGAGTAGGTTGGAAGAAAGCTAGGGGCGGCCAGACCAAAACATGGCACAAATCCATGAAGTCACTGACAAGTGGACTGAGCCATGTTGGTAGGTGTAGTCTACTTGGTTGGGGACCGCAAGATGATAGTAACCGATGGTTAGAGACCTTGAATGATATGGCTCAAAATCGTTTGCAATGGCGCAGGTGCATCCACTCTTTGTGTTCTCTCAAACTCTAATCTTCTGTATTCTTCATGTCCTTTATTTTCTTTCCGAATCTATTCCACTGGACTATACTCCTTAAATAACATCATCAAACCCTAATGTTCCCTATCACTACGGGATTTGAATCGATAATTGAAGCTGTGTGCTAATGTGGTATGGCAACTCGAACTGATGTACGTACGCACGAAGTTCCACGTTGTTACTGACCGACTGACTTACGAAAATGAGAGGACGAAAAGCGAATGTCCGGCGCTATAACCGGATCTCAAATCAATGGTGCACATGGGCTCCAGTATCCTGAAGGAACAAATGGCATATGAACCAATCGTTGGTTATTGGCTACCATGGGACTGCATCTCCTCACGATGCTCCATTGCCTTGTGGGTTAGACCCTCAGGTCGAAGGCTCGGGGTGTGGTCCCCTAAGAAAACCACTTGCTTCGCTTTAGGCACCCAGGCAGTATCACAGCCATCACACAAATCAAATGAGATTCGTGTGGCGCATATGTATTTGGTGCCTCCGTGTACCAGTACCTATGTGTTAAAATAAATAATTAAATAAATAGTTACACACATGCAAAGTAATTCTTATGTAGTGCAAGTAAAAAAGAGGATAAAATTAGTATTCTCTGTGTTCGAAGAGCATTTTACTGACCACAGTAGTTGCACTATAACGAAAATTAAAAGATAAATTACAACCTGGGTTTGTATGACGCTACGTTGATAATTGTCTACCCTCTGTGTTGGGTTGCCTAACCTCGTTACATTATCATCATATAAGTGATCTGGAAGCTTTTTTGGATACATATAAGATTATTGCTAAGTAGAATAAATTTACAATATTAGCTTTGACAGTTTAATTACCTTTTATGTATGCTTTACAATTAAAAGGTACAATGAGGGATATTTACAGTTCAAGAAGCTGGATGAAAAAACTTGGCAAACAAATACTTTACTTATATGAACACATAAACATTGGTACACGGAGGCACCAAATATATGTGCGCCACACAGTTGTCGTTGAGTTGTGTGAAGGCTGTGATACTTTCCGGGTGACTAAACCGAAGCAGGTGGTTTTCTTAGAGGGTCACACCCCGAGCCTTTGATCTAAAGGTCTAATCCACAAGGCAGTTCCATGGTACCGGTGATCAACAATAGATTCGTACGCCTTTTTCTCCCTCAGAGTCCTGGAGCCCGTGTGCGCCAATGGTTTTAAATCAGGGCTTTCGAACTCCTCTAGGTGGACCCTCCATGTCCAAACAAGCAGTTCCTAATGAGGTGAATTAGCATAAAAGATGTTTCAATCTCAGCTTACTATTTGCTGATGCATTACTAATACATCTAAGCACACATAAAGATATGACACAGTAAACCGAAACTGCCAGATATGGCTTAGGTGTAAAATAAGCCTACAGAATTGCAGCTAAACAGAAACGTTACTGAAGCAGCTCCTCTATTTACTAATATTGAATTCAGGTCATCGGACTAGACAAGATTAGAATCAATGACTTATTTGTACATACGATTTCTATATAAAGTTAGATAACTTAAACACATTAATTGCTTGGGTGCTTTAGAACCCAATAAACTACCACTTCAGTACGCTAGCTACAATAGATATTTGTAGAGCAAATGAAAATTCAACGGGTACACATATTTTGTTTGAAATAATTATAGGATTAAATATGGCACGGTTCATTTTACTATCTCTTTCTAGAAAAGAATGGCATATGTGTTTAGGTTTCACTTTCTTTTGAATAGTGTAGAGAGTGTATGAGCTTGGTCAGTTTAGGAAATGAACCATCCCATGAAATTCATCATACAGCTAGTTCAGGTGAAAGTATTTATCATAATTGAAACAGTTACAAAATGTCACCCACCTTACAATAAAGTTCCTTTAATATGCATCTAAATAAAGGAAGTACGTATACATAATTCTGAATCTAGTAAAAATAACTCAAATGACTCATTAATGTATAATGAATTATCTCTGTCCACGATTTAAGACAAACATAAATCAAATAATTTATGGCTTACAAAGATATCATGGATTAAACTTTGGTAGGACAACTCGTGGTGTAGTGGAGAGGCCAAATCTAAACTGCGATCTAAAATAATCAACAGTGGACGCTGAAATAAGTTTGGTGGTGAGTTTATTTGAGAGTTCCTATTTAAAAGACTAAGTGGTGATGAAGAGTTCAATCCTAAACGTTCTCCAGATGAGTCGTCATTTGCAGCGATACCGTAACCACGAGCTGTATTATTCATAAAAAGTGAATTCCTAGAGTCTCGCAGGCTATCACGAAATTTCGAATCCAGCTGGCATGCTACCATTTCAGAAGCATTACCACGAGGACAACGTATAATAGGTATTGAGCCAAGTGTTGCAAAAATTGAAAATAATCCGTCAACAACTGAGTGGATTAAATTTTCCATATCCACTTCTGTAGCTTTCGCACGATTAAGAGCTGTAAAACGAAATGGTAAATAATAAATACTACAAGAGAACTAAATATCAATTGTGAAGGCAATGTCAAACAATCTGTTATGGAAAAAAATTAGTATGCTTTAAAAACCCACATGCGATGTGTGTAGCATAAATATAAGTTATTATGGGATATTTCCAGTGAATGAGTGATACCATTTGACTTTATTTATCCCTATTATATAACCAGGTTTATCGAAATCAATTTTTGATAAATATCCTACACATAGGTCACAAACGAATAAAACCTAGAATTTCAACAACCGTCTTAGTTCTTTCGTGTGACGTTGTAAGTAAATAATTCAGACATTTGACTTTTAAAGGGTATTGAGACCCGATACATAAATATGATACAATAAGGTTTATTTGAACTACAGTTTTGATAACCTTGATCACATTAACGAACACTGCTAAACTAACCGCCCTAACTTGATAATTGCAAACACGAAACATGATATCTTTTGAAGTGAGTTCGGAAGTGTATTTTATCCCTTTACGAATATAGTCTATAGGGATGGATATAGGCCTGTACTTACCATCAGCCTACATTTACGTGCTGATCATCTACGGAATTTAATAGTCTAAAAAGTGATTTCGCTCCAAGCCACGATAATGTAAGTCATCTTTCTCTACATTCTATCAAGATAGTTTGTATAACCTTACAATGAAAACATTTTAGGGATTATTTGGACATTTTCAAGCGCTCATACGAGCAATAATATGGAAGGAGAAACTGACAACTATGCACAATTTTGATTGATCGCATCAGTCTGATCGGTTAATGAGTGACTCGACGTTATGGTACTGCAATCATAAACTTTGGTCATATTTAAAAGGTGATATTTTGAATAAGCAGATAACAATAATACTACGGTTAATGTAATATTAGTATCAAAACCTATTTCAAGATAGCCGCTAGCAAACTGGGTGTATGCATATGTTTTACCAAACTTAATATACTACTTACACACAAAAGATTCAACTAAGATTGTCTAGATCTAAGCTACACATCAAATGACAAATGAATAAATCACGTATAAAATTAAGGATCAGAAGGTAATTAACCGTTATCCAGTAATAACCATCATGTCGAATAAATTTACACTGAACACAAAACAAATGTCAACTAATTTATATGGAACCAATGTGTTACATATAAGATAATAAACTCACCATAAAAGGAAGAAGGACCATCAGTGGGTGAGCTAAGAGTCAATAAATCATCCTCCAAACAAATAAAATTTGTATACTGATCGAAAACTTTTGAGATTTGATGAACACAATTTTCAGATAATGCTGTTTGAGCTATTTCTTCAAGGTATTCGCGTGATATTGGACTGATAAAATTCAAGTAATACGAATCGTATCTTCCTGCTTCAAAATCCTTTGGACAACAAGTCTTAAATATAAAATCATACCAACCTTGCATATAACATTAATATTATCTTTGGAAGGGTAAACGAAATAAACAGCGGGAACATCTGGGATTTGTTCACGTGGCGAGTGTAACATTCTGACAAGCATAATTATTTACATTCAGTATTATCACTTACAAATGTAGTGTGACACCAAGCATGCGTAAATCCTTGACTGTTAATAATGGTGAAATGATATCTCTTCCCAGTTGATCGTATATCAAGATCTATAAGAGTTTAGAGCAATTTTGAAGGCTTACTTTCCATTGTGGTCCGTCCGAAGAATTTGGAGGGGCGTTTAGATTGAGCATGCATTTTAATGCCTCTAAATAGTCAAAAGGAAAGTTTTTGTGATTCATTAGTAATTCAAACAAAGCAAGAAAAATCACAAAAATCTATTTTCAGATAAAAAAACATCTGTTGAATGTATATTTTATACGGCATATAAAATGTATCAGAAATCTCAAGGTTTAAAGGAAGACAAAGAGTGTATACACCTACGCCAGTGATCGATCCTGAGTCATGTCACACAGAATCTCCAAACACTGATTACGATAGTCACGAGGACCCCAACCACGTAGTCAACATCTACCAACATGGCTCAGACCAGAAGTTAGTGAGTTCAAGTACTGATGCCATGTTTTGGGTTGGCCGCCCCTAGCTTTCTGCCAACCATCCCCAGCACCAGTCCTTCACGACTCCCTGGTTGGGGTCCGAAAGACGGTGTAACACAGTGGCTGGAGACGTTATCAGATATGGCTCAGAATAGAAGCCAGTGGCGATCTTGCTGTAACCTTCTTTTACTTTCTTCATAAAAAGTGGTTGTATCTTCCTTAACTGAAAGATCTCTTCTGATTGTACCTTTCCGTTTCCCCCACCATTGTTCTCTCTCTTTTTTTTCTAATTCCCCACGTTCATTACTTTTTTTTTCTCTTTTCTCCTTCTCTTCAAATTATCATTGTTTTGTGTGGCGCATATATATTTGGTGCCCCCCTGTACCAATATTTATGTGTTCAAATAAATAAAATAAATAAGCACCAGTCAGAATTGCGCATCGTGGTAATCGGTGTTGACGCATACGTGACAAGCGGTTTAACCATCTCAGTCGGTGAAGATTTACAACCTCATCAATTGATTTGCCATCATTCCATAATACACTGCGCCTTACCTCACTGTTGCTTACCCGATCATCCCAGCAGATGCGAACAATATTTTTAAGGCATCTGTGATCAAGTTTGCTGGATGAAACATCGGATTTACTCAAATTTTAATCGCCGAGATTATTTCAAATATAAATCTCACTTCTCTATACTCGGCATCTAATGTATGTCAAACCATTCGTCCTAACATTGACGAATATTCGTATAAACTATTCCCCGATCGAGTTAAATTATCAAAGCAAATACATAACTGACACAGTTATAGAATTTTTAATCTACGATGTTTAAGGGAAAAACATGGTTTCAGAAAAGGTTTATCTTGCACAACAAACCTCTTTATAGCAAGGAGGCAATGGATAAAAGCTCTGGAGAATGGGAAATCAGTGGATGTTTTCTACATAGACTAAAACAAAGCATTTGACAAAGTGCCAACAAATAGACTGCTATAGAAGCTGGTATATCTTGGTATTGCCGGACCCTCCTAAAATGGCTTGAGAATTTTTTAGTAGGTCATAAATAGAAAGTAAGAATAAATTCCAAGTGCTCCACTTGAAGACCAGTAATTAGTGGAATACTGAAAGATTCTGTCCTAGGTTTTTTACTTTTTATACTGTATGTAAATGAGCTCCCAGGTATAGTTGAATCCCCAATGTTACGAGACGCTGATGTAAAAATTTGGCTAGAAATAACACGAGACACAAATTTATGTGCACTTCAGACAAACTTAAATATTGTGATTAGCTGGTCTATAGAGGCTGATGCGTATCAACGCGGCAAAGTGCGTCTACATGCACTTCAGGGATACAGAGGTAAATAGGTACAGCAAAGGGAAAGTACCTGTACCCGTGGTCCGGTTTCACAAGGATAAGTCGCGAGCTTATCACAACAGCCCATTGCCTGGAGGTTGTAACTGGGGACTTTAGGACCCTATGGGCTTTAAAAGGGACATTGACTAAGTTAAATACAACCATGTTCATTACAGTATACGCAACATTAGTGAGGACTAAGCTTAAAAACTGCATTCAAGCAGCACGCCCCTGTTTTAAAGATAACTCGGATACCCTGAAAAAGCACCGAGGGCAGCTACCCGTGCTACTCCTAAACTATGGAGTTTACTAAACAAAGAGTGGCTTGAAAAGCTAGACCTCTTTACTCTTCCCTACCGCAGATTAAGATGTGATCTGATTTTCATAAATAAAATACTAAGTGAATTTGAATCTGATATATCTCCTCGCTTATCTATCACTAGATTGGGGCATTGCAGGCGAGTAGTAAAGCCAGGAACGAACAGAATACCCGTGACATATAAGTTTCCGCACTCATCAATATTTGGAACAGGTTACCCGAGACAGTGATGTACACACCCTCAAGCGAAATATTTTGGAGGAATAAGCACTCACAGGAGCATACTAGAAAAGGAATAACAGAGGCTGTGGGTCTTCTGTCCTTACTGCAAAAATCTGAATCAGAATGCTCAATGATTACCACAACTTATAAAATATTGTACGGCTAAAAAATGTTGAATATTGAAAGTAAGCTAGCAGTTTGCTGTATAGAAGCCAAATTGGCAATTATTTATAGAACTAAATAAGCACAGTGAATACAGTAATTATCTTTATTTCGTCCATAAACAGATCCACAACGAAATTTTATTTCGAAATCGAGCATGATGGGATGAATGAAGGTTTTAAGACTAAGGGAAAACAATAGAATTATTTTATTTATAGTTATTGAGAAGCAAACAACGCAAGACCACATGTTAGAGAAAATTATATCAGGACTTGCCGATTTGGCGTGCTTTTGTAGTTCCCGCCATGTAACTTTGTGTATCAATTTGTGATACCGTAATAAATACGCATTTATCCGAGTTTTTCTGGACAAATACTATATTTTCATTCTGACTATTTATTTGTTAGTTTATTTCAAGGTGTTTTGATGGCGGAAATTAAACTTTGTCCGTACATCATCCTGCATTCGGTTTTCCAATGACTGATAACTTGCGAACTATTAAATGTGTTGTGGTTGGTGATGGAGCCGTTGGGAAAACTTGCTTACTTATATCATATACCACGAACAAATTTCCAATGGATTATGTTCCAACTGTAAGATCACTGGTTATATTGCTATAATACATACAGGTCTTCGATAACTATGCTGTAACTGTTATGGTTGGAGGAGAGCCGTACACTTTGGGACTTTTTGACACAGCTGGTCAAGAAGATTATGACCGTTTGAGGCCTCTTAGTTATCCTCAAACGGATGTTTATCTAATTTGCTTTTCTGTAGTCAACTCCACCTCTTTCGTGAACGTCGAAGAAAAGGTAAAACCAGTCATACCTTTTATTTTTGTTATCACTACTTGCTTAATGTTCCTGGGTTCTCATTTGCTTTAATTGTCAGTCATTGAGCACGCAGAAGTACCCTGTTATTTAATTAGGATTAACACTTGGACATTAAGGTCAAGAAAATAAAATTATAAATTAAACCCTTTAGGGTTTTCGTCACGACCTGATATCAGCTATAACGCCAAAATGATATGCACTCACATGGACTTATGAATTTCACATCGAATTTCAAGGTCCGCTATCTTAGATCTGGTTGATTCGTCCATAAATTATAGTTAAACCGTAATTGCACATAAATTAATGTCGGAAATTACAAGAAAAATCCAGCCATACAGTTTGCAACAGTTTTGCTTGTTGGTAGTTCTTCCATTTGGTCGAATGCACACCATTGTTTTAAACGATATATTTTAGTCACCTTTGTTGTCTCACTACTTGACTCTTCGAATTCTATTCCGACATTACTATTCAGGCGATCAGCAAAACTTTAATGATGAACCATTTTTGTTCTATAAAGCCGCGACCAGAAATTTCATGATTCTTTGATGCGTCTCAAAATCCCTGCTTATGTAGTCCTAAATGTAGCCTGGTATTCTTTATTTGGTCATCCTTTCCTTTTGTTCCAAAAGGTGTTGGAACGGAGTTTAAGTCTACAAATTAGTATTCGAATATGACTGTGTTAACTTTTATGTAGAGCTGTATTGTATCCCTAGCTTCCAGTCTCACAATCATCATAAACTTCGAAGCTTAGTCATATACTTCTCTTCTCATGCGAAACTAGTCTAATGTAAGATTGTTTCCTGCTCAAACTTAAATAGTGATTGTCTCAGTTTACCATGGTCTACCTGTCTTTATTCGATTATCATTCTTTCTTACAAAACCTTAATCGGTGTTTACCTAACATTTTACTGATCGTAGTAACGACATCAGTTTAGAGTTTATTTGTCTCATTTTTTAAGGCTTTTATTTAAGGTATTGGTTTAACGTCCTAAAAGAAAGTTATGCATACATTGATTTAAAGTGCTTAGTGAATAATCGGAGAAAAACTGACTGCAAATGCTTTTATTCGCCTTTGGGCTACAGTTTTATGAGTGCTGGTGAGACTAATGTTTTGATTGGGCTTGTGCAGCCAAATCCGTCAATGACTTACGCGTTACTCCTTATGGAGGGACATAAGCCGCTCACCAGCATTCTCCATTTTACCCTGTCCTAGTTGTTATGCATCCCTTCCATATCTGCTTCTCTTTCCCGACGTAATGTGTACTTTGGCCTTCCTCTTTTCCGCTTCCCTTCAAGATTCTAAGTTAGCACTTGTCTCGTGATGCAGTTTGGTGATTCCCGCACTGTATGTTCTATCCATCTCCTTATCCTAATTTCCTCTTCAGCTATTTATTTATTATTTATTTTAACACATAGGTACTGGTACAAGGAGGCACCAAATACATATGCGCCACACGAATCTCATTTGATTTGTGTGAGGGCTGTGATACTGCCCGGGTGCCCAAAGCGAAGCAAGTGGTTTTCTTAGGGGACCACACCCCGAGCCTTCGACCTGAGGGTCTAACCCACAAGGCAATGGAGCATCGTGAGGAGATGCAGTCCCATGGTAGCCAATAACCAACGATTGGTTCATATGCCATTTGTTCCTTCAGGATACTGGAGCCCATGTGCACCATTGATTTGAGATCCGTTTATAGCGCCGGACATTCGCTTTTCGTCCTCTCATTTTCGTAAACAACATCCCCGCCACAAGAAGGCAGTGAGTAGGACTTCCCTGACAGAGGCTATGTACGCGTGGCCATGTGAGAGCATTTCGAGAGGGAGAGTGGACTCTCCACACACTGCCGTGCCCCCAAATGCCCTGGTACGGCCGAGAGTGGGGAGAGTCCGCTCTCCCTCTCGAAATGCTCTCACATGGCCATGCGTATATAGCCCCTGCCAGGGAAGTCCTACTCACTGCCTTCTCGTGGCGGGGGTGTTGTTTACAAAAATGAGAGGACGAAAAGCGAATGTCTGGCGCTTTAACCGGACCCCAAATCAATGGTGCACATGGGCTCCAGTATCCTGCGGGAACAAATGGCGTATGAACCAATCGTTGGTCACCGGCTACCATGGGACTGCATCTCCTCACGATGCTCCACTGCCTTGTGGATCAGACGTTCAGGTCAAAGGCTCGGGGTGTGGCCCCCTAAGACAACCACCTGCTTCGGTTTGGGCACCCGAGCAGTATCACAGCCCTCACACAAATCAATTGAGCTTTGTGTGGCGCATATGTATTTTGGTGCCTCCCTGTACCTATACTTATGTGTTAAAATAAAAATAAATAACACACTGCCGTACCAGGGCATTTTGGGGGCTCCTCTTCAGCTGAAAGCTGGTTTGTTCTCTCCTACAGTAGGCTGTTGCTAACGCTATCCGACCAATCTATATTGAGTATAAATACTTTTACCTTGTTGATGATGGTTGTAGTAGTCCTCCAAGTTTCAACTCCGTACAGTAGGGCTGTCTTGACGTTCGTATTGAAGATTCTGACTTTAATATTGGTTGACAGTTGTTTTGAGTTCTGTTAATGAGCCTCAGAATTTATCTCTCACTACGACTATCATCAATTTCGCCCACCTAATGGTTCATTCATGTACAAATAGTGCTTCAGAGAAGTTAATATGATGACTTTCTGTTATGCCAGTACTAAAATACCAATCATCTGAGTGTCGATGTAAGCAGTGGATTGTTGTACATAAGAATGGCAACCAAATCAATAATTTGATGCAAATAATGCATTAGGATAAATTCCATATTGGTAGTATGAATACGGCACCACAAGTGTTTAATATGTTCGAACTATCTGGCTATTTGTCAAGCACCTACTGATCTGTTCTTCGTAGGATCCGTTTGTCGATTCTTTAAGTAGGCACATCTACTTACGCCTTCCAGACCTTGCGGCTCAGAGGCCACCGACCAGGATTCTCTGTCGTGGGTTCGTTTCCAGTTTTTGTCGAGTGTTACTCTTTTTTCTGTGTCTTTCTCTAATTCCCATCGCAATGTGTTGTCTGATCTCCCTCTCTTCCTTTTCTCTTTAGGATTCTAAGTTAGGATTTGCTTTCTCATAGTCAAGCAATTTTTTTTGTAGTAATGAATCCTATTTAGATGATTGTTTAACAGTGATCCTTAGTGTTAATATTTTACGGAATCCAGCTTGTTAATCCCAAAGTTGGACTCCGCAACGTTGTTGAGAACTTTTCCAGGTAATCAGAGTAGTGCGGTGCCTTTGTCGTTCTCATACTTTCTGAGATTTCCTTTCTTTAATATCTTAATGAGTTATCTTCCTTTCCAACGTATCGGTACTTGTTATTCCTCTCAAATCTTTCGGTAGAGAATGTAGAGCATCTTGGCCGTTACTTCTAACAGGCTTTACTGCTTCATCTGGTGCTCTTGAATCTCAGCAATTGTTTGCCTTCCTTCTTGACTGGTCGCTCTGGTTTACTATATTTCCCGCCTAGCTTGTTCGTTATATCATATAATTGCCTTATATTTCCTCTTGTAGTTTTGTCATCGTTAGGTCTTCCACATATTTCTGATTAATATCCGTAATGCTCCTCGTCACTCCCTTGCTTGCTTTTGTGTATTCGGCCTGTGGGCTTGAAATCTGTTTTTGAGTGTGAGTTTTTCAGTATCTCAAAGAAAGGCTGTAATGCTGTTTGTCCAGTGTTTTTTCTGCTTCACTTTCATCTTGGCCACCACTGAGTGGTGATATCAAGCTATCAGTACACTGCTGTGATGTATAGTGGCTTGCACGTCGTATTTGTATGTTTTATTTTCCTTTTACCATTAGCCGTACGCGTCACACTTTCCGTTCAAGGAAACGGGATGTCGTCCATTAGCTCATCAGAAATGTTTGCATCAGGTACTTTGCTTTTAGTGTTTTATCTTCATGCAAGCCATCCTATCTTAGTCTATATAAGCACTCTGCTTTTTATTCCCAGTGGGTCCCGGAAATAAGACATCACTCGCCCAAGGTGCCATTCCTTCTTGTTGGAACACAAATTGATCTTCGCGATGAAGGCGCTACAATAACCCGCTTGCATAACGACAAAGCGAAAATGGTCAGTAGTGATCAGGGTAAAAAACTCGCCGAACGTTTAAAAGCTGTCAAGTATCAGGAGTGTTCAGCTCTTACCCAGGTCAGTTTTTGTTTTCCTACTTAATCCATGCAATGGAGTTGTTTTTTATTTGTGATGAACATCATGTGTTTCGTAAACAGTTTTATGATGCTTATTTAGTAATTAACCATCAAATTTGAAAGCTAAAACGATAATGAAGACATTGTAGTCTAGTTCTAGCCTAGATGTGACTTTGTTGAATTGTTCTTAGATTTAAGTAGTCTTATTGTTAGTAAAATAACCAACTTGAGAGATGATCTTAACAACATAAATCTGTTTACAACTTTTGTTGGTTATCACATTTAACATGTGAAGTTTATTATTTATGTGTAAAATTTGTCCAGGCTATGGGTCGACTATCAATCGTATATCATGTCAGACTTACCTAGTTTCAGCAAAAAATACTCACTGAAAAACCTCATATACGTTATAAATACATGGATTACGTTTTTACTTTCTATGCTTGAAGGTTATCATACACATAATAATTTATTTATTTATTTATTTATTTGAACACATAAATATTGGTACAGGGGGGCACCAAATACATATGCGCCACACAAAACAATGAGAATTTAGGAAGGGAAAAAAAAGTAAGAACGTAGGGCATTATAAAATAAAAAAAACAGTAATGGGGGGAGACGAAAAGGTACACTCAGAAGAAATCTTACATTTAAGGAAGATACAACCACTTTTTATGAAGAAAGAAAAAGAAAGTTACAGCAGGATCGCCACTGGCTTCTATTCTTAGCCACATCTGATAACGTCTCTAGCCACTGTGTTACACCGTCTCTCGGACCCCAACCAGGGAGTCGTGAAGGAGCAACAGAAGCTGGCCCTTTGCAGCTTTCTTTCATACCACAACACCATGTCATATACTGACCACCTCTCCGCTTTTTCCAACCAATCCCAGAGTCGGCAAATAATGCGCGACGTGGAATTCTCTGGTACGACATTCGTAGAACATGTCCAAGCCACCGAATTCGGTGTCTCAAGATGGTGACACCAATTGGATTATCGTCTCTGTGCCCGAACACACGATACCGAACCTCTGTATTACTAACATGGTGTTGCCACTGGATGTCAGCAATCCTTCAGAGACAACGATGATCGAACACAGAGAGTGGTCTAACATCCTCAACTCGAAGAGGCCAGGTTTCACAAGCATAGAGCAAAACTGCTCTCACCGTCGCGTTGTAGATCCGACCTTTTACAGCCAGACTAACATCACGAAGGCGCCAAAGATGGCCCAGATTGGCATAAGCCGCTCTGGCTTTCACTATACGTGCATTGATCTCATCACTCACACCACCACCAGCACTTATGCAGCTACCTAGAAACACGAACTTCTCGACTACTTCTATCTGCTCACCATCCAGAGTGAGTACAGGATTAGAATCCTGCCAGTCTTGTAGAAGTACTTTGCACTTAGAAGGTGCAAAGCACATACCATACCTACGGACACTGATTGCCAACTGATTAAGTGCGGATTGCATGGCTTGGGAATTCTCGCATAGTAAGACAATATCATCCGCATACTCAAGATCGAGAAGTCTTTCTCCAGGCAACAGATCCACACCACCATTACTTACATCCGTCAGAGCTGTTTCCAGAATGTCATCGATGGCAAAGTTGAAGTGGAATGGTGAAATTGGGCAACCCTGTCTAACCCCACTGCTTGAATGGAATAATGGGGAAAGGTGGTTGTATGCCCTCACTCCATGACGTTGGTGCACTCTCTAGTTCCCAGACCTTTGTAAACAAAGTCGTCAGTGCCTTAGTCAGAAAGTCACCACCATCTTCAAAAAGAGCCGGAAGTAAGTCATCTGGGCCCGGTGATTTGTAGCGTTTCAAGAGTTGGAGTTCATTGCGGACTTCCGCCTCATTTGATGGATCAGTCGTCACCGGCCATGGAGTGCAGGACAGTCTGACCGACGTTGCCGGAGCAGCAGGCCAGTTGAACTGCCCTTCGAAGAACTCTGCCCATCGTCCAACAACGTCGATGAATGTTAGTGATTGAGGTTTCGTCATCCTCACATATTGTTTCGCTCACACTAGACTTCTTGCTGCCAGTAGCTCTGATGAGTTGGAAGAGCTTCCGGTAATTACCAGATGCAGCTGCTGCTTCCAGCTCATTAACACGCTCCGATCACCAGGCTTCTCGGTCCTTACGCAAGCTTTGCCCGATTTCATTACGTAACATCCTTCGTCTGTGGTCAAACTCACGGTCACCCGGAGTAGACCGACGGGCTTCAATCAATTGTAGGGAACCAGAAGAAACCCAGTGCTTGTAAGCGCGACGTTTCGCGAACCCACAAGTGACTTTACTCGCCATTTTCATGGCGTCATGCAATTGCAACCAATGCTCATCTATAATTTTCAGTGGAATGGTAGCTAGTCTAGAAGCTAGCTCGGTTCGGTACTTACTAGCAACAGAAGTTGCAGCCAGCTTGCTAACATCGATCCTTTGGTGGCGGTCACTTCGTTGTCCACTGAAAAGTAAGGTAAGATTGGCGCAGACCAGAGCATGATCAGATTCCAGATAGGTACTCTGAAAGGAGCGGCAGTCTTGTACACAACCACGGCAGCGGTAGCTGATCGCAATGTGATCAATCTGAGTCCAGGCTTGAGATGCAGAAGGGGGAAGCGAGGTGGCACATCGGCGGTGACTGTGCCGAAAGTTAGTGCTAGCCAGAAACAGGTTGTGGTCTGTGCATAGTTGCAGTATACGTTCCTCGTTATTTGTCCTGCGACCAACGAGTCCCCATCGGCCAGCTAAACGACTCTCTTCAGTGCCTAGACGCCCGACTTGAGTATTCAAGTCTCCGGCCAGTACTATAATATCTGTCGAACGCACTTTCTGGAGAACAGTTAACTGGTGGTATAACTCGTCCTTGATTGCATCCGGACTGCAATCTGTCGGGGCATAGGCGGAGATGACGAAAAGACATCGTTTCTCACGCCGATTTCTTCTCACTTTGATGGAACTTTCTAATCTAACAGCACATAACCAACTGTTAATGGGGATCCAGTCGACTAGTGCTGCCTCAGCTCTTGCGCTTAGTGCGACACCAACGACAGCAAGACCAGACGAAGATGCCACAGGGTCCCCGGATAAACGCACATAAAACAAGCTTTTTTGAAGTGACAGATGGAGAGCGAACTTGTAGTACTTCAACAGAGTCTTGAATACGGGTCTCGGATAGACAACACACATAAATATTAAGACTTTCCAAAGACATAGCCAGCCCTATCTGTTGTCCGACCTGCATAAGTGTGCGAACGTTGAAGGCAGACAGTTTGAATGGTGCGCGTGGTTTCAGAAAGACTGCTTCAGTACTCTTATTCAATGGTAACATACAATTTTCAACCAGGTAGTGACTGGAGAACGTTTAGATAGAGCCGAATGTCCACCATAGGCGAGCTGCTGTATAAGTCGAAAAATAAGGATGGACAGAGTGGAAATAAAAGAGAGAATAAATGACGTGGTAAATAATAATAATAATGATGATAATAATAATGTTAATTGTTTGACGATAAATCGCAGCGTGAACAGAGTTTTCAGAGAAGATCATTTTCATTATATTTGTGTGTGGGCTGTGATACTGCCCGGGTGCCCAGACCGAAGCAGGTGGTTTTCTTAGGAGGCCACACCTCGGGCCTTTGACCTAAAGGTCTAACCCACAAGGCAATGGAGCACCGTGAGGAGATGCAGTCCCATGGAAGCCGGTGACCAAGAAATTGGTTCATGCGCCATTTGTTCCCTCCGGATACTGGAGCCCATGTGCACCATTGATTTGAGATCCGTTTATAGCGCCGGACATCCTCTTTTCCTCCTCTCATTTTCGTAAACAACACCCCCGCCACAAGAAGGCAGTGAGTAGGACTTCCCTGACAGATTCTATATACGTGTGGTCGTGTGAGAGTATTTCGAGAGGGAGGGCGAACCCACCCCACTCTCGGCCATACCAGGGCATTTGGGGGCATACACCTAATTATAGCTGGTTTATTAGGTGTATTTATTATTATACACTTAATAAACCAGCATAATTGCTGTTAGCTGAAACGTTTTCGGTAGTTTACAATCTAGACGTTTCTAAGATTCTGTTAAAGTAATCGATGATGCGTACTAGATACCTCAGAGGAAATAATAAAATAAACCTTTCCTCAATGTTCAAGATCAGCCGTAGGTTTAATCAAGGTCACAGTATTTTGCTAGTCACTTTTGAGTGTCATTTATTACACTGGCTACGATTCTGTAAGTTTCATTCCTTACTTGTCTTCAGTATACACATTCTCAAGTTACGTGAAATTACCGGTTATTCCTTATAAGTTAACATCTTAAAGTAGAACGAAGCAAACTGCTACTCAGTATACTCCTTTGGTCGGGAGACGGATATCTCGCCTACTCCAAAAGTTGGCAAAAGCCAGTGAAGATTTCTGAATCCGTGCCGAGATTTTGTCAGACGCCAACCCGTTATGGCTGTTGAGACCCCCAAGATAAATGAAGCGGAAAATACACCCAACTACTTCATTCACTATCATTATTTCTGAAACTAACACAGGCCAGTCCTTAAGCAACTTTTTGTATTATGAGCGAGAGAATTGTATCCCAAGCATGCCTTCACCGTTACTCCCTTAACGCTGTGGTCGGGTTTGTCTATCACTGCAAACCAATCGAGCTATATTGGCTGGAACAATCGTTCTTCAGTGTCTTACCATGCCAGACAGGTGGGTTGAAGAGTGGTAAGACTAAATGCAGCAGCTCATACAATCGTTTATTTCTAAGAAGCACTAATTTTAAGCATATGGAGAGACATCATCTAACATGGCTACCCCCTGCACCAAACCAACGATGAACTCAAATAGATCACATTGCCATCATTCATCGTTAGAGAGGCTCGATAGGAGACTGTCTCTCGTTCTGGAGTACATGTCTAAACCATGACCATGCTCTAATACGAACAAGTACTTGCTTACGCCTCACTGGATGCAGAAAATACATTAGACTTGAACTTAGTGACGAGAATGCCAAAAGTAAATTCCAGGAGCAACTAAAGTCACACTTAGGCAATTCTGAAAACGAGGCTGACCCAAATGTTGCTTGGAAAGATATACGGACAGCAGCGACATTTATTAGTGATTTGAACCAAAGGGTCACGAAAGACCAGTGGATTTCTGATAACTCTATCGCACTGGTAGACTCTCATAAACTCGTTCTATCAGCCTCCGAACACGATGAAAAGCGAAAACAAATCAGATCTAGGCTAACAGAGAGTCTTCGGAATGACTGTGAACAGTGGTGGGCAACCAAAGCAAAAGAGATGGTTAAGGTAGCGGTTGTAAATAACACTAGACAGCTTTTCAGGCTAATGAAAGAAACCGAAATTAAGAGGTCAATCTCGGGAAAAGACGACCCTCTTATCTGCTCTCATCCCAGACGTTTAGAACGACGGGCAGAACACTTTAAGGAGTTGTTCAGCCGGCCCTCAGCTAATCTACAGTTACCCACAATTTTCAAACAGCCCGAATGGAACATTGAAGTATCCCCCCGACTCTAGTTGAAGTTCAAAAAGCTATGGGTAATCTGAAACGAGGAAGAGCAGTTGTTCCGGATTGACTGGCTCAAGAGGTCTTTAAGGATGATGGTCGAGTTTTAACGGTAAGGTTAACTAATGTTTTAGCTAAAATCTGGGAACTAAACGTAATCCCATCTGGTTGGTTGCAATCCCTGATCGTCCCAATGTATAAGAAAGGATCAAAATCATCTAGTGATAATCATAGAGGAATTAGTTTAACTAATTTAGCATCTATAATACTAGCCTTAATTATTATCGGACGCCTAACAAAGACTCTTGAACTTCAAATTTTAGAAAATCAAGCTGGCTTCATACCTGGTCGTGGCTGCATCAACCACATGTTCACCATTCGTCAGATCTTGACTTAAAAGCAGCATTTGACTCTATATCGAAAGGTTCTGTGTCACTGTCACTGAAAGTTGTACCTGAGAATAACACAAACCTTGTAAAGGCTCTTTACTCGAACACTACCAGTCGAATCAGAGCCTATGGCGAACTGTCACTTGATTTCGCAACCTCAAGTGGTGTCCGACAAAGCTGTCCACTATCATCATAGACCTACTGCTTGTAATAACTTTCTCGTCATCTGAATCTTCAGGAATCGATCTCCCTCCAGGAGGTCCACCTATTAACTTAGAATATGCAGATGACATAGTCCTGTTTAGTGAAGACGCTGGTAAAATGCAGTCTTTTGGTATCATTGAGAAACAGTGCCAGGAGTTTTGATATTCGTTTCTCCCCCTCGAAATGCAAATTATTTCTTCAGGACTGACCTGCGACAACAACCCCACTTATCTTGGGAATCTGATCAGCTTCAATGGGTTTATGTTTGACAAAATCTCTGCACAGATTCAGAAAGCTCGTTTGGCTTTTGCCATTTAGGTCACCTATGGCGAAGGCGAGATATCCATCTATTAGTAAAAGGACGAGTGTGCTTCGCTGTAATTCGTTCTATTTGACTTTACGGCCGCGAAACGTACCCAATAAGAGTAGAGGATACTTGTACCGCCGTCTTCTTTTATGCTTTTCGTGACTCGCACTTATGATTCTCTTGAAACCATCTCTACAGTTGACTGGCATTTACGCGCTTCTACTTGTCGTCTCTCCGGATCGTGACAATGTAGGGTCCTTCCCACTTCGAGATCAGCTTTCCTGATCCTTGTCCCGCTGCTATGGTACATCCCCGTTTTCTACACTTTACCAAACCCCCAACTGCAAAAATCTGTCCCGCCTTCTTTGTGTCTGATATTTGTTTCTTTCCCACGATCCTTATTGTCTCCCTTTTCTTAACCTTGTTACCGTCCTCTTCTGCTGTTGTGGCCAGGTCTTGTTACGAATTAGATGTCGTGCCTATCTACCATACATAAGCAGGAAAGGTGACTTCTTGGTTGTTCCTTGTATGGAGGCTTGGTGTTCCGACTTTATGTCCGAACAACGTGACGCTTTTTTTCGTTATCTGTGACCCGTCCTTATTAATTCGAAAACCAAATTCTTCAGTTCGCTTTAAGACCGCTTCCACATGCTTGACGTGATCTGTTTCTGTATGGCTGTACACAACTACATCATCGCCATACACCTCGACGTCATCTAGGTCCCTGAGCAACAGCGTCATTAATCTTCTGAACATAAACTGTGCACCCGCCAACTCTAATGGCGTTCTTCTGTCTTGTTTCGATTGCTGTCTTTTATAAGTAGTTGCCAATAACTTGACCACAAATCCAGCACTGTAGCATTCTGCAACCTTCTGCTTCACTACAATATTTCCTTCTACAGTTAACAATGCAACTTCACCCCTTCCCTCGAGTTGCTGCGTTCGGTTTTAGGGAACTTCAACCAACCTCTTTGGCATGGTAGGACCTAAAGTAACAAGTGTTCCAGCCAATATAGCTCAGATGAGTCATCACGACAGGCAAGCCAGACTACCGTATCAAGGTAGCAGCTACGATTGGGATTCATGTTATCATTTCTGAAGTATTGAGGATAACCAGTAATGGGTTCAATCTTAGCTTAACACCTTATTAGTTGTGTATATTGATGGTTTACACTCATTGAAAATCAACAGTTTATTATATAGAGCATGTTTGGTATGTTAGATCCCTAGAAATAGCTTGATAAACTTCCTATTTCAGTAACCTAATTGTGAAGGCTTAAATTTCTTACTTTCACTCCAAAAGCATTCATTAGTAGCTTCAGTTTGTTTTCCGCCTGAAGGATCTTAAACGCCATTGGTTCGTCTTCTTGTTTAGTTCTCTATTTTGTGACACTTCGAGGAAATTTTTGTATTGTTGTATATATTACGCGTGAGTTGAGTGCTTGTTAGTTGATCTTCCGGGCCTCTAGTGGAATTTAAATATTTTCCCTACGGACTCTGGCCTTTTTCCTCTAGTTTGCTGGGGTTGGGCGCAGAGGAATATCTTGGCTTCGTTTTGTTATTACGTTGCTAGTTTACGTTCTTTCCTCGGTACTAAGGTGATATAATATCTCAAACATTGCAGAGCAGTAAAGTGATGAGTAGTTGGATTAACATCTGTTGCTTGATTGTACTTCTTTGTTGAGGTCACTTTGTATGACTCAGTTACTCTTATTGCTTAATGTTCTTAATTTCACTCAACTAGTCCTGAAAATCAGAACACGGTTGAGCAGGAACTAAATTATGTTCCAAACAAATCACGTCATTGAATAAAAATAAAGAGAATTCAATGAAGAAAATCTTCCTTATTTTTAAATCAAGTTGTATTGGAGTAACAATCACATTGTGAATACTTGGTAAACTTTTCATTTATACTCAAGAATGTTCTGGGGTCTTCTGGTGGGGATTGACTAAAAGTGTCCCAACATCACCCTGGATGGAACATGCATTAATCCAATCTATATCTTGCTAACATTCTTACTGTAGATCCCAATAGTTCGGTCTTTAGTGAAGAACTGTGGTTCTCGTCAACGTAATTACTTGCCGTTACTGATCTCTGCGTAATTACTACCGTTTCTATACGATATGGATTTCACTCTTTTCATCATTGTTAGCTGAACAGTCAGCGACTTCATTAAAATTAAAATTTCCGGGTTCCTGAAGGGCTATTCATCAATAGACTTACAGCATTAATTTCCGAATAAATTTCCTCGTCATTAAAACAAGTTTTACTCAAACAGTCATACTATCAACTAAAAATATATTTATTTGCCTTTAATTTACATACTTGTGTTATTGATTTTTTTCATTTTCCCAATTGCTACAAACATCAAATATATTCTTTCTTTGTACAGAAAGGTTTGAAAGATGTGTTCGACGAAGCTATCCTTGCTGCCCTGCGACCTCCAACAGACCGTAAGAACAAACGCTGTTGTGTACTGTGAAAACTGAGTTCTTTTGCCAATCCGTCCTTTAATTATTGATTTAACTTGTTATAGAAAAATCAGCAAAATTGTTGGCCGGATTCCTTACAAACCTTACTATTATCTCCATATTATTCTTATCATCATTAATTTTTATTGATACTATTGCTAATACCACTCACAGACTCAATTATGTGTTCAACAAGAATGTGAGTACTTTGACAAATGTGGCCTTGTTCCTTTATTTTCTCCCCTTTCTTTTATCTTCACAGAACGGTGATCTTGCTGTTAATTTTAAAAATTCTACTGTTAATGCTATTTGTTAAATAACTCAATGCACCTTCAGCGAATTTCTTTTCCTATCGTTTGGTTGGCTCATTATTTGTTTCTAAGTAGTGTTTAATAGTCAGTAATGACATTATATAAATTCATACGGGAAATAATGTTCCACTATCTTTGTTAGCTTATTGTCGTCACATTATCAACTGTTGCATGGTGTGTGTCTAGAAAAAGACGTGCTTATGGAGATAAATCAGTTTGTTTAATCAAAACTTAAAAGATGGGAAGCCCCACAGGATAAGGACAACATTAGTTCACCATTCGGAGTGTACTATTCTTACATTTGCAGCGGTGAGCGGTAGATTTGTGACTGAGTTATAATATCGAATATGGAGCTCTTCTAAATCCAACTACGTAGTATGTGTTGGAGCAATGTGTAACTAGCATTCAGTTTGCAGTTTCTTTTTAAGTGAGCGACCCCAGGATTTGATGTATCAAATGGCTCCGCTATTATTAAGTATATAATGATATGTAGTCTCCTCAAGATAGTAGAAGTATCAACTATGCCAGAGGTTGTTAAACACTGGCGTATATTGATGGTATGCTTCTAACTATATATATATATATAGTTATTATTTTAACATATTATATATATATAACCGATTGTCGATGGTTAATTGATGACTAATACATGAACTAGTCAGACGAACCACATGTTCTTAATTTGAGTTGTGTCGAAGCTTTGTAGAATAGTGCATGCTGACTATCTATCGAGCAAATTATGTATGCAAATTAATCGTTCGTTGTTCGTCCTAAGCAATTTAGTGTCCCGTTGGCGTAAAGAAGAAGCACGAGCATTATTTAATTATGTGACTCATTTATCAAGCACAGGTTTATTCACTCAACTTTGAACCAACGGTATATCGACAGTGTAAATGTTGAATTTGTTTTTTAGAGAACAGCTTATTGTGTACATAAAACTTCGTGTCACAGCCTTGTTTCCTGTACACAATAAATAACTCATGTTATTTCTAATTGTACTACGCAGTAAAACTTATAATTGATATTAGTCTACACCACTTATGAGCAAAATAATTCAGTTGTAAGGGGAAAAGTGAGAAATAATCTTATAGGTTGGAAAGTTCCATATTTACTTAGTTCTGTACAGTGTCTGGACCCCTTACTTACTTTATTTTTGGTAGTATTGTATGTTTTCATATCGTAGTTCGACGTGAATTTCATAAATCTGTACTCGGTTTCCAGGTTACACTGATAAATTGCAATAACATAAAGGCTTTAATATTTTTCTGTTTAGAAAATGTAATATATCAATATTAAAATCAGTATTTTGTGTGTCACTTATTCAACTATGTTACTAATGCAAAATAGTGCTATCGATCTTATTTGACAAAAGCGATATTGTTTTTCACTTATGTGCATATTGTTTACGTAAACAAATAGAGTGGTAGACACTATTTGTTATCTCAATAGACCTTTTATCTGAGGTGAATTATTTAGTTAAATTAAAGTACCATAGATATATTGGCACAGTTTTACATTGCTAACGTTTTTCAATTATTTTTTCTGAGATATTTAGTACAAATCGTTAAAGTTACGGTCAAGTGAATTTCAACTAATGGTGCTTAGGTTCGAAACTTGTCGACAGACTTTGTAAACGTGGCTTGGGATTGTTGTCAATGTTCTAGGTTCGTCCTTTCTCTTTTCTTTGAAACTTGAGTCCCGAAGTCTCTTTATATGGATGCGTGTGTTCCTGATTCTACGTTGCACATGACTGACTGACCAAAGTTCGAAATTCACTTCATTTATTCTAGCGTCGTAATGATTTCCTGGATCTTAGTACACAAATATATACTTAGTTACTGGAATGCATTTCAGAGCCACAAACAAGAACTGTTCTACTTATATTCCTTGGTTTTTAGCATTTATCAAAGGAATTCACAATCCTAACATTTGAGTCTAGAGTCTTTAATGCCACAAATGTAAACGTTGCTACTTGCATTGCCCAGTCACAACTAACTTCCTACGTGTTCGAAATACCTGTACCAGTCAGTTGTTGGATTATTTTCAGTTTAACCCTAAAATTAATTAGTTTGTTATCGTGTTTATTATTCATACGGAACAAATTATCCCATTCCAACTGGCTAGTGTCTACCCTTCATGTTTAAGATTCGTTTTTAAATATGTTTTTACTTCTATTACAGTAATTTACAGATGTTCACAGGGAGATTACATCTTAAGATTCATGATAATTAATAGGAGTCGTGCGATTCAACTATGCTTTCACCAATTAACGAGATATGCCACAAATATCTGACGTTAAATATTTATTAACTACATTTGTTTCATATACCTAAGATTCTTGCGTTAAAGTTGTTTCGTAAGTTCTGCTGGGAAAATCACTACTTTCACTGTGGAGACCTCAAATATTAAATAGCTGTAGATGACGGAATACCTATTTATTTTATTATAAACTAATCTGGGTTAAAGAAACTATAAAAACGTTTGCATAGTCTCATTAAATCACATTATAGGAAAATTTTCCTAATTTTAATATTGCAATGGGCTTTTTGAACTAAGCTTTTGAATCAGGATTTCCTGAAATGATAGTTTTAAGCTCTCTTATGAATTATCGGAATAAATATCATACAATCTAGTATTGTGTGCTATCTTCACACTATCTGTCATCTTTTTGATATAACTTAAAGTTAACCGACTCATTAACATTTCGAGTCATACCATCGGTCATGACCTTTATGGACTCCTGGAATTCTTAGTGAACAGTACTCATCAATAATTTGTTTATTATTATCTAAACACATAAATACTGGTACAAGGACGACCAAATACATATGAGCCACACTTATCATTTTATTCGTGTAAGGGTTAAAATACTGCCCGGGCTCCCAAACCGAAGCAGGTGGTTTTCTTAGGCAACCACTCCCCGAGCATTGGACCTAGAGGTCTATCCTGAAGGCAGTGGAGAAAAGTTACGTGATGCAGTCCCATGGTAGCAGGTGACCAACGATTGGTTCATACACCATTTGTTCCCTCAGGATACTGGAGCCTATGTGCACCATTGGTTTGGAATCAGGGTTTTCCAACTCTCCGTGTCCACCGACCAGCCTAAAGCGCCGGACATTCGCTTTTCGTCCTCTCAATTTCGTAAACACACCACGAGAAGTCAAGGAGTAGAACATCCTTGATAGTTGCTATGTATGCTTTGCCATGTGAGAGCATTTTGAGATGCAGAGCGGACTTTCCCCACCATCGACCATACCGAAGCATTTTGTTGCACTCATCAATAAACTAAATTCTTTTCTTTGTTGAATTCTGACTTAGTGAACTTCTTTGGCCGTCTCATTTACTTTGCATGGAATTATAGATAGAAATACTAGTGCTAAGTAATTTACTTCAATATTTATTAACGGAATGAATGGATTCAGCTTAATGTCAATACTTTTTATTTAACTAAAGGCGAAACCATGGCTTAAAGATTGTGGTTGATTTTTTGGAATTTTAGTGCATATTGCCAGCTCATAGTGGTGTGACCTGCTTATTGATTATATTCCGTGTTGTGCATTTGTGAATGGGTAATCAATAATGTGACTTAAATAATGAGAATTTGAACAAAATCATATGTCGAATAGTGACACACTTTATTGTGATTTATTTGTAAAAATCAATAGTATTTGAATGTGCCGGTTACCTATCACACCTCATACTATGCTGTAAAACCCACACATGATTGTTTAATGAAAATATAGAAATTGTTATGTTTGGACTATTATATTTGTAAAATGCATTTATTAAGATTCCCAACCAACTCCATCATTTTATAGGATTAGGGAAAAAATACCATTACTATCAAAGAATAATTTCGATTTCTACAGTTAAAAACTGTTTCCAATTCTGTTCGTAGTGGAGTTCTCTCCTAAACGAATCATAAATCAATGTCGGTGACTGGCAGATAATTATTTCTTTCTTAAGGACAATTCCAACTATCCTAGATCAAATAAAACTATTGACATTCCTTTGAATCTATGATAGACTCTGCACATGTTTTAGTCACGAATGTATTCAAAATTTAATAATTTCGATAAATGACCAACCTCTTCTGTTATACCCCATAAGCCTGTCCCATATCACGTGACAAAACCACCAACGGGACTCCGCGCATCACCGACAACCTTGGACCAACGACGACTGTTACGCAATGAAATCGGGCAAAGCTTGCGTAAGGACCGAGAAGCCTGGTGGTCGGAGCGTGTTAATGAGCTGGAAGCAGCAGCTGCATCTGGTAATTACCGGAAGCTCTTCCAACTCATCAGAGCTACTGGCAGCAAGAAGTCTGGTGTGAGCGAAAAAATCTGTGAGGATGACGGAACGTCAATCACTAACATCCATCGACGTCTTGGACGATGGGCAGAGTTCTTCGAAGGGCAGTTCAACTGGCCTGCTGCTCCGGCAACGTCGGTCAGACTGTCCTGCACTCCATGGCCGGTGACGACTGATCCATCAAATGAGGCGGAAGTCCGCAAGGAACTCCAACTCTTGAAACGCTACAAATCACCGGGCCCAGATGACTTACCTCCGGCTCTTTTTGAAGATGGTGGTGACTTTCTGACTAAGGCACTGACGACTTTGTTTACAAAGGTCTGGGAACTAGAGAGTGTGCCAACGTCATGGAATGAGTCGATAGTTGTCCCTATCTTTAAAAAGGGTTCACGTCGTTCCTGTAACAACTATCGGGAGATAAGTCTACTTCCGATTGAGTCCAAGCTATTGGCTTCCGTCATACTTCGTAGGTTGTTCAAAACCCGAGAAAGATTGACTCGCGAGGAGCAGGCTGGGTTTCGTTCTGGATGAGGATGTATTGATCATATCTTCACCCTCCGCCAAATGTTAGAACATCGCCATACTTATCAAAGGCCAACAATTGTGGTGTTTCTTAATATCAGGACTGCCTTCGATTCGTTGGGTAGGACTGTTCTCTGAGATTGTCTATTGAAGAAGGGTGTGCCTGAGAAGTTTATTAACATCCTAAAAGCCCTATACACAAACACCTCAGGCAGAGTGAGGGCATACAACCACCTTTCTCCATTATTCCATTCAAGCAGTGGGGTTAGACAGGGTTGCCCAATTTCACCATTCCACTTCAACTTTGCCATCGATGACATTCTGGAAACAGCTCTGACGGATGTAAGTAATGGTGGTGTGGATCTGTTGCCTGGAGAAAGACTTCTCGATCTTGAGTATGCGGATGATATTGTCTTACTGTGCGAGAATTCCCAAGCCATGCAATCCGCACTTAATCAGTTGGCAATCAGTGTCCGTAGGTATGGTATGTGCTTTGCACCTTCTAAGTGCAAAGTACTTCTACAAGACTGGCAGGATTCTAATCCTGTACTCACTCTGGATGGTGAGCAGATAGAAGTAGTCGAGAAGTTCGTGTTTCTAGGTAGCTGCATAAGTGCTGGTGGTGGTGTGAGTGATGAGATCAATGCACGTATAGTGAAAGCCAGAGCGGCTTATGCCAATCTGGGCCATCTTTGGCGCCTTCGTGATGTTAGTCTGGCTGTAAAAGGTCGGATCTACAACGCGACGGTGAGAGCAGTTTTGCTCTATGCTTGTGAAACCTGGCCTCTTCGAGTTGAGGATGTTAGACCACTCTCTGTGTTCGATCATCGTTGTCTCTGAAGGATTGCTGACATCCAGTGGCAACACCATGTTAGTAATACAGAGGTTCGGTATCATGTGTTCGGGCACAGAGACGATAATCCAATTGGTGTCACCATCTTGAGACACCGAATTCGGTGGCTTGGACATGTTCTACGAATGTCGTCCCAGAGAATTCCACGTCGCGCATTATTTGCCGACTCTGGGATTGGTTGGAAAAAGCGGAGAGGTGGTCAGTATATGACATGGTGTTGTGGTATGAAAGAAAGCTGCAAAGGGCCAGCTTCTGTTGGTCCTTCACGACTCCCTGGTTGGGGTCCGAGAGACGGTGTAACACAGTGGCTAGAGACGTTATCAGATGTGGCTAAGAATAGAAGCCAGTGGCGATCTTGCTGTATCTTCCTTAACTGAAATATTTCTTCTGATTGTTCCTTTCCGTTTCCCCCATTATTATTATTATTATTATTATTATTATTATTATTAATATTATTATTATTACACTACCTTACTTTAATCCATGTTCGTTATTGTTCTTTATTTTCTTCTTATACGCACCTTACCTCCTTTTTTCGCTTCCCATTCTCATTGTTTTGTGTCGCGCATATGTATTCGGTGCCCCTTTGTGCCGATATTTATGTGTTCAAATAAATAAATGAGCTCTTACGAGTTCTCGTTTCGGTAGCTTTTCTCCCCGCTCTTCCCATTGAGCACAGAACACAGTGATCAGCCTCAATTGTATGGATATTATATTTCAGTTTATATGCAAGCAGACGAGACCTCATCACATCATAACATAGAAAAGGACAATTATACAACATGAAGTCGAAGTTTATTATGAGCTGTGGGAGACTGCAACCAATGGATTGAGAATAAACTATGCATGGTTAGTATTTAATATGGTCAAACGAAAGCTTCTGATAAAGGGGATATAAATATATGCACTCTAGTTATTTAACAATTATCCAATAAAAATATATGTCATAATATTCCATAAATAATTTCTGGCAGTTACCATTCATTTAGTCTTCGTTAGGAAAACATTTTCCAAAGATGACTGTCTGCTAGTCCTACTGGAAATCTTGCTCAGTTATACAGCTAGTTCAGTTTAAAAATATTGGTGATTGAAACAGTGAATATAGAACACAACTATTAATTTCTGATTTATCGTATTTCGAACAAATAATTATCGATAATCAATAAATTTTGGCAGATAAAGTGTTGCTTTACTTATCGAATCAAATCATCGATGGGACCCTTTTTAATAACATCAATCGAAAGTGGAATGCCTGACAGCAGAAGGTCGAGAAGATAAAATAGAAGAAAACGGAAGTAGAGAGCAATTGGTATGGAAATGAAGAAATAACAAAGTGATATATTTTGCAAACGAAGTACTTACTGTATGGCTCTCAGATTTAATTAAGGGATTCTGTACATTTGGTTGTCCCATTTGTGTTCTTGTTCACTACATTATGATCTCCATCCAACCTGTTTTATGAGATTGGGAATTCCATATGATAATGATTACTTATACAGAACAAAATGTCTCATAACCATATGTGACTTTTTAGATTTATTTCAATCAAAATTATGTAAATTTCTATGAACCATTAACGTAAATTATAACAATCTTGACCTCTATACGAAAGTTTCATCTATATATAGTGAATTTTTGTATAACAGGTTGATTAAAAGTAATTTGAGTTACAATAACCTATAATATACAGGAATAAGTTTGACATTCAGCTATTTTATTATAGCTCATTTGATCGTAACCTGATTACATAAATATTAAAACTTGTAATTGACTCAAATGTTCATTTCGCATATAAACTGATTCAAGTTAACACTTCATATTAGTCAGCTAGCTCCAACATTAACAATCTGATTTGATTTTATATAACAAATAACAATTCTTAATTCACATATTACAATTTCCAAATGATGTACTCTGCCTTAAATCTGGCCAATTCTATGGATTATTAATTTGGATTTATAATCGTAGAACCTGATGAGAAATTATTGAAAAGAATATTCTTCGTTCATACAATTGTGTTTTAATATCATGGGAATTTTTCAGCGACTAAATAAATCTCTTAAATTTTACGAGTAGATATAGAAAGACAAAATTTTTTGGGAAAAAAATGAATTACAATGAGGTCTATTTATTTGTCATTAATATTCAACTAATACTATACTTTCTTGACACATTATTGACATAAAAATATTGTTCTCAGATGAACATTTTCATATATCATAATAAATATATTTTTTTGTTCTATCTCAATGAGTAGAAAAATTGTATTTCTGACGTTTAGTGACTTGATGTAAACCACTTCTTCAGAGTAAAAAAGAACCGAAATAAATTAACACAAGTTTAAATAGTACTGTAGTGACCTACTTTTGTCAACAGAACGCGATTGGTTCAATGAAAACAATTATTATTATAACCAATTGTACCAGTGACTGTTTTACTGTGCTCGTTTGTTTAACTATGCTATTGACATCCATTACAATTATTCTCCCGTTGACTTTGAACTTGTACGAATTCGGTTACGCTTAGTAACCACGCTTGCACTCCTTTGGCATGATCTTGGTATTCTTTCGATACCACGAGATCACCAGCAAATAAACCTTGACTACAGCCATCATCTGCCTTCTGATATTGGCCCACGGGAATCTTATTGGTTAACTGGCACGTAGTCTTCTTGTAGCGGTGTTCATAGTCAGTAGCGACTCGACTCCACGCTACAATACAAAGGAGATAATGCAGAATATTTCTAATACTTTGTTGTACCTCTGGATTGTTTCAGTAGTTCTATGAAATGACCAAACTAAACACATATCAACTTAAGTTATCTTATTTCAACGGGACAGTAATAAAGATTTAGCAAACACAAAGTATAAAAAATGCATCTTCAAGTGGAAGTGTAAACACTTTGCAATAACAAATAAAATGTCAGTTTGCTACATAGTTCTTAGTTTTCATCTAAGTCTAACAGTATCCCTTTTGGGCATGTAATGAACTCATAGCTTTTCATACAACATTTAATGTAACTGATATTTACTTGCTAATTTATTTTGGCAAAAGTCTTTATTGGGCTTAACTAATTATTTCTGCCATTACTGGAATACTTGACTATTTATTTACCTATTCTCTTTATTGAAAACCAACAAAATTCAATTTTCTGATTGCCCTAAGTTATAATTCAAGTATGTTCTGGAACTAGCTACTTCTCTGCTGATCGATGTTTAAATTAGCGATATAGAGTATGATTAGCTTGGCATATCAACTACACTTATGTAGAAAGTAGTGTATGACGAAATCGAATCACGGATTTAAGAAGCATGCTTAGCTTTTGCCAACTTGAATTATTTACGGCGTAGGCGAAATGTCCATCTGTCAACAGTTTTCTCTGTTTGACTTTATGACCATGTAACAGTCTTTAAAATAAAGGATATTATTAAGCTACTACTATTTAATTGTGTGTCTTTACGAAACTTCACCTTGAGATTTTAAGACCAAGAAGTGAGCAGTGCTCAGGGTGGATTCTAGAGACAAGTTAAATTTAGCAAGTCGTTTTGTGAAGTTTACTTACTTACTTACTTACGCCTGTTACTCCCAATGGAGCATAGGCCGCCGACCAGCATTCTCCAACCCACTCTGTCCTGGGCCTTCTTTTCTAGTTCCACCCAATCCTTGTTCATTTTTCTCATATCCATCTCCATTTCTCGGCGTAATGTATTCTTTGGTCTTCCTCTCCTCCTTCGACCTTGAGGATTCCATATGAGGGCTTGTCTTGTGACGCAGTTGGGTGCTTTCCTCAATGTGTGTCCTATCCACTTCCAGCGCTTCTTCCTGATTTCTTCCTCCACTGGGATCTGATTTATTCTCTTCCACAGTAGGTTGTTGCTTATAGTGTCCGTCCAGCGGATCTGAAGTATTTTGTGTAGACAACCGTTAATAAACACTTGTATCTTTTAGATGATGGATTTCGTAGTTTTCCAGGTTTCCGCCCCATACAGTAGAACTGTCTTGACATTTGTATTGAAAATTCTGACTTTGGTGTTGGTTGCCAATTGTTTTGAGTTCCAGATATTCTTCAGTTGTAAATATGCCGTTCTTGCTTTGCCAATCCGTGCCTTCACATCTGCATCAGATCCACCGTGTTGATCGATGATACTGCCCAAATATGTAGAGGTTTTTACATCTCCCAAAGCTTCTCCGTCAATTGTTATTGGATTGGTGCATGCTGTGTTGTATCGAAGAATCTTGCTTTTCCCTTTGTGTACATTGAGACCTATTGCTGCTGAGTCTGCTGCTACACTGGTTGTCTTTTCCTGCATTTGTTGTTGCGTATGCGATAGAAGAGCCAGATCATCTGTGAAGTCTAGATCATCCAATTGCATCCTAGCTATCCACTATATCCCGTGCTTCCCTTCAGATGTTGATGTCTTCATGATCCAGTCGATCACCAGGAGAAAGAGAAAGGGTGAGAGTAAGCAACCTTGCCTGATACCGGTCTTTACTTCGAACGACTTTGTCAACTGTCCTCCATGCACGATTTTGCAGTTTAATCCATCATAGGGATTCTGTATCATATTGACTATCTTCTGAGGCACGCGTAGTGTCGGAGAAGCTTCCATAGGGTTGTTCTGTCCACGCTATCAAATGCTTTTTCGTAGTCGATGAAGTTGATATAGAGTGATGAATTCCATTCAATTGATTGTTCCACAATGATCCGTAGAGTTGCGATTTGGTCTGTGCACGATCTATCCTTACAGAATCCTGCCTGTTGGTCGCGAAGTTATGCGTCTACGGAGTCCTTCATCCTGTTTAACAATACCCTGTTGAAGACTTTTCCTGGTATTGAGAGAAGAGTGATTCCCCTGTAGTTGTCACAGTTGCTGAGATCGCATTTCTTTGGTATTTTGACTAGAAGTCCTTCTTTCCAGTCTTTTGGTACCTGTTCCTCATCCCAGATCTTTCTGAAGAGAGTTTGGAGTATCCTTGCAGTTGCCGCTACGTCTGCTTTCAGTGCCTCTGCTGAAATGCTGTCTAGTCCTGATGCTTTGCCACTCTTGATTTGTCTGATAGCCATGCTGATTTCTTTAATTGTCGGTGCGCCAGCATCGATTGGGAGGTCCATGAGTGCTGCTTCGATGTTGGGTGGGTTCAGTGGGGCTGGTCGATTCAAGAGTTCTTTGAAGTGTTCTACCCACCTGTTTCGTTGTTCTTCAATGTTGGTGATTATCTTGCCTTCCTTGCTTTTCACTGGTCGTTCTGGTTTACGGTGATTTCCAGAGAGTTTCTTTGTTGTTTCATACAGTTGTCTCATGTTTCCTTCTCTGGCAGCCTTTTCCGCCGTCAATACCAAATCTTCCATATATTTACGTTTGTCAGTTCTGATGCTCCTTTTCACTTGCTTGTTCACTTCTGTGTATTCAGCCTGTGCCTTGACTTTTTCTGCTCTTGTTTGGCTGATATTGGTTGCTGCCTTCTTGTTCCTCCTTTCTTGAATCTTATCCAGTGTATCGATCGTGATCCAATCCTTGTGATGGTGCTTCTTTTGGCCCAGAACCTCACGACATGTTGAAGTGATTGCCTCTTTTATCTCTTTCCAGTTGCTTTCCATAGTAGTTCCTTCTCCATTGAGTAGATCATGAAAGGCTTGGAACTTATTGCTGAGGGTTATCTTGAATTTATTGAGTTTGTCATTATCCCGAAGAAGAGCCATATTAAATTTTTGTGATATTGTCCTCCCCGTTGTCCAATGCCTCTTGAGTTTCAATTTCATCTTGGCGACCAGCAAGTGATGATCTGATGCTATATCAGCTCCTCCCTTTGTTCTCACCTCCTCCATCGTCCTCCTGAACTTTTTGTTGATGCAGATATGGTCGATTTGGTTCTGTGTGCTGTGATTCGGTGAAGTCCATATCGTTTTGTGTATGCGTTTATGTGGGAATATAGTTCCGCCTATGACCAGTTTATTGAAGGCACATAGATTTGCAAATCTCTCACCATTTTCGTTCCATTCTCCCAGTCCGTGTCGTCCCATGATCTCTTCATATCCGGTGTTGTCAATTACAACCTTGGCATTTAAATCTCCCATCAGAATAGTCAGGTCTTTTGTTGGGCACTTCTCGACGATTGACTGCAGCCTATCGTAGAATTGATCTTTAGCGTCTTCATTGTAGTCATTGGTAGGCGCGTAGCATTGGATGACGTTCATTGTAATCCCCGTTTTCTTTGTTTTAAAGGCTTTGATGATCCTTGGTCCATGAGATTCCCATCCTTTAAGTGCATTTTGTGCTTGTTTGGACAGCATCAATGCAACTCCTTGTGTATGTGGAGCATTTTCTTGTTCATGTCCGGAGTATAACAGCAGCTCCCCTGAAGCTAGTCGTTGTTGTCCAACTTGCGTCCAATGTGTTTCACTGATCCCAAGCACCTCTAAATTGTATCTCCTCATTTCTGCAGCAATTTGGAAAACTCTCCCAGTCTCCCACATTGTGCGAGCATTCCATGTACCTAAATAAATGGTTGCTTTGGTTGTCAGAAGGGGCATCGGCCTCGTGACTTCCGAAGAAACTCGGCTTTCATCATGAGGCGTCATAATCCTTCTGACTCCTAGGGCAGAGTTTAAATGGTTTGAATAATTTTTTCTGGTTAGCGTTTTTTTAGCGAGTTAGTTTTCTACGGGATGGGGTCGCTAACCCCATGCCCAACCCTCCTCCTTTATCCGGGCTTGGGACCGGCAGTAGCCCCCGGAAAGGGACTCCAGGCGGAGTTGTTTTGTGAAGTTATAAATCTTTAAATAGGGTGATTGGAACAAATATTACGTATGACCAAATGTCTCCTACTTCAATATGTGATTTTTACTGGCGGAGAATTAGGTTAGAAGAAAGCAAATGGCTTCAAGTAGAACTTGGCATCAGTATGTGGAGTTACTGACTATTAGACTGCGCCCTGTAGCTGGATACAGACTATCTATTGGAGATGCACATTGTAAGATTGTTAAAAAATTTCAATGACAATGGTATGATTCGTTCACAGCTTGTATTGAAGTAAAGAATAGCATATAATAACCTATCAATGAAGTTCAAGGATTCCGATCATTTATAATAATGTACGATCATAGTATTTCACTTAATAGTTTAATATTTTTTTGAAAAAAGCGATATCATATAACCTGTCGTTGATTATTGAATAATCATCTTATAGCTCCAATCCTGAAAATTGTAAACATTACACTAATTGTTAACTATATATAAACTAAGTAAGAACTTCTTATTTAATTCTGTTTTTATTTTGATGATTCTTTAGTGTATGAGGAGAATTATCCACAGAAATTCCATTTGAATAAATATCATTAAGCTGAATAAATACACAATTATTAAAATTTTATAAACGATATCTCTTTTTTACTAATTAATAATCAATATGTGTTCTTTTAAAGAATTTAAAGTATTTCAATGGTTCTATGACCCTTTGTTTATTCTAATAAGTACAATACTTATTTCATTTTCTGTATTAAGTAACAATGTATTTTTAAAAAATTGCCATAAAATTCAATGATCAATCTTAATTGATTTTAGTTTGAAGTGGTATATAATTTCTATAGATAGATACTGGAAGTAAATTCATTAATTACTACTTTTGTTAGAAAGATAATACTCAACTGCTTATTGATTGAGAAGAGTTTATTTAAAAGTTGTTTCTACTAAACATAAAATCTAACAAGAATTCGGTGCAAGTTGTTGAGCCCATAATTCACTGTTTTTTTACACATATATAGCATTGGTTTGTTAAACTATTATCATTCATTTTTGAATTGGCTGTTTGAATCTTATCGTTGATGTTTAGGGCTGTAATTAATCAGTCTCTAATTAACATATTTGCATGCTGTACGGATTTCCTCGATATTGCCCTTAAGTCACAAGCGTTATACGCAGAGATGATGGTGGCTAGCAGTGGAAACGCACGTCTTAGATTTCACTGATAGCCGCTATCATCTCTTATTATTATGATTATTATAGTGAAATCACAAAACGCAAAAATTATATCACATAACAGTGTGATTCATCAATTAAAAATGATAATTCTTAACTAAAATTTCTCAGGTGCAATATAATCGATATTATCTAATCGTAAGTGACAGCATATCCAGCTGTTTAGCTTGAGTTTATTCACATATAAATTGACTGAATCAATATAGATTTAGTAACGTGAACTAGAATGAACATTCATGGATTAAAAAAATTCTACTTTGATTCTGTAAAAATCATCACGAATCTTCTATTTGATGAATGCAAGTATACTCGATCATATATATATATATATATATATATATATATATATATATATATATATATATATATAATTGTGTTACTATGTGAATTTCCGTTCAAATGTATTTCAATATAAGAAATGTAACAGTAATTAATGAAACCAGTGGTACTGAATGCGAGTCCCCGAGTGAGCATCAACTTTGGAATGCAGGTACATTCAACTGACGAGTCCTAAATAGGACGAAACTCACGTCACTGTTAGTCACAATTCATCTCTGTTTATAATACTTGTGACTCAAGGCAATATCGAGGCAATGCGCAGAAGATGCAAATATGTTAATAAGAGACTTATTAATTGCAGTCCTAAACATCAACAATAAGATTCAAACAACCAATTCAAAATGAAGTAATTAACGAGTTATAGTAGTAATATTTTTCCAAATATATATACTATTGAACAAGAAGAGTTGTTAGGCATTGACTATTATTGAAAGCAGTTTTCCGATTTCTAAACTCAATAATATACGTGAAAACGTTCATTTCGGTTCTCCAAGTTGTTTGAAACTGTTGAATTGGATTAATTCGCGTAGATGCGGTTGAATTCTACTGATCACGGTTTCTCACTACAACTCCGAGAATAGCTAGGACAAAATGACCGACCAGTGTTTCCAGGTTTTCAATAGTGACCTAACATTGATCGTTTCATCATTTCAATAAAAACTCAACAATCTCCACAACCCTATACTGAAGATTAACAATTCATTAACTTGACAGCTCTGGCTTAATTCAGTTGGACATAAGCTTAGCACTGTGTATCTAGTTCGCAAGTACATTAGCAAAAAAATATTTAAGTGATGATATAGAAGTATATATTCGTGATAATATCTACGGTACTTAAAAATTAATTAGATGATGTTAGGTGGGTTGACAAAAATGTGCCCTAATGAATAATAATATCCTATAAAATATAAGCTACTACGTGCATTCAGTTTTTCAGTCAAATCCGTCTTTAAATCGTTGGGTTAAGAAACTAGGTCATTCAAATGCCAGTGCAGACGTGCCTTAAAGTAAACTGACTTATTCACGTTTATTTTATTCATAATATTTAGTGTAAGACTTTGGTATGTTTTAAGTAATGTGCAATATATATGCATGTTTTGTTGACTAAATATTTTCCGAAACTGTATTTTTGGTATGTTAATAACTAATCAAGAAGCATTATGTAATTTGCTGAGGAATTTTGTTACAAGGAGTGACAGACTTTAAAAGTGGCAACATGAATTCTAGCTAGGAATTTAAGGCTATTTAAGCTAAACAAATGTACTCTGATTATAAGGATTGTCGAGAATGAGTTAAACTTACCTATAGATTAGTAGAATTTAAGGTCGTGTCATTTAGTTCAATAATTAATACATTGCTCTGTGTACATATGCTTATTGAGAACCTTTTAAAAACTGTTCAGTTCTTGGATTTCATCATTTTTATCACTGAGTTACATGTCAACCACAAAAAATATACGTTTACACCAGGTCAGTGTGTCAGTAACAATGTGGAACTTCGTACGTACGCACATCAGTTCGAGTTGCCACACCACATTAGCACAGATATGGAGTTATCGATTCAAATCTCGTAGTGGTAGAAAAGGTAAGAGTATAAGCAATAATAGGAAAGATTAGGGTTTGAAGATGTTATTCAAGGAGTATAACCAAGTGAAATAAATTTGGAAAGAGAAAAAAAGGGACATGAAGAATACAGATTTGAATTTGATAAAATACAAAGAGTGGATGCACCTGCGCCAGTGCAAACTATTTTGAGCCATGTCATTCAAGGTCTCTAACCATCGGTTACTATCATCTCGCGGATCCCAACCAGGTAGTCTACACCTAGCAACAAGTCTCAGTCCACTTGCCAGTGATTTCATGGATTTGTGCCATGTTTTGGTCTGGTCGCCACTAGCCTTCTTCAAACCTACTCCTACACCATAAAACACCGCTCGGCGGAATAGTCGTTGGTTGGCCATACGTAACACACGTCTCAGCCATCTCAACTGATTAAGTTTCACTACTTCATCAATTGATTTGCCATCCTTACCTAGTACCCGTTTCCTAACAACTGCACTACTTACTCGGTGGTCCCAGGGTATACGAGCAATGTTTCGAAGACACCTATGATCAAATACTAGTAACCTACGAATATCCTTTACTCTTACTGGCCATGTTTCACTGCCATAAAGTAGGACGGAACGAACTGCTGCGCAGTAAACACGTCCTTTGGTTGATAGACGGATATCTCGCCTACGCCACAAATGACGCAAGTTAGCAAAAGCTAGTCGAGCCTTCTGTATCCGTGCTGAGATTTCGTCACACACCAGACCACAAGGGCTGATGAGACTTCCCAGATAAGTGAAGTGGTCGACACGCTCAACTACTTCACTCCCTATCACTAGTTCGGGTGGTCGTGTGACCCAATCCTGAAGCAACATTTTGCATTTCGATGGAGAGAATCGCATGCCGAACATGCCTGCATTGTTGCTTATAGTGGTCAGTAGACTCTGCATTTTGTCAGCGTCTTCACCAAATAGAACTATGTCATCGGCATACTCTAAGTCAACAAGTGAATCCCCCGGTAGAAGTTCAACTCCTGAAAATTTAGATGAGGAAAGTGTCATCTCTAAAAACACGTCAACAACAAAGTTAAACAAGAATGGAGAGAGTGGACAGCCCTGACGAACACCACTTGATGTAATCAGTTCTGATGACAGTTCGCCATAAGCTCTCACTCGACCAGTTGTGTCCGAGTAGAGAGCCTTCATAAGGTTAATGTACTTCTTTGATACTCCTTTCAGAGACAAACACTGCCATAGAACCTCACGATCAACAAAGTCGAATTCCGCCTTAAGGTCGAGAAATACTACCATTTTGAGGCGTCTGAATGTGTGTCTATGTTCTAGAACCTGACGTAGAGTGAATATCTGGTCTATACAACCACGTCCAGGTCGAAAACCAGCCTGGTTTTCTCTAGTCTGCTCTTCACGAGCTTTGGTTAGACGTCGAAGTATTGTTGAAGCTAATATTCTAGACACTATATTAGTCAAACTAATTCCCCTGTGGTTGTCACAAGAGGACTTTTGGCCTTTCTTATAGACTGGCACAATCAGTGATTGAGATCAGTCAGATGGGATTACGTCCAGTTCCCAGAATCTACCTAAAACCTCAGTCAATCTCGCTGCTAATACTGGACCGCCATCCTTAAAAATATCAGGGTTGAGCCTGTCAGGGCCTGCTGCTCTCCCACGCTTCAGATTTCCTATAGCTTTTTCAACTTCGTAAAGAGTCGGAGGACTTACGTTAATTTTCCATTCAGGTTACTTGGAGATCGTGGGAAACCGAAGTGTGGCTGAAGGCCAGTTGAACTGATCCCTAAAGTGTTCTGCCCATCGATCCAATCTCCTGGATTGAGAATGAATAATATGTCCATCATTTTCGGAGATAGTTTCGCAAACAGTTGGGTTCCTAATACTGGTTTCCTTAACAATTCTGAACAGTTGCCTACTGTTACCTATTGCCGCTGCCTTTTCCATCTCTCTTGCTTTCGCTACCCACCACAGTTCACGATCATTGCGTAGGCTTCTAGCCAGCTTGCGCCTAAGCTGACTCCACTCTTCGTTATGTTCAGAGCCTGATGGAATGAGATTCCGAGCATCTATCAGTGCGATAGATGCTGCTGAGATCCAGTGTTTCTCCCTAACCTAGTGGTTTACCGTACTTCCAGATATCACTGCTGTTTCTACAGCTTTTCGGATGTCATTCCACGCTACCTCGGGGTGGGCATCACTTAAATGGCTGCCTAACTGTTTTTCTAGTTGTTCCTGAAATATACGCTTAGCTTGACTATCATTAAGTAGGGCCCTAAGGGGTTTCCTTGCACCATCTTTTCTACGTCTAGTAAGACTTGGACAAATACGCGCTCGCAGCAGAGCATGATCTGAGTCTAAGCATGTGCTCCAGACTGAAGACCTGGGTGCCTGACCGCAGAGCCCGAGGAACAACTGCTTGAAGCCGGTCACGCACGGTTTTTTTGTGGGAAGTTTTCAATGTGTTAGCTCCGTTCTTCAAACGGAAATCCGTGTAGTACGGTGAAGCGTGACATTTTTAGGGTCAACTTTTTTATCCCCTTCCTTCCTTGTGAGAAGGCAGCATCGCTGCAGATGCTGGTTGTCCGAGGGAAACACCCTACTGCTGTCACACCTCTGTGCAGTCAGAAGTAGGACTTCGCCCTCAGACCTTGAGTTGCTGCTTTTAGTCTTACCGTTCTCCAATCGATCTGCCTGGCATGGCAGATCCTGCAGGAACATGTGTTCCAGCCAATATAGCTCGGTTGGGTCATCACGATAGGCAAGCTCGACCACCATGTCAAGGTAGCGGCTACGGTCGGTCAGGTAGTTTCTTTGAATACATAAATTCATTTAAGTTAGACAACTAGTGAAAACCTGGGGGCACTGGATGGCTATTTCGTCCCAGTAAAGGACTCCTCATTGATGTTACTGTCTAACATAGCTAAATTGTGACTAATGTGAGGAAATTACCTACTGAAGAAAACGAAAGACAGTCGCGCTATGTCTTGGATTGATTGACGTTAGACATAAACACCGGTGGTTGTCAGCTCAGTTGTTTAGTGATTGAGCGTTTGAGCAAGAGTAATCCCATACTAGGAGGACATGGCTGTCCTGTGCTTCTAGGTTATCAATCGTTGTCTAACTTCAATCGGTTCATAATTTCAATCTTCAAAACTTCACGGGAAATTATTTTTTTTATTCGCCTCATAATTTAGAAAAACAATACTATAATTTATGAGATTATATCACATTACAATGCTGGCATTTTGTTATATCAGTTATAAATTTGGATCGAACTATTTAATTTCATTGTTTTGATAGTGTGGTAAAGTTCGTAATGTTCATATGTATTCTTGCACGCTAATGTAACTCTGTGATATAGGCATAAGATTATCAACCCTTGCATAACTGATTCTAGTCTATTTTATTTAATTAAACAATTTATTAACAGTATTGACTTACTAAATGATATGGCTTCTAGATTGAACGCTAAGTTTGTTATATCTGGTCGTCACTAATTGTTATGTCGGAATGAGTTATCACTTACAATCAAAAACGAGGAACCACTGCAATTCTCACGGCACGAAAGTAAGAACACAAAGACTGATACAAATGAAGATTTACTAACACCAAGATAAAATGACGACGACCCTAGTCGAAAATACAATCATTTATATATTGATTGTACATTCATTTTGATTAATAATTAGAATGAAATCACATATATAAAAAAATACTTAGTTGTAACAAACCACATGCTCCATGTCATGCTGAGCATAGTTCATGTTAATTTGATAAAAGATCACACTGGAAAACAGAAACAAATACTACATTGAGTAACCATCACATTGAAATAAAACGGAAATAATGTTGAATAAAAATCATAATGAGTCAATCAATCTAATTTTGACTATTCTTCCCGTCATACCAACCATGCTGTTGATCGACGCCTAAGTCTATTTTAATACACTAATAGTTCGTATTAGTTGACCTGAATCTCTCTCTAGATTCAGGTTACGTTGTCCTAAGTATTGACAACTAATATTATAGTAAGCAGGAATACCAATCGGAACAATCGAATACATTTCACAACAAATTACAGAACTAGTTAGTAAAATCTAACAACCATATAATAAATGCTCAATTTGCAAAATGTCCATCAATTGTCTCAAATGACTAAGACTTCCTTTGTTCTTACATTTTCACACAAATTGCATGCTGTCTTCATTCTTTACTGTTCGGTCTTCTTGTCGCCCTGCTGCCAGACATTCTGTTCACGACAAAAATCATATACTACTTATGTCTACATAAGTAGCACACACCACAATATCACTAAGTAACCATTGATCAAAGTAAGAAAACCTCGTTCAAATGTACAACAATCAATAAACGTAGTACCTAAATAGAAGTGGTGAATGTATACAACATAAAGAAGTTATTGACTCTTTTATTGTAGTATTTTGTACATAGTAACTTGGATAGCTGGACTCAACCACCGTTGAAGTACATTTTCTTATGACTTTCAGTCAATCTTGAAACAGAATGAAACGGTAGAAAATATTCCTATCTCAGGTAGGAACCTTCTGTGGTCTTTGTACCCTAAAAGCTTTTTCATTTAAACGATGCAGAATTGAGAACACAATACATTTGAAAGCATCATCTGAACCAAAAATCCCCTTCATCGCTGCTTATTATACAACATAAAAATGAATAAAATATATAAGCTTGCATAAATAATTCACTCTGTAAAGCAGAATATAAACCTTGGATCACTACTCTATTAATTAATAATCGAAAGCATCAACAATATCATTTCTTTACTTCTGTTTTATGTATTTAAATAATATTTCTTTGCATCATATTCCTTAATGAGCTAACATATTTACTTTATTGGCTTATCTAACAATGTTTATTCGAATAATATTCTTTGTTAAAGAAACAGTTTATGTTTTTACTGAAAATTTCCGCCATTTGTCACCATAATTTAGCATGAGTGAGAATTTTGTGAAATTAAATCAATGATAGCAAACCCTTTCAGTAATTATAATAACTGAATATTATTTTGATCGAGAAGATCTGTACAATTAATCGATAGAAATGCATAATTGAAGTGCTGAGATCACTCCAAAAATATATGTACTATCTTCTTTTGTTTCTCAATTATAACTTTACATCCACTTGTCTCATGTTAAGAGAACCCAAAATATACTCATAAATAAAGTATTGAAGCAGAATAAGATCGATATTAAGTTGCAAACTCTTGAGAATGTATGATGAAAGTTATATTTGTTGCGAATTATGACCCTGTCTAATATCAAGTTATAAAACCATCAATCAGAATATCAATTTCTATGGCTTTGTCTAGAAGCTAACCTATTATACGCCAACCAGCACTAGGAGCTTTGAGTTATCTCTAAATGCATGTGGGGCCCTAAATTTTGTCGTCATTTAGATCGGAAGATGTTGTCGAAGGGCTCTCCACTTTAGTGGCCCGAGATCTGACTCCAAATAGATCGTATGAATGATTGCTATTTGATTGGACGGAACAGAATGAGAATTATTGGAAGATGGGGATGAAAAATGTTTTTCCAATGAGACGAAAAAAAATTTCACTCGAAAAAAAAATTAAAAAATGGCCGTGCAATTAATGTTAACCCAAGATTGATAAGCGAATACTTAACAAGGTCAGAATGTGATTCAAGTAGAATGAATAGATTGAGCTGTCCGAAAGCTAGAATAAGGTATATGGGCTTAACATAATAACCGACACTACATGCATATCAATCCTCGACACAGGAGCTTCTCTCCCCGCTCTGCTCGGTGAGTCCAGAACACAGTCACCAGCCTCCATTGTATGAATATTATATTTCAGTTTATATTTAAGTAGACCAGAAGAACATATAGAACGCAAAACAAGTGTTAACTAATATCAAAGTGAGAATCTTCAGTACGAACGTCAAGACAGTTCTGCTGTATGGAGCTGAAACGTGGATAAATACCATAACCATCATCAAAAAGGTGCAAGTATTTATAAACATTTGTCTTGGCAAGATACTCAATATCCGTTGACCGGATACCATCAGCATCGGCCTACTGTAGTAGAGGACGAACCAACTTCCAGTTGAAGAGGAAATTATGAAAAAAAGCCGGATGTGGATAGGACACACATTACGTAAATCATCAAACTGCATCACGAGACAAGCGCTTACCTGGAGTTTTAAAGGGAAACGGAAAAGAGGAAGACTGGATAACAGACTGCATCGAGAGATAGAAGCATGTATGAAAATAATGAATAGCAACTGGAAAGGATTGCTCAGGACAGGGTTGGATGGAGAATACTCACAAACCATTTACTCTTTGAACCCTTTATAAAAACAAGATCTTGCGAGAATCTTCTTCAATTAATGTATACCAGTGTGTGTATTGTAATATATTTATCTTTCAGTAGTGTGCTACAAACCACTGTTTCAGTCTTAAGTTCTCTGTTATTCATTACTCACAAATGTTATAAAAATAGAATCAAGAAGGGCATAAAAGGTACCGTATGGGAAGTGAATATCATCAGATGATTTTAATATATTCATTTTCTAAAATAATAATAAATTAAACCTAAACTTTTAATCTTTGATAACCATAAGAGTGAAAATTTAACGCGGCAATATCGATTACCCTTGCTTAGTCATTATGTAATATTCGGCATAATCTCAAATGTCATGAAATTTTTAAAATAAATATTTTTAATTCAGTCAAATGTTTCATAATGTGTATGTATGTGTGTCCGAATTCGATTTCCACTAAAGCTGTGTGAATTTGAGTAGGTTATTCATTTAGTTTTACTTAGATTTTAAAATACAATCTGTATTAATTTCTCTAGATTTTCTTACTTGAAATTCCATAAGAACTCATATATAAATTTTATAATATGTACAAATCTGAACAAACTTATAATCACTGAATCATACAATCAAGTAACCAAATGAAGGTAGTTTAGTTTTTGAAAATATATTTATAATGTGTGGTGTTTGAATGAACTAATGACTCCTTTGTACTTGTTGAATGCCTGATTTCGAATTCTAAATACAGTACATTAGTTCGTGCTTATCTAGTAGTTATTGATCCACTTACGTTATTTCTGGGATTATCAGTTCATACTATAATTCAAATACTTCTAATTATCATATAATGTCATAAAAGTTTGACAATGTACATCACAGGAAAAAGCCATCTATGACAAAGAAACATCTATTCGGCCGTTATCTATCTAAAGAAAAAAAATTTTCTAAGCTTTTATTTACGGTAAACTTTGGAGGTTTCCAAAAATAAATCTCATAAACTACAGAGTGGTTACAAAAAACGGAAACAGCTAAGTAAAATTTATCCATGAAAATAATGTAGTGGAGAATATTTGAAATAAAGTAAATAACAATTTGCAAACTAAGTGATGGAGAGGGGTTACTATACAGTTCATGTTTACTTGATCTAATTCATCATCCACATATTCCAATAATAATCCTTTCGATTAAGATGATTCATGGACCTCTATTATATATGAGTTCTCTAGTATTAATGGAACTGAGCTTTTTCTAAAAAAATTGCATAACTTTTGCTCATTATATTACACATTTATATCTTTTATAAGTGTTTCATCACTGATTCTGCAGATGGAAATACGTACTTACAAAGCCCTCAAAGTATTTAATTAATTTTGAAAGTAATCCATTTTCTTAAATCAGCGTTAGCTTATTTCGTCAATTTGAGATCTATTCAAATTTTTGAAATTCGTTCAACTCGAATTCTAATGCTGATAATCCTATTGAAAAAAGCTACCTTATTCAACAGACGTTTGTTCAGTGAATATGCAAGTCACGAAAACATTCAATTCTTAGCTTTTATTGTATATCATACCATTTCTAATGTCATATTTAATGGTTTTACAATGTTTTAATCCATAGTTCTTCCATTATTGTTAAATGAATCAGAAATAATATTTTTTTGGATATAATGACTTTTTATACAAACCATTAATCAGAGGATAGGAATCATTTCTTTCAACTGTTTGACGCTGAAATAAACTTATCTTTTATTAATTTTGTTTGTATCGTTTGCTTTTAAAACCTCAGAAATTCTTTTATCTAAAATACTCAAAAACTAAACCAAGGTTTAACTTCATAACTTCGAAAACATTGAGCATTAAGTAGATTGTTATAAACAAATTAATATGTGTGTAATATACCAATGAGTAGAAAAATTAGACTTTCTGACGTTTCGTGACTCAGTGTAAGTCACTTCTTCAGAGAATAAATAACCAATGTTTTCTGTATTACAGAAATAAAACATCGTATAATAAATAGTGTTGGTAAACACTCTTCTGATAGCTTGCTAGGTTTAGCAGCGCCTGGTCGTCTTTCCTTACTATAAGGGACCATAATATAAAATATGGTAAAAAAGGTACAATGAAGATTTTCGTTTCTCGCAACTTCATCGTTCTTTTTATCGCCTTTTCCAGTTGTCCTGGAAAAGAAAACAAAAATGTAAGTGCATGTCGGAATACACTCGCACGCGCGTGAAAACACAAAACGGGCAAAAAAGAATTTTTATAATATCGTTTTTTGTTTTGCTTTTTCTTTTTTGAAATAAAAAAATAAAAATATATAAGCATATTAAATTCGGGTTTTTTTTAAAAATTATATATAGTGCAAGGGAAAATCGAGATGATATAAAATGTAAACTTGTGTCTTACGTGCAGTAATCGTTCAAATGTTCTGGAAATCCTACTCTCCTTCCAGAACACGTTGTTTTGAGTTTATTTTCGGATTCCGTCGAAGTATCAGCGTGTGTGTCGGCTGTCGATTGAAGTATTATAAGTGCAGGAGTTGTGTCGTGCGATTGTATTGAAGGAAAATCGACGTGAATAGGATTTCCTTCTAAATACGCTGCTTTGAGGCGATCGATGCTGATGCTTTCGTTGGTTCAGTTCTTATCGATCATATAGTACTTGGATTTGCGTTGAAGAACTTTGAAAGGTCCTTCATGTGTTGATTCGAGAGGTCGTCGATGCGAGTCTCGACGTAGGAAGACGTGTGTACTATGTCGTAAGTCAGAATTAACGAAAACATCAGTTGATTGTGGTTGAGTGGAAACAGGTTTAACTGAACGCATTGCGTTTGTATGCCTGTTCGCGTAGGAGGTTAGATCCATGTCCATCGAAGAGGATGAAGGATCCACGAACTCTCCTGGAAGTCGAAGAGTCGTACCATAAACGAGTTGAGATGCAGTGTATCCAATGTCAGCTTTCGCTTCATTGCGTATGCCTAGTAAGACGAGTGGGAGAGCGTCAGTGCGCTGAGAAATGTTTGGGGCTGATAATGACGCTTTCAGTTGTCGGTGAAAACGTTCTATCAACCCGTTTGCTTGTGGGTGGTAGGCCGTCGTTCGGAAGCCAGTGATTCCTAGTTTCGCGGTCAGACAACGAAACAGTTCAGATTCAAACTGACGTCCACGATCTGTAGTGATGGTTGTTGGGCAGCCAAAGTTTGCTACCCATCTCTCGACGAAGGCACGGGCCACCGTTTCAGCAGTAATGTCTTTGATGGGTACTGCGTAAACCCACGTTTAGATAAACATATCTTTTGCCATACGTAGCGGTAGGCTTTCCGTTTGCCGCCTGTAGATTTACAACCGTTTCGTGAAACCGGTCGTAAGAATCCGCTGGGAGAACGCTAACTCCTGCGCCAGTATCGACGAGGCAGCGAACTCTCGTCATCAAATCAGTGACATATAATAGACGGCTATGTTCGCCTGCTACGGTTGCCGGTAACGCGTGCCAGCTTGGAAGTTTCCCGAAACATTTTTCGCGTCAACCGATTTTGAGTTGTGAAAATTTCAGGATTTTCTGCAATTTCTGGCGGACTTTACATACTGGTGTGATACCAGCACCAGTCAGGATTATCCGTCTCTCGAGGTCTAGATACATACCGCGTACGTGATGGGCTTCTTCGCGGGGTAAATGACCGTTTACAGTCGTTACGGAGTTTGGGATAACGAGTAAGTGTATGACACAATTCTGTTATGTCATTCCGGGTGGTTTGGGGCTTTTCTTTGACTGAGACAACCTCGGCATAAGATCTAGTGATTTCGAGAATGCGGTCGGCAGATGCAGCCAGCTCGTCTACGGCGTTGTTTTTGAACGAGACCAGCACAGCTTGCACCTGTTGAGGAAGTTTTGATAAGAAAAGCTATTTGAATAGGACATCATCGAAGGTTCTTTGGCCAATAACTTCTCTCATTCTTTGCAACATGTCTGTGGCAGTGCCATTTTGCAGGTCGATGTTGTTAAGGAGTTGGTCTAATTTTTGCCGATCGGTTAGATCTCCGCGTTTGAGGATGGCATGTTTTAAGGTTTGGTATGGGTCAGAAACATCTTTAATAAACATACTAGGTGTTACGTACCTTTTGAATTTGCGCGGTAGTGCCTTGACTACTGCGAGGAATTGTGCACGTTTACACCGTGCTCGTAGAATTCGGCTTCTGCGTAGTAAAACCAGGCTTCGATGTTGTCTTACGATGAATAGAAGTTTTCATTGTACATTTTTTAAAAGCTATATTTTTATCTCACGACACCTTATATTAGGGAAAGAAGAATAGATGCTGCTGAACGACTTCCAGTTCGTGAAACGGGTGAAAGTTGATAGTAAGAGCATGCTATACATTAAATAGTTCACTTCGATCATCTGAATCTATCTTCTATGGAAACACTTTTATTACGCATTTGTACTTGTCAGGTCAAAGTAGAAAAAAAAAAGTTTGAGCTAAAAATGTGATTCACAAAAGTTTTATGCTATTTCCTTCAGAATCCAATCAATAAGCGAATAAAATCACATCACATTTTTAATTCAGTTTATGTTTTAGATGTTACGATCGAAGTGAGCTACTGTTATAAGGCCGTTTACTCATTTTTAATTTGTTTGAAATAACAAATGGAACGACCTTAGATTGTTGATGTGGTCTGGGAGTTTTGAAACTCGCGGATTATGGGGGTTTCTTCTGTTCTGTACTTGCATACTTGAAGTATGACAAACTACAAATTGAATGAGGTTAGCAACACGTATTGTATTTGTTCTGGTGTTTTTCACGTAATTTAATGTTCTATTTACTGGAGTGAGACAACTTAGGCTGCTCTGCAAACGCCCATAGTTGTTATCAGAAGGTATATTATTGTCTGGTGTTTCCGAGTAATTCAAGTTTCTTCGTGCTGCTAATAAATTTATTTTTCAAATTACGTACAATTTTCATTTTCACAGATTTCTGCACGCAATACAAGAAGTCATTTTATAGCTATCATTTGTATCATAGATATATTCGATCTGGTAGTGGAGGTTTTTAATTGCAGTGTTGTTATTTCCTGTAGATATTCCTGTCCCACATATGTGGTGTTCAAATGTAACTTCTAGCGTCTGTGCTAATTAGCAATTGTCTCCTTCTCACCTAGACAGTTAAGCGATGTCTAACAGTTTGTGTAGGAACATTTGTTTCTCAACAGATTATTTGCTACATAGAAGCATATTGTTAGCATATCTTATCAAGCACATCACGTTATGAAATTTATAGATTTTTTGAGGTTTTTCAGAACTTGGAAAATATAATATTTAGTCGTAAATGCCATGTATCAAACTCATTCAGGGCGTGAAACTGATAGTTATCTTATTTTTCGTGTTATAAGCATAGTAGTCATTATAACTGACCTTTAACTATCAAGTTCGTACTATTCTTCAATTATTTCGTTCTAATATGTCTATTATTACCACCGTTCACAAAGCTTTTGTTGCAAGTCAGTGGTATTGATATCCTTTCGATAACTCAGTTGTATTAAAATTGGATAATTGAAGTAGTTACTGTTGATTAACTCTCACAATCATTCTGCTATAAACGTCTGCAAATAACTCAATCTATTTACACCTTATATATATGGCTCAACTTACTCTTACTCAGTTCTTTCGGTCTAAGTTGCTGTTCTTTACGTCAGCGCATAACGTAGAAATGAGCGAAAATCAAAGACCTGTAATCATTGTTTCGTGGATAGTGAAAAATTAAATAAGGCAAGGTAATATAATGTATGAAATCGCATTGTAACTCAGTTTTTGTAAGACTAAGGTAAAGAAGTGCGTTCTGACTACTGAGTTTGATTGTGAATCATCTCACTTAAGTACGCTAAGAAGAGCATGACGTTGTGGTCTACACATTTCGACGTCATTTAGTTCAGCAGTGTGACCCCATAAATTAGTCCCATGTTTTCACTTCGTCGCTTTTTAACCCCATAATTCTATCGATCGAGGTAAAGGGTGTTTATGCATGCATTCACTACCTTATTGACCAATTCTATATATCTATATAGTAAATTACATCCAAACTCATTATTGCTAACTTGATGGTTTCAACGTAGAAGAGCAGTGGATCTCTTTTGGAGTGTTTTAATGTCTGAACCCTAAATCAAGTCAGACAACGAACTTCACTGGATGAGACCCTAGAATCAAATAAAAGCTCTCTATCCATGTACTATTGATCAGGTCGGAGCTTATAGTTAGCTATTACCAGAGCTGTCAACTTCAAGTAAGGTTGTTCAGGGTTATCCACCAATCTCATTTTTGAAAATTTAATTTTGTCATAAATGTCCTTAAAATAACTTTTTCCGACTAACTTCTCAGAAGGTTAATCCCCTTCCAATCGGTCTGCTTTTCGATGATATAGTTCTGTTTGGTAAAGCTTCTGATAAAATGAAATTTTTTCGCCTTGAGCAATGATACAACCATGTTTGAGATGTCCTAATAAATGCAAAATGCTGTTTTAAGACTGGTCTGCGTCAATCTCTGAACTTGTGACAATGAGTGAAGTAAATGAGCGCGTTAACTGTCTCACTTATCTCGGAAGTCTGACCAACCTCAAAAGGTTAGTGTCTGACGAAATGTCGGGACGGGTTCAGAAAAGCTAATTGGGATTTGGCAACTTTCATCAGTTGTTGGATTAGTGAGATATCCGTCTCCTAACCAAACGGGGTGTATGCTGCACAACAAACCACTATGTTCTACTTCATAAGTGTGCCCCCAAATGCCCTGGTACGGCCGAGAGTGGGGAGAGTCCGCTCTCCCTCTCGAAATGCTCTCACGTGGCCATGCGTATATAGCCTCTGCCAGGGAAGTCCTACTCACTGCCTTCTCGTGGCGGGGGTGTTGTTTACAAAAATGAGAGGACGAAGAGCGAATGTCTGGCGCTTTAACCGGACCCCAAACCAAACCAATGGTGCACATGGGCTCCAGTATCCTGCGGGAACAAATGGCGTATGAACCAATCGTTTGTCACCGGCTAGCATGGGACTGCATCTCCTTACGATGCTCCACTGCCTTGTGGGTCAGACGTTCAGGTCAAAGGCTCGGGGTGTGGCCCCCTAAGAAAACCACCTGCTTCGGTTTGGGCACCCGAGCAGTATGACAGCCCTCACACAAATCAATTGAGATTTGTGTGGCGCATATGTATTTGGTGCCTTCCTGTACCTATACTTATGTGTTAAAATAATAATAATAATAATATAAATAACTTCATAAGTGTGACACATGGTCGGAGAAAGTAAAAGACTCACATAGGCTGTAGATCTGTGATCATAGGTATCTTCAAAGAGTTACTGGTGCTAATTGGAATGATCTAATGAGCAATGTTAAGGTTTGTCTTAGAAATACCTGGCAATGTTGGTTGGTGAGGTAGTTAAACTTGATTGAAAAATTATTGGGATCTGTTATATATGTTTAACCACGTCATACCTTGGTGGTCGATGTTTCTTAGTGCAGATATGGTTAGCAAGAGAGTTAAATGCGGCCAAATGAAGCGTGGAATCAGTCCATGAAGTCATTGACTGTGTTAGTAGATCCAGACTATTCGGTTGGGGTGCACGTAATAACCACACTCAGTGGTCAAAGGCTTTGGTTAACACGTCAGTCGTTCACCAAAACGCAGATGCATTCGCTGTTTATCTTTCGCTATATCTGAAATTGCAATATTTTTCCATCCAAAGCTTTTCATTTTGTGCTTTTAAACCATGATCCCGAAACCTGTTCTTTCTATGGTCGCTACTACATTATTTCTATCTCTTGTCATTTTCACCTCGTGCTAATTAGGTGTGACAACTTGAGGCAACTCATTTGTGTTGGGCTCCATGTTGATGATGTATGCCTGTCTGATCACATTAAAAATCAAGTTGCACAGTTTATAACTACTATTCAGTATATTATTGCTTTTCAAATGCTTGTTATTTATTCTATTTTAGAGTAGAGTCTGTAAATTTTGTGAAGGGTACTATGACTTCGGTAGTGAGCAACCAGTGTGCTCATCTTGCCATGCTTTCATTTATGAATTTAGTTTACCACAAATGACTGAAAATCGTTTATTTGAAGAAAAAGAAGCATCCAATGACAGTGGAAATGAAGAACCAGATAAAGGATCAGATTTATTTTCAGCTGCTTGGAATTCTTCCACTTCAGAAGTCACTTCACAAAATCATGTGCTTGTCAAATCTCGGCCGTCTTGTGCTCGAATTTTTCCAGCTACATGTCCCTTACAACAATCTCATGTTATTACATCCTATGCAAATTACCCTGTAATTGATTACCTATCACCTGTTTCCAGTAGGAAAATCAAATCTTGTAGCTCATGTATGTCTCCGAGCCTTGAGGATCTTCCAACTGAAATTTTACTGCGTGTATTTCTCATGGTAGACGACATATGTTTGTGGTCTCTCCGTCAAGCGTCACCCAGATGTCGTGCGGTAATCGATAGTGAGATATCAGAACAACAATGGGAGTCCTATGTATCATTTCGATGGCCACTATTTAATCCTAATTGCCGAGTTGAAAGTTGGAGGCTTCTTTATCTCAACATGATGGAGAGTGTTACTTGTAGATTTTGTTTGGAGCGTTTACGCTTACCAGTTGTATTCCCAATCGAAGCTCCAAAAGTTCGATATAAACGAATTAAACATGAATTTGAAAACCTATGTGCTGATCCACCTTATGGCATAAAAATTATTACTTTGGATACGGCAACATATTCTCACTTTCTGGCTGGAATCGAAGGTCCACCACAGTCCCCATATCAAGGTGGATTTTTTCACGTTCTTATTCTCGTTCCTGATAGTTATCCTTTTCGACCACCTGTAATACGTTTTCTTACACGTATATTGCATCCGAACATCAGCTTTCATGGTGATGTTGGATTGGATTCAATCAGACATAACTGGTGTTTAGCATTGAGTTTAGAGAAGCTTTTAATTAGTATTTTAGCCCTTTTAACTGATCCACATACACGTGTTTGTATGGAACCAGTAATTGGTGCTTTGTATGATTGGGATAAGTATCAGTTCGAAGAATTAGCAAAATTATGGACGTGGAAATTCGCTTGTCACGATTATTTATCGGCTGATTTTGTGTCCGCAATGGTTCTCCCCGATTATATTGAACAAACTCATCAACGTCTTAACTGTAAACAAATAAGATAACTGAAGATGATTCATCACGCTTCAATACGGATATAAACGTGGTGTTATTTCAAATCAATAAAGCATTCATTTTCGTAATTCTATCAATACTTTATGCTCATTATTGTTCTCAGTTGTGTTTGCTATGCATGCTTATGTTGTAGTCTTTACATAAATGTAAACAATGGCATATCGTTTGATCAAATGGTTAATACTCCACTTTTATGTGTTCACATTGTATAAGTTCACTAAATTGAACAAACCATTAACAGATTCAAGGATAAAAGGTCATATTATTCTCATGTGAATAGATTATAATCTGTAAGTTTTATTTTCGTTTTTATTATAAAATGTATCGTTATGACTAATAAGATTATTATATATATATAGCTTTTTCCTGTAAAGACCTTGTCATTCAAAAGGATTGTTTTCATTGATCGAAGCCCGACAAACCACAACAAGTAATTGTTTCGTTATAAATTTGAAACTTTTCATGAATTCCATGTCCGATCCCCGCTGTTTATGTTTTTCGATATCAATCTTTATTGACAAGAAGCATCTCGTCTATTTTTCTTTTCATCGCAAATATTTTGTTTGAATAATTACCTTTGCATTTACTAATTTTTTAAATGTTTGTTATTAACTTCTTGCTTTTGTGTACTATTTATTTAGTCTTCTATAGACAGAACATGTGGGTATTTTATAAAATATTTTCGTTTCTCCGATTTACAACATATATCAGTGATATTCTTATATTTGTTATTCTAAAAGATGTATTGACATATTTTTTAAAAAGAAATTTCCCACTTATTATGTGTTGGTTTTCGTTATTTTTTTCTGGTTTTGTTCTGATGAGATCTAACATAACTACTAATTGACATCATCTTGTACACAATCACACTCGGATATATTTGCTATGCTCTTTATTAATTCTGTTTTGTTGATTTAACAATATAAATATATCTTTTTTCTTGATTTGTTAATATTATTTTGAACAACCAAAGAAATAATCCCTTATTTACGCCTTCTTTCGAAGGATACGATGAATAATTTTTACTCACGCAGTATAAAATTTCATCGTTTTCATTTCTAGCTAACTAATATAATATAAAGCAATTTCAGAAAGACTATAATTTATGGATGAATCAATCAGTATAAAATAGCAGGTCTTGGATTTTGTGGCGAAATTCATTCATCCATTTGGCTAAATAGCGTTTTGGCATTTTAACTAATGTTGGTTCGTAATGAAAACCTTGAATATAAATCCTAATCCTAATTATTGACTATAAATTATAATTCTGGTTCCTCATACTGGTTTGCAACCCTCGTGTAGTCCCAGTTAGTAGGTGGATATTCTCAAGGTCACTTTAGCGTCGTCCATAAATAATATTCTCACCGAAATTTCTATTAAGTAGGCAAGTCGTTAATTATTTCATAGGCATTTGATTAACATCTCAACTATCATCCGTCTTTTGGGAACGAATAGATGCTCTATTGAATAAATAAATCCTTTTTATTACTTTCAATGTATTTGATTTCAAAGAGCTTTCCAAATCTTAAAAATAACTTTAGTCCATCGGATTGAATTATAATTTCGAGTAATGTAACTGGGACTTATAAAAAAATTAAACTTTTGTTACAAGTAGGTATCATTACCACGGTTTGATTTGATAATTTCGAATAAATTGAGATTTGGGTAGATTGTTATAAATAAATAATATATTTGTAATATTCCAATGGGTAGAAAAATTAGATTTTCTGACGTTTCATGACTTAGTGTAAGCTACTTCTTCAGAGAATAAATAACCAAATTTAAATAGTACAACGGAACAACACGAATATTATGTGATCATCCAAAAAACAGATCTGAATAAATAAATCAATGTCATGTCATTCCGATCAAGGTGATTCACAAGCGACATGTATGTTAATTTGTGTGTATGTATGTGTGCGCTGTTAAGGATGAAAATTGTGTGACAATGGTGAGAAAGGATAGAGTTTAATTTGTAAGATAATAGTGTGAATTTTAAATAATATCAGACTGAATGGCTAGGATAGATAGTCCAAGTAGGATGTATGATAAGGCCTTCTTTTCTATTGAGAGAAGTAAGATTAACTATTATACGGAACGCTGCGCCTACTCTCCTTTCTTTGTAATTGGAAAAACCTTTTTGTAATATTTTGAAATCCATTTGGTGGTCGTTGAAAATGGCGTGAACTGCTATTGCCGATTTAATTTGAAGTCTATCCAGTTCTACGGGATTATTAGGAGGTTTCTTTATGTACCTAACGTGTTCTTTGGCACGAGTGAAGATTTCTCGAGATGACTCTCCAATATAGGTGTCACAATCGACACAACTTTATTTGTAGACGCAGTTCTGTGTTGACATGAATGAGATTTTTTCTTTTAAGTGAACTAAAGTATTTCGAAGTGTGTTCGTTGTTTTGTAATATACTTTAATTCTGTGTTGTTTTAAGATTCTTTGGAGTTCTTCTGTTGTGCCATGACGGTATGGTGAAACTGCAGTACCAATCCATGGCAATTCATTCGAATTATTATTATTATTGCGCACAAGTATACGAATGTCAAACTTATGAAGAGCTTGATACTATCCAGAGTATTGAATTAGGAGCATATATATGACTGGATTATTGTAGAAATAATAATATTGTTATTACATTATATGTAGTTTATTTAAAAGTGTTATGATAATTAAGTAATCCAGAGTACTTCCAAACATCCCATGATGTTTATATAAAGTCGGAAAAATACATGACGGTCAGTTAAATGTTCATGTACTGTACAAGGCTTATTAACTTTTACGTATGTGATATTTAGTGCATATTAATTTTCAGGGAATTTAGTTACACGGAAGTTATTTGCTACTTTTTTGTTGATGCGCTTGATTTCTACACTTCGAATACGCTTCAGGTATTTCGGAATAATCAAGAAGTGTTTTTATTTTCCGCTCCACATGATGAACTCATTCTATAAATGCATCCTTTTAGTCCTATAAAATTGAGCTAAATTTGAGTAATGGCACTCATTAGATGCTGTCAACTAAGTTTTTCATGCATACTCAGTCCAATAAATTCATGTCAATTGGCAAATGCGATTTGAAGTGTGCTTAAGAAAAATATTAGGATGTAAAAGTATATGGTGTTGTGAGAATCAACGTGGTGTAAAATGTAGGTGTTAACGCTGACAAGCCCGTTTTGTTTACCGTTCTTTAATATCTAGAATTTTCACTACTTTGTAGCTAAGATCTCGAAACGCCGAATTTTTCGTACACCAATAAATTGTGCTGACTCATTCCTCGAAATTGTTTTATAAACGTTTTCAAGCTTATGGCTAGTAGAAGAAAATTAATTGTGTTTTAATCACCACACCGCCCATGTATCTTTCTTATTGTATCGCTAATTTTGTACAGTTAAGTCAAAGTGATTAAGCTGTAATATTGTAATTAATCATAAGTTCCAATTAACTTTTAGTTTAGTTGAGGGTGTAACATTCCCGGGTAATAGTCAAAAACAACGTACTATAACAGTGTTGTTTCTTTTAAAAACAGATTATAAGGAGTTTTCCAAGTCTTAGAATAACGATACGTGCATTTACACTTAGTTTTCACTAATGAAATGGGAATATATGTAACTTGCAAACGTGCTCAATTTTATAGTCCTGATCATTGTATCATTCGTGTTTTACCTAATGTATGTGGGTGGCAAGCCTGGAAATAGTACATTCTTACATCAGACAAGTCAAATAAAAGAATCGCTCAGAAGGAAATATCCAAGATCTGAATAACATGCTCTGCACGACAAACTGAAATTTACCTACAAATGACCCATTGAAAATAAAGGTGTTGTTACTTGTTATCTTAAATTCTGTTTTTATGTTTGTTATCACACTGAAACTATTTTGTAAGTTTTTCGTCGATTGGTGTTCCCATAATTAAAACGATCACGCAGGGAAAGAATGTACAAGGAGAAAAGCTCCACTGAGTTTCGAAAGCCAAGTAGTCCTACAAACCAAGAAATTAAGGGTCTGAATTCGGTTTTTACTCAGAAACTTTTATCTTGTAAAATCTGTTCAAATAGTTGGAATCGACGTCATAATATGGTGTTCAGTTTGGGAAAGGGTAAGAATTATGTTTGATACGCATTTCTGAATTAAATTTCTGCCTTTGATTCTTTTTCAAGACCATCACTACTAAGCAAGTTTAGCAGCACCAACACCGACAACTGGATAACCGACTGGCTATGTTCTTACCTCTAGAAGAGAAGAGTATACTGTACTTGGAGGAAAGTTTCCGACGTTTTTACCGAGTCAAGATGTAGTACATAGAACTGTTCTTTTCCCTTCTCTTTTCTCATTTTTCTGCATGATTTGGTATCTATAGAGGACACTTTCGTTTAGTACACGGGTGGTCATCGAAGTCAACTAGTCAGGAAACAACGTGTTATATACGATTAAACGATGTGACACTATGCTACATTTCACGTGAGATTACATATTTACTGGGAGTTAGCAGAACTCTCTGAACTATGAATTTCTTCTTAGTTCCTTGGTAAAAATCAATTTATTATAGATTTGGACCAAGGTCATTCAATGCTTCATGTATAGACTCATTACAAAGTGATTATTTAGCAAATCGATATAATATTCTGCAAGCTATACTCGCCCGCCATTGAAGTGTAACATAAATAAATCAACTGAAGTTCTGTGTACAAAGTAAATTTATGATATATCAGTAAATAATTCAGGCTATTATTTTCCACTAAGTTTATGAATTCAATTTGTTACGTGAGAAATATTGGGTTTTTTTCAAACACTTATTATTATTCTTCCTTTATTGACTATTTCAACCAGCCAAAGATAAGATTTTATCCAACTTTTTAATTTCAACTTCTGGTCCTTTAACTTGTTCAGCACCTTTCTTTTCCTGGGGAAATTACGGAATAATAAACATTTATTAATAAATAGAAGGTTGTTATTTCAATGTAATTAAAGTTTTCAAGTGTTGAATGAAAAAGGTTGCATTATTTAACAAAACAATCATCAAGAGCTTACGTTATTTAATAGTTTTGGAAGTAATAAAAAATAATGATATGTGGAATAAAGGTTAATAGTAGCAATTTGAACTTGTAAAATTCGCAGGAATGCTAAGACTATGAGAGAATAAGTGATTAAATGTAACTCTTCTGTACACAGAGTTCAGGTTTGGAATAGTGAACTGCTATAGCCTCGGCTATGTATAAGTTCATCATCAAGACTTTTTCTGAGCCAGTTTTTTGCTTTGTAGAAGATTTTGAACGCAGATTCGCCTGGTGCGGTGTGACCTGAATTGACCATGTGTTCGAGAGCTGAGTTGTGGATTGATATGTATATCCCTTTAGATAACCATCCATGTTGGTAATCGGTTATTCGTTTACAAAGTTTACCAGTTTACTTGCTCTTATGGAGCACGTTACATTAACCGTACAAAGCGCGCCCTTGTTAAACGCATAATTTTTTCGCCATACTAGTCTTTTTGTTTTTGTTTGAACCAGTTAAAAGTTAATTCCATTGATTTATAATATTTTATTTTATAACAATACATATAAGACAACTATATTGTTTTAAATTAGATCTTGATCAGGTTTTACTCTCCTATACAATAATATTGTTCGCTTATATGTGTTGTTCTAATTCATAAAATGGGAATTTTCAATCTATTTTCTTTCATAAAACTTCATTCTGAATGTGTTAATGTTATTTTGTATGACCTCATTCTTGAATAAACTCGAGTTAAATATTGTTAGTTGTCAAAATACCTCGATAAATATGTATAAATTCAAGTATTGGATAATTGGAATGAACTAAAATAGTTAATTGTAAATACTGCTCTAAATCATCTGTTTGTTTCTGCAGTTACAGTATTAAGTCATCACTGAATATAATTTACAATACAAAGTAACAAAAAATAACGGTGTATATTTCATTACTTCTCCTGTGTTTTTTTCAGTTACCAATCAAAATGATCCTACAAATATATCTATTTACACATGCAATCACAATTTTCGCTTCCTCTCTTTAGACCACATTATTTCGAAATAGAAAGGAATAGTTATATGTATATCAACTGATATATATATATATATATATATATATATATATATATATATATATATATCATTTTATGTTGATAGGACTAGTGTTGAAGATGATCAGCCACTACTTACCAACATGTTTAGACTATTTGTTAGAATCCGTTTGTGACTCATGTAACCTTTCATTTTAAGTAATTATCTCTGAATAACTTTGAGATGTTTTATGGATTTACCTTTAGAAATATTGCTTGGTAAAATATTTTGTAATACGATTATTGTTGATATTTATAACATTTCCTTAAGTATTTTAACATGTACGCGTGAGGTACAACAAGTTTTAGCTTAGTTTTTATCACCATTACATACCAGCTAAAAATTTACCTGGATGCCTAAGAGTAGTGGACATCTGATTCTCACCATCCTAGGATTACCAATCAAAATGTTTATATGCAGACTATCTATTCTGATAAAGCAAATATTCTATTTACCTTCCCGATATTTTGTTTGCTGATCAATTATTCATAACATTAAACTCGGGGACTGGATATTGATTCCTTAATTTTTTCACACCATAAAGCGTTGATTCCATATAGATTAATTGATTATCACACTGGTTTTTAAAGTATCTAATTCTAGAACCGAATTGATTTTTTTAACGTACATTATTGCATGAGATAATCGATAATTATGGTATATATCATTACAGAACAATAATTGTCAGCTTCATGATCAATACTTTTGTATTTAAATTCATAATAATTATTTTTGATCAGTTAATTGGTGGGACGATATGTTTTGAAGACATTTGACCTTAGATTTATTAAGAACTTCCAGTTTATTAATGCTAATAACTAATGAACTACATTATGGTTTCTCAAGTTATGGTTAATTTGATTTATGTAAGAGGAATAAGATACTCCATGAACTCAGATATCAGTAAGATATTTGAGTAAAATCCATAAAAAATAGAGATATAATAGTGAGATTACGAGGAATGTTTGTAGGTCAGGCCGGGGTTCTTCAGGTTTTTGCATTCTCTGTGCTGGATGGATTGGTTGTAAAGCTTTCATTCCTCTCCTGAACGACAACATCAACAAGTATTTAGAGAGAAGTAAGTTATTAGAATTTACCCACTGTTAATTAACATTTTGTACTTTTGACTTGGAATTCAGTCGGTTGTTATTCATAATTATTTAGTCGTTGCTTTTACGTTTTTTTCCGGTTGTTTTCTCTCCTGACCGTGCTGTTTTCAACCCTTTTTCTTATTAGGTGTTAGATTTTGTCCATTTTGATGTGTCTATTGATTGATATTTGATCAGAGTCCCCGGTTTCTACAAATTCTTTAGTTTTGTCTATATCCCCTTTACCCAATATTTCAATTTTTCGTAGTCAACAGATGTCTATATACATAGATGAGTGAAGTAACTTTTTGTCGTTTAACAGTCAACTGGTATTTATGTAGATGTAGACGGAGAAAGAGGTCACTTTGTCTTAAATAGTGTTCGTCTCAATTGTTGTAATTTGTCTCGTGCATGATGTTTGGATTGTCTTCGTTTATTATTGTGACCTTCGTATGGTAAAATACTGTTGTCAGTTATTTTGTTGGCTTACGGGCTACACATGTTTCTAGTGGTCTTAATCCGTTCATTATCTCACAGATGTTCTTCGTGTGGGTTAAAACTAAGTTATGTTTGTATGATCCAATGATTCCTTTGTACATAATGACTACTTGATTTCAAATTCTAAATACAACACGATCATTCGTGCTCATCTAATACTATTTGGTTAAATTGCGTTATTTCTAGGATTCCTAGTTTGCACTATAATTCAAATACTTCAAACTATCACAATGACATCGCGATGGAACGTTTGGACATACATTCAGATTTTGATGGTTTTGAGGATTGCATGGAAAGGTTCGAAATCTGGGCCGTGACTGAGGAAGATGTTGAGGCTCACTTCCTTACATTCATCGGGAAAGAAACATATAGTATATTAAAAACTCTGGCTTTACCAGAAAAGCCTATTTCGTTTCTTTATGCAAGTTTCGAATGCGTTAAAGGAGAAAATTTTCATAAAGTGATTCGTCAGGACGTCAGGAATTCCACTACTTTACTTGGTTGTTTCAGTCCAACGCGTTGCGGAGCAGGTTACAAAAGTGAGCACAAGTTTCGTAAATACTTGTTCTGTGGCAAGTTTCACTCATTTAATTCATATGTATTCCGTGATTCTAAATGCTTTAAATGTGGTGAGATTGGACATATTCCGTCAGTTTTTAATACTGCCCTTCATTTCGCTGCAACTAATGGTAAATTTTGTAATTCTGATCCTTTCAATTAGGGTGTTTCTAATGATCGTTTAACGTTATCCACGATTTCGAAAAGTGTTATAGAGTTGCCTAGCAGTCCAGAGTTAAATGAAACTCAGAATCATTGTGAGACAAAGGTTTCTAATCAATCAACTTCTTATCGGATTTCCCATCTTATTGTACCAGATATAGTTTATCCTAACGATTCACATATTTTTGATGAAATTTTTTACAAATCTGAGAAAATCTGTTGAGTGAATCTAATTATGATCGAAAACATGATGCAGTTTTGATTTTTCGTAGTGATTTTTCTAATGATCTATTATTCTTTAATGAAATTCTTAATTAATTTGAGGAAAATATTTCAGAAAAATCAAATCCTGATGTAATATCAAATGTCATTTGTCCTCACATTGGGTTTATCTCTGGTGTTATCCCTAATGAATGTGACAAATATGTTCCGAATAAGTCGAATTCAAGTCACATTCCTGATTTCGGATATTCTCACAACCAATGTATGTTGAGTAGAATCCCTAGTCAGAGGGAATAGAAAGTTTTCCCGAAGTAGTCAGAAAACTAGTTTACCCAGATATGAAGTTTGCACAGGCAGAAAATCGAAATCGAGTTCAAGATTATCCTAATGAGTATGAGGCAGGTGCATATTTTCCATTTAATTGTTTTGCAGGTGAATCAAGCCTAAATGAACCTCATGTGTTAATTTACACATGTCAATGCATATTTATCTGTGTATTCTAATATGAAAATCAAAAAGATTATGTATCATATTTTTTGTGCAAGTCAAATTCATATGATGGAATGCCTCGAATTATGTCAAAGTGTATCCCCAAATACTCACATAAAATAATCGAAGCGTGAGATATGTGATAATGTAAATTTGAAACGTCAAATTGGTCATAACATTGCGACGTTAGGACCCTACATTATTTCATGGGGGAGGTAGTGTTGGAAAGTCTATGATTCAAATTCTAGATCTCAGTCGTTTCACTACACAACCGATACGGTGATTGTATACTATTCCCGGGCCCAGGTGAGTCTGTTCCAATTGCAGTTGTTAATTTTAATACTAATGAGTACATTCTAGATCATACAGAATCTACATCAAATGCACAATCGGAGAGATACATGGCGAACCTAAGGAGAAGAGGTATAATTGGTTGCAGAAATTTGGATTCTCATTTAAACTGTGGCGGATATGTTGTTTGTGTGAACCAACCAAATACAATACGTTCATCCGCGCTCATATAGTTGTTCTGGGTTAAATTGTATTATTTCTGGGATTCCTAGTTTGCACTATAATTCAAATACTTTTAATTATCAAATATTTGTGCTAATTAATAATTATGTTGTGCACAGTTTCGTTCCTGGTTTGAATTACAAATACAATACGCTAGATCGTGCTCGCGTAGTTCTCTGTGATAGGAATAATGATATATACTTGACTATTAGAGTATGAAATAGACAGTTCTGGGAGTTAGTAAATTCAGTCATTTCTGACTGTCACAATTGTGCATATTAGATGACTATATTTTAAACGTCCATCATCCCGGGTCGTCGTCGTTGAACAACTAGCTTCTTCAAGTTGGGAGAAGCTTCGTGGATCGCGTATGCTATCTTCGGTTACCGTCTTAAACTTTTCACAAACTATCTATTTACTGGTTTATGTTGTTTATTGTGTATTTGATTGTCTGTTTGATAAACATTTCTTAATAAAATTTTGTGGGCAGCCATTTATTAGAAGTAGATTCATGAAATACTTTCTTCCATATCTCTATACGACGGTGGTGCTGCAGTGTCTCTACTCTTTCGAGCAGTGCTTGTACAGAGTTAAATTTGTGGTCTATGATGCTGTTACCGTTGTAACTGAGCATTTGATCAGAAGGGGTTATTTCAGACATAGTTGAGACGAGAAAAGACAACCAAGGCACTGGACGGCTGTCTCATCCCTGTACAGGACTCAGCAGTGCACATCCACGGTCTACCATGCGGGACTCGAACACAGGACCTTCAATCATGGTTGGTAGAAATCTGTTTCACACAAAACACGGAGTTCAGTAGAGTCCAAACCATGTCTGGCGTGAGACGAATATTCACCACAGATAATGGATAAAGGTTGCGCAATATCATGGGTTAATTGACGTTAGACATCAACACCGTTGGGTGTCTGCTCAGTAGTTTAGAGATTAAGAGCACACGAGGCCTAAGGTCCAGAGTCCGAGTGTCGCGTGCGGGATCGTGAATGCACATAGCTGAGGAGTCTTATACTAGGTTGAAACGACCGTCAGGTGCTTCTAGGTTTTCACTAGTGGTCTTGAGTAGGTTGACTCGTAATTTCAATTGTTAAAATTCTAATAACTCACTTCTTTTTAAAGTACTTGTTGATGATGTTGTTCAGAAAAAAAAGAAAACTTAACAACCAATCCATCTAGCTCAAAGATCACAACAATTCCAAAAAGATATGAATACATTTAAAAATAATTAGATCTCCATCTGTAAATCTAAAGATTATCATATTCTGTCCTTAAGCGATACAGAGAAAAAAGCTGCTGATAAAATAAAATTTAAGAAATAATCACTCCACAATTTTTATGTAACTTCGATAGTTGAGATCATGATTCAATTTCAGCTAGACCACCATGGAAAACCTGGAAGCACTGAACGGCCGTTTCGTCCTATTGTGGGACTCCTCAGCAGTGAGCACCCATGTATCATGCAATTCACTTATCAAAAGTTAATTTTGATGGAAATTATGTTTAGAACATAAGATAATTAAGCGTACAATTTTTTTTATAAATTACCTTTGGTAACTTGCGTAGATTTGGTGACAGCTTCAAACTATTCACTTGACCACTAAAACGGAAATAAAAGGCATAGTTAATGAGTCATATCTGATGAAAAGATTGACAGTTATTTATGCGTGTAATTATCCATGTGCATGAATATATTTTTAAGTTTTATTGTCAAGATAACTGTAGATATTAGGATTTATACAACAAGATATCACTGAGCAGCTAAAATAATCCACTGATATTATAATTGTTTAATCATTCAATCAACAATTTAGTAAACCCCTGAACCATATAAATTAGTGTAACTATAATCATATTTAATTATTCAACCTACCGATAATTGATGTGTAATGTTTAAACTCAAATTCTGCTGTGGGCTCTGTTTACTTCCAGGTTCATTCTTCACTATAATTTTATGGTGAAATACTTGTTTTTTCTAAGTATCCTAAAGAATTAGAGTTACAGTAGTATAACTACTGTATTTGAAACTTTCATTAAGATTCTACTGATTAAGGTCTAACTTACTAATAAGTAGCATAAAAATAAAGTTCATCCGGTCTTCTCATATGATTTATTTCGTTGAAGAACTCACAAGTTCTTTTTGTAAGTTCTGGAAACATGATCGTTTGAATATATTTGACATGCGTTTAGAGGAAAAAAGAGTTTTCATCACTGAGTTTATAACTATCAAAAACCAAGCGACACTATGGATCTAGTTTGAAATCCCTCATCTGCTCGTAAACTCTACTTTAATCTGAGTAAAACCTACTACTACTATCATAATCATATTATCACGCAGTTTATTTATCGGGATTCAGATATTCAGTTTTGTAAACTTTTTTTAATCTTTTTTCATCTAAGTAGTTTTTATAAGCACTCATCTTCTGTCCCAATCTCAATAATTCCACAACTCCAATAGTCGCGAGAAACGTCAGTACATCAGATATAATGAACTAACTTGTGATCACCGGCCGATACAACATTGACTAACTACAGATCAATTTGTTATCATTGTATTTAGTTTGATACAGATCCTGTCGCGTAATAATATTACACTTCAAATGTTCATTTAATTTTTATTGCTTTCTGATCCAAATTATATTTTTAAGTTAACTAGAATATTTCAACGAATCATACTGAATGTATTTGCCATAATAATGAAAGTTTTTATCTATTAACTCAATAGTATTAGGTTTTAGACCTAAGGTTTATCGACTTACTAACAAGCGGACCTATATCACTTGTCAGTTGCAACCCGTCACCAATGGGTACCTGGAATTTTGGTGAAAAGGATGTTCTTGTTTGGTTTCAAATTTACGTCAGCCAGCTTCATAGTCTGAGACACTCTGAATGAATTTTTTTTGCCCATGGCTGACTTTCTGTAGGACTGAGATGTTTACATTTATCACTGGGTAGTAACCAATATAGTTTTTCTATGGCTTTTAGTTTTGGGCGAATTGTATCTACCAGGTCACACTAATTTAAGTGATTTGGCTTTACATACACCATGTTCAATATGATATTGGTCACTGATATGTGACCACTCAATGAAGGAGTTAAACGTCACTGCTAATTTTCAAAGGCAGTAAGATTAATAATTAAATAGTCATTATCATTATTGGTATTTCTTTAAAATTAACTCATGCGGTGTACCTAACAATTCTAGTAACCATTCATATAGATTCTTTGATAGTTATTTGGACATATAGATTGATAAATGAAGTTAATGTTAGACCGTAAACAAATTATTACTTACTGATCATCACCAACAATAATTATATTATACTTGGGATTAAATGCAATATGTGTTAATTTTGTATTCTTTTTTGTTACTACTAATTGATTACATAATGGTTCATATTTGTTAATTGAAATATCATAAACATGTACACGCCCATCAGCTGTAACTGCTGCAAATACAGTAGATGAATAAGGTGCCCATGCAACATCACCCACTGGTGAGCCTAAATCAAAGGTAAACATTGGAGTACTGCGTGTGTACGTTTGTAAATAAATGCAAAAAAGGGAGGGGGACAAAAGAGAAAAGAAAAACAGGAAAGATTAGAAGGAATTAAAATGTTCATACATATCAAATATCCTAAATTAGAGATAAAAATCACTATAGACAATATAAATACATGTTTCCTAAGTCGCAGCAACGATCAATAATTAGGGAATTAGTTGTTTCTACAAAACTTCTAACTTTCGATATTTAGTAGTGGATTTTACTATGAATTTATGAGTTGTGTTTAGATCAAGTAATTTTCAGATTTTTAGTAGTCCGAATACTTCTAGTTAACTACAGGTTGTTTTCTTCAAACGGATATAGTTTTAGATAAACTTCAAATAAGAGAGTCGCATACCGCTGTTGTTCAGACATTAAAGTTCTGGCATATTGGTAATGGGAAAATAGTTAAAGTTAAATGAGTTTTAAAATATTTCATATGGTATAAATCCATCGGTTAAACCATCTCTAATAGTACAGTGGTCAATGCAAACCGTACTACGTGAACACGCATGTAACGATTTTGTCATATATTTCGAAAACTTTATTATATTTAATACTATCAGTTATTTATTCAAATATCTTGATTTTAATATTGTATTAAGTGGATGCATTTATAGTGTAGTGGCAGTATAATAACACTGATTTAATATCAAACTTGTTTTAGTTAGTTCGATACTATAAACTTCAGGAGTTTTCTCAGAGCATTATGTCAAACATGAAAAACAGACAATAAGTATCATTCAGACTATTGGGACATTTTTGCTATAATTCATTAAGTGATATGATATTATGGGACTCCTCAGCAGTGCGCATCCACGATCCTGCTCCTCGCGAGACTGATAGGTCCTGGGTTCGAATCTCGCGAGGGGCGGGATCGTGGATGCGCACTGCTGAGGAGTCCCATACTAGGATGAAACGGCCGTCCAGTGCTTCCAGGTTTTCCATGGTGGTCTAGCTTCAATGGATTCATGATTTCAACCAGTGAAATTTCTAAAATCTCCACACAATCCCTTCTGATAATCTATTTTATTATCTGCAATATTTATTGGTAATCAAATTACGTGTAGAACATTATAATCTCTCATAACAAGGTTCAAATATCATATTACCAAACTCATTCACTTACAAAGCTTGTTATTAAAGTTGTTAATGAACTGAGGAAAATGATATTTGAGATGTACATTAATAACAATTACATCAAACGTTTCTTTAATAAACCCCTGCATTTTATATCTATTAGCTTATTCCTAAGATAAATAATATGTACGTACGTAAGGTAGTTTGAAATACGGAAAGGAATTTAATCAGATTGTTATAGAACTGTACCCTCTAATGAAAGAGGGTCTTGTGATGAACAATGCAGTTTCATGAATATTTAAAGTAATTTGCCCATTTCCAAAGTATTTCTGAAAGCTTGTGTTTGATTTACAGTTTCTTAGGATTATATTTACCTACTACAATGGAATATGAGCTTTACAAAATATTTATTCTGTTAGAAGACTAGAGTTAGAACACAAACAGTTAGATTTTAATCTTATTTCTAAATTACAGATTAATAATTAATACAGCAAATAAATATAAATACATTCATTTGGGTAAAGCATCAAATTTCAAAATATTATCGAGTAAAAATTCACTACAATTAATATTTGAACTTTTATAGATTGATAAAAATGTCACCTTGGTTATTAGTTCATACATAAAACAAATACTACGAATCAAAGTTGAACAAGGTCAAGCTAATAATTGTTTAAACTGTATTAGTTAACTATGTGTACAACTGTCAAGTTTCATTCCGATTCGCTCTGTCTGGTTTGAAAACAGTGACAGGAAACATCCTGAAAAAATGTGTGAAGTCAAACAGAATGGATTATTTGTTTTATTCATTTATACTTGAGATAATATTTGTTAAGTTACTGTTTCATACATATCCGTATATTTCTCTAAAATCATAAATTTTGTGTCTCTTAAACGAAAGTGTGATGTGTCGTATAGCCTAATTAACTTCTATCTAATTTTTATGTTTTCACAGTAAAATTGTATATATCACTAAACACATACAAACGCTTTTTACACAATGTAGATTAAGAACTTTACATAGAGATTAGGAACTAACAAACGAAGCACTGGATAATACAAGACAAAACCAGGCTCACG